>CM035417.1:124908446-124935946 GCA_020310875.1 Ceratopteris richardii | reverse complement strand
TCAACTCTTTGGGTTTGTGCAAAACCCTTAGCCAAATTTCTAGCTTTATACCTGTTTGTGGATCCATCTGAGTTTCTTTTGATTTTGTAAATCCATCTAGAACCAATTACCTTCATTGATGCCTTCTTGGGTACTAGCTCCCAAGTGTCATTCTCTTGGAGTGCTTCTATTTCTTCATCCATAGCTTCCTTCCATTTTGCTTTGGTACTTGCTTCTTCATATGAATAAGGTTCTTCAAGTGATAAATCCTTAGCAAGATAAATGGAATGCCTAGTAACTAATGAAGTATCATACCCATATCTGATTGGTTTCTTACTCTCCCGTTGTGATCTCCTTAGAGCTTGGTTGGATGATTCAGGTATATCTTCCAACCTCTATATCTTGGCATTTCCTTTTGATTTCCATGCTTTGATCTCTTCCAAGTTGATGGTGTTCTCATCATCTGATTTGATATCTTCAATTGTGCTTGGCTCCTCCTTGTTGAGGCTTGCAAATTCTTCTTCCAAGTCATATGGCAATTTGACCTTCTTGCATTCACTTTAAAACCAAGAATCATTCTCATATAACAAAAAATCTCTACTGACCATAAATCCTTTTTTGGATGGATTATAAATCCTGTATCCTTTCTGATTTAAATCATAGCCTATTAAGATGCACTTCTCTGCCTTAGGGTCTAGCTTACCTCTGATTTGAGATGGAACATGCACATAAGAAACACATCCAAATATTCTACAATGATACATTCAATATTGTGTGTTGTGCTCCAAACTTCTTCTTCTTCCTTGTGCTGTTCGCGTGCTTCCGCAAACATCTAACTCCAACAATTGGTATCAGAGCAGGTCGCCGATTCATCTAGGTCGTCGTCTACACCTCTCTGGTTGTAGTCTCAAATTCACACCAAATTTGGTAAGCATACTCAGGGTGTTTCAAAGATCAAAACGGCTTCGCTCTGTGGTGCCGAAATCACGATATGAGCTCATTTCGGCCTCCGAATGCACTATCGTAGTGCTTGTACAGGCTATTTCATCTTTTTGTGCCAAAGGTATGTCACAAGGAAGGAGATAAGGAAGAGAGCTCACACACACACTCTCACTCTCAAGGAGAGGCACACACATAGATTGAGGCAAGGAAGAATGATCTTCTTCTTCTTCTTCTATTACATAAAAAGGAATGTACAAGAATGACCTAAAAACAAGAATACAACAAGTGCAATATATAAAGACCAGTACATAAGGAAAAACCTAATGTCCGCGAATGAGTGAGGTGGCAAGAAACAAATGTGCCATCACTCTTGGTAGATAATCTAATAAAGCTCAATGAAGTATCCCTGACATATACTGGCATGCCCACTATACATGTCAGAGAAACGAAAAACTGGTACGTGTCATCCTGGGTCATCACATGTTGAGCTTGATATCTCAACACTCCCCCTCAAGCTCAACACCATATCCTGTAATCCAAGCATCTTCCGAAACTTCTTCAACTTCTCAGCTCCAAGTGCTTTGGTGAAAATATCAGCAACCTGTTCATTTGTTCTCACATAAACAAGATCAATATCACCTACTAATACCTTCTCTCTAATGAAGTGATAATGTACCTCAATATTCTTTGTTCTAGCATGGAAAACAGGGTTCCGTGCTAACTGTATGCTGCTAAGATTATCACAATAGATAGTGATAGGCTTTTGCACTTCCACACCTAAATCTGCAAGTAACATCCCTAGCCATGATGCCTCACATGCTGCCATTGCAGCACCTCTATACTCAGCCTCTGTACTCGACAAAGCAATAGTGGGTTGCTTCTTACTGCTCCATGTAATAGCTGCACCTCCAAGTGAGAAAAGAAAACCACTAGTAGATCTTCTATCTGAAGTACTACCAGCCCAATCTGCATTGGTGTATCCATGAACCTGCAATTCTACACCAGCTTCATAAAACAATGCATAATCCAAAGTAGCACTCACATAAGGTAGAGTGCGCCTCAGAGCATCCAAATGTGGCTTCTTGGGAACCTGCATAAACTGACTTTCAAGTCCAACAGTGTAGCTTAAATCAGGTCTTATAATTGTAAGATATATAAGACTTCCCACAATTTTCCTGTACATAGTAGCATTTTCCAATGCTTCACCTGATGTAGTATCCAATTTCAAATTCTGATCTAAAGGCATAGAAATTTGCTTACAATCAGCCATACCATACTTTTGAAGCATATTGCCTTTGCGACATCCATATACCTGTTTCTGTATGTATAAACTCAATGCCCAAGAAATAGCGCAGCACACCAAGATCTTTCATGTCGAATTCCTGCATAAGAAGTTTCTTTACCTCTTTGATGCTTTCTTCATTATCACCACCTACAATCAGGTCATCAACATAAATAGCCACAATAGTGATGCCATCATCAGCCTTCCTTGCATATAGTGAGTGATCTACATCACACATAGAAAACCCAATGCTGGTTAAGTAATCAGCAATCCTTGCATGCCATGCACGTGGAGCCTGCTTCAGCCCATACAAAGCCTTTTGCAACCTGCAAACATATTCTGGATGCTTTGAATCTTCATATCCTTGTGGCTGGTCCATATATACTTCTTCCTGTAACTCACCATGTAGGAAAGCATTCTTCACATCCATCTGATGCAAAGTCCATCCTTTTGCTGTAGCTAATGCAACAAGTGTCCTAACAGTAGACATTTTAGCTATAGGGCTGAATGTTTCCTCATAATCAATGCCATATGTCTGTGCATATCCTTTAGCTACCAATCGTGCTTTATACCTGCTTATGCTACCATCAGCATTATGCTTTACCTTGTAAACCCATTTGCAGCCTATGGGTTTCTTTCCTTGTGGCAATGGAACCAGCTTCCATGTATCATTTCCATAAAGTGCAGCCATCTCCTCATCCATAGCTTTTTCCCAATCTGCATTACCAATTGCATCTTCAAAACAAGAAGGTTCAGCATCTTGTATTACCTTTGTCATGTAGGCACAATGGCGAGCCATGTAACTATCATATGTCAATCGTTGCACTGAATTACGCATCGTCCCAGATCTTCTTGGTCCTGGGTCACTTCTTCTTGTATCATCTGCATGCGCCCTTCTTACTCCTGGAGTCTTCACAGAGGGCAATCCAAGTTCCTCATCAATACTCTTTTCTGAGCCACTTGAATCTCCATCAACATGTTCAAAACCTGCACCTATTTTACTACCAGCAGAAAGCTTTTCATTACCTTTCTTGGATGTATTTGATGAATTTGCTGGACTGAAATTTCCACGCAATCTTCCACTCCATGGATTTGAGTTGGAACTATTGCTTGGTGATGCATCCGGTCCACTCAAAACTTGAGATTCTGCACTAGATTTTTCAGCATTTTCTTTGTCATTTGGTTTAAGATTCAGTCCTTCTTTGGCATCTACATAGAAGCTTGACATTTCATGAAATACCACATCTCTGCTCACCTTCACCTGTCGTGTGAGTGGGTTATAACATTTGTACCCCTTTTGCTCAAGGGAATATCCAATGAAGACACATTTTTCTGCTTTCGGATCAAGCTTCATCCTCAACTCATCTAGAACATGTACATATGCAATATAGCCAAAAACTTTCAGATGTGATAAGTTTGGCTTTTTACCTGTAAACTTCTCTTCAGGTGTAACTTGATGTACAGCAGCAGTCGAAGTTCTGTTCATGATATATAAAGCAGTATGCATAGCTTCTGCCCAATAACAATGAGGCATATTCTTCTCAGCCATTAAGGCTCTTGCTATTTTTGCAATATGTCTGTTTTTGCATTCAGCAACACCATTTTGTTGTGGTGTGTACCTGCATGAAAACTGACGCCAAATTCCATGATTTTTTAGAAAACTGCTGAACTCATTTGACATGTATTCACCTCCTCCATCAGATCTTAATGTCTGAATGTACTTCCCTGTCTGCTTTTCCACCATAACTTTAAAATTCTAGAAATGAGTAAACACCTCGCTCTTCTCTTTCATGAAATATACCCATACTTTGCGTGTATGGTCATCAATGAAAGTAACATAAAACCTGCAACCACCCATAGATGTGGTCTTTGCTCGACCCCAAACATCTGTATGTACTACTTCTAGTACATTCTCACTAACATGCTTGTCATGTGGAAATGATGCTCTTGACTGTTTACCAAATTGACATGCTACACATACCTTTTGCATTTCTGCAACTTTGAAATTTGGTAGTCCATGGACAATCTCCTTTGACTGCATCAGTTTCAGCCTTTGCAAGTTTGCATGTCCAATCCGTTTGTGCCATATCTCTATATCTACAATAACTCCTGCACCTTTTGCAAACATGGCTGCATTCATTTCAGGAATCTTCACATTTAAGGTGAACATCCTACCCACTTTGTTTCCTTTGGCAACCAATCGTCCATCCTGCTTGTACTCTTCTACATATAATCCATCAGCATTGAACCTGACTTGTAATCCCTGGTCAACCATTTGTCCAACAGAAACTAGATTCTTTGTTATATTTGGAACATGCAGCACATCAGCGAGATGTTTTACCTTTCCGTCCTCCATAGACAATGCTATGTTTCCTGTATGCTCAATAGGATGCGATGTATCATCACCTGTTTCAACATATCCAGGAACTGGCATTTTCTGCAAACTACTAAACCATTCTGCATGACTGGTCATGTGATTTGAAGCACCTGAATCAACATACCAGACATTATCATTCGATTTTGAAACACCAGCAGACATCGTATTCATCATGTGATGTTGAACCATAAACAACTTCTCAGAATCATCTGCACTTGTGGATGCATAGTTGTTTTGCTGCCTTCTGTTATTTTGATTCTTCAACCTGCAATCACGTTCAAAGTGTCCACGTTTACTAGAATTCCAACATCCTTTACTATCATTACCTGAATCATTTATTTGGAAATTTCTGCGACCTCTTTGACTCCCCTGCCTCGAAACTGTCCTCTTCCTCCTACATGATTCTGCTGTTCACCCTGGTCTTGGTTATTGTTTCCTCTTCCACTTCCAAAACCTCTACCTCTGCCTCTTCCTCTGCCAGAGTAGAATACCTGCTCAGAACTGGGCTTTCCTTGGGAGTTTGAATCCTCACCAAGATTCTTTTCTTCAATAATCAGCATAGATACCAGATCAGCAAAATTCGGAATATTTTCCCTGGTTTGTATAGAAGTTCTGAACTGCTTATATGCAGCTCCTAAACCATGAAGGCACACTTCCACCATATCATCATCATCTACATTCATGCCAATAGATGCAAGTGACTCACATATGCTTTTGATTTTTAGAGTGTAGTCACTTACCAACATGCTCTTTTTCTCCAATGTATGCAGCTTGTTCTTGAGTTGCAATTTCCGTCCCTTTGTATTGGTCTCGTACAAAGTGACCAAACTATTCCAAGCCTCTTTTGGAGTCTTGGCATCCTATATGTGTCCAATCATGCTATCCTGTATGCTAACAGATAGCCAATACATTACCTTTCGTGCTCCTTGATTCCATTCCTCATATGCTCTTACCTGTTCTGCAGTCCGATTCCTTTCTGGTAACTGCGGAGCATTTTCATTCTCTCCTTTGATGTACTTCCAATAATCTTTTCCCATCAGGAAATTCGTCATTCTAAATCTCCAAGCATGGAAGTTGTTCTTGTCCAACTTATCGCTCATAAGCTGACTCATTCCATCCGCGTTTGCCATTTCTGCAACAATTCACAACACTGCAACACACTATAAGTAGCACTTCTGCTTGAACACTGTTGCACTATGACGTGATAGTTCGATCTCAGAAAAACACAGTTTTCGTGTATCAATAGTACACGGAATCACTTGAAATTCTGGATCTGGAATATATGAGTGTTGCCAAACACAACGCAAGTTACAGTTTCTGAAACTGACCTGGTTTTTCTATGGGCCGAAGCTTGAGAAGTAGTACCTTCATCTTCAACCTTCTTCCTCTTTCCTTTATCTTTAGATTTTCATTTATCTTTATAGAGGGCAGAAGAATTGTTACGTCTTGATGGTTCACCATTTTTGTTGAGCTTGGATTCATGTGTAAAGAGTTGTCCCATGAGTGTGGTGAGATTAGGGTTTTTCATGTCCATGTAAAGGTCCATAGTAGTTGTGAAAGCTTCCCAGTTATCATCTTCCTTGATGCCATTGATGATCTATCTCACTATTTTCTCCTCTTGAATCTCCTCTCCTATGCTTTCCAATTGATCAACCACATCTTTTACTTTGGTCACATACTCTAAAACATTTTGCTTGGGATGTTGCTTCCTTTGAGTGGTAAACTCAATCCATAATTTATTTTTTCTAGATCTTGTATTGGAAGAAAAATATGAAGATAATGTATCCCAAGTCTCTTGGGAAGTTTTACAATTCCTAATGTGAGGAAGAAGGAAGTCAGAAATAGAGTTGAGTAAATATGAACTTGCTAAAGCATCTTTGGCACACCATGAGTTGAGTCTTTCTAGCTCCTCTCTTGTAGGTTGACCTTTGCTTCTGAATATGGGCATCTCTCCATCTCTTGATATGTATCCATAGAGACTCCTTCCTTGCAGATAGGTCTTCATCCTTAAGGACCATGCTGGATAGTTATGCTTGTCCACTTTTTCAATAAAATAAGGGAAAGCATCTCCCATTTTACCACAACTTGCTCTGATACCACTATTCGAAGAGATGGATGGATAGATCAAGAAAGTGAGGTGGTACTACTCAAATGTGCTTTGTGCCTACCCTAAATCACTTCAGAGTTTGATAGTAGGCCTATTTAGCTTGAAAATGGCACCAATAAAGTACCTATGTAGTTTGGAGCCGGTTCCTCAAATAATTGAATCAAAACAAACTACTTTGTAAATAACTTGTGTCAAAGAACTTGCTATTTTGGTGCACACACCTGCTGGTTCTTTTGTTGAGTGCTCACATTGCAGTAACAATTAATCAAATTCCTTTTGAGGGAATCAAATTAGATTAGATAGCTAATTATTGCAAGTGGAATCATCCAAAATAACAAACTATGCACTCAGAAATAAATTTCGCAATCCAAAGCTTACCCCTGATTTTTTAGGGACTCAATAGTAGATGATAGGTGATCAATTGGATGGTTATTTCTCCCAAATGAATGAACCAAATGCTTTGCAACTTGGATAGCATAAAGTAGAAGTCGAGTGGGTTCCAACAAGCTATAGATCATGCAAAATGATTTAGATCTCACCGAGATATGATCAAACAAAGTTCACTGTTCTGAGTAGTCATAATAGAGAAGTAGAGAGATATGACAAATGAAGTATATGTATTATGACACATGAGTATACAAGCTCATTGACATTGTAATGATGCCCAATGATAGTGTAATGAGTAAGCTATGAAGTGAGATACTCAAACCCTGCTAATGATCAATGGAAGAGCTCTCATTAAGGATACTTTCACCGCACGTTTTACAAAGGTCTTTATATAAAGAGTTTACCTCCAAGTTTGAATTTGAATTCAAACTTGCTTTCACCTGAAAGTTATTCCTCCAATTGAGGAGATTTTCTCTCGTGACAAACTCGTAGCTCATGCTTCTTCTAAATCCACGAGATTTTTGCTTTTACAATATTCTCTCAAGGTTAAAACCTTTTACAATGGTGAATGATCAAAATAGTTACAAGCTATGGTTCATATGATCCATCAAGTACTTCCACACATTGGTTTCCAAGTTAAGCCAAATGTGAAGGCTTGTATAGTTGCACCAATAGCTCCCCCTCAAGCCAAACATGTTGTCTTGGATAACATCATCAATCTTCTTGAATGTCCTACAATCCAATCATGGTTTTAAACCTGCAAAGTTTAGTACCATCAAGTGCTTTGGTTAACAAATCTACGCATTGTATATTTTTAGATACATATTCCAACTGAATCTCTTTGCTTAATAGCTTCTCTCTAACATAGTGATAATATACTTGTATATGCTTGGTTCTTTCATGATGAATGGGATTGGCTCCAAGATGCAAAGAACTTGTGTTATCACCAAAGATCATAAGTGAATGAGTATGAAGTCCCAAATCTGAGTAGAGCAATCTAATCCAAACAGCTTCTTGTGTGGCATTGGCTGATCCCCTATGTTCAGTCTCTGTTGAAGATAGAGCAATAGTTGGTTGCTTCTTAGAAGACCATGAGATAGGTTTATCACCTGAAAAAGAAAGATATCTAGAACTACGTCTTCTGTCATCCTTACAACCTGCCCAATCTGCATCTTAGTATAGCTTAATGTCAAAATATGATGTGTATGGAAAGTAAAGACCTTCGTTTTGAGTACCTTTGAGATACTTCAAAATCTTTTTAGCAGCTTCCAAGTGAGGTGCTCTAGGTTTATTCATGAATTGACTCAGAACACTTACTCCATAACTTATATCAATCCTGGCTAATGTTGCATAGTTAAGACTTCCAACTACAATTTGGTATCCTGCAATGTCTTCAAGCAAATCACCTTCATGAGCACTGAATTTATGATTTACCTCCATAGGGGTGGTAGCTACTTCTACATTCTCCAAGTGGAACTTCTTCAACATGTCTTGCACATATCTCCTTTGAGTGATATATATTGTAGAGTTAGTGTATACTAACTCAAGTCCAAGAAAGTACTTTAGAAACCCTAGCTCACTTATTTTGAACTCCTACATCATTTGGTTCTTGATTTGTTTGATGCCATTGGCATCACTGCCTATAAGAATGATGTCATCAACATATACACATAAGTATATATTTCGGAGTTACTCCTCTTGACAAATAGAGAAGAATCTTCCTTGCTCATCATGATTCCTTGGTCTTGAAGATAGGTTGTTAACCTATGGTTCGATGCCCTAGGTGCCTGCTTCAAACCAAAAAGAGCTTTATTCAATTTGCACACATGATTTACCTTGCTTGGGTCTTCATAGGGAGGAGAGCTACATTGCCTGCTACATGGTTTGAACAACTTAAGTCAATATAGAAGAGGTGCTCGTCATTCATACCTTGTTTTGAAGTCATGTTCATAATGAGAAGAGAATCTTCTTGATCCTCTGTATAATTGTTGAAGTCTTTCCTTGGTTTGTATCCTCCTTGATAATTGTTGTTGTAGCCATGTTTGTATCCTTGATCATGGTTGAAATCCTCTTGATTGTGAGTAGCCACCTCTTTGAAATCCTCTTCCTCTCTCATTCTTGAAGTTCCTATAGCACTTATCTGCTGTGTGATTAGATAGTCCACACATATTGCATGGGGAAGAGTTGAAAGGTCTCCCCCTACCTTGCTCTTCTCCTCTGACCCTTCCTCTTGAGTTCCTACCTCTCCCTGCATAGTTAGCTTGAGAAGTAGTACCTTCATCTCCATCCTTGTTGCTCTTTCCTTTATCTTTAGATTTTCCTTTATCTGTATAGAGGGCAGAAGAATTGTTACCTCTTGATGGTTGACCATTTTTGTTCAGCTTGGCTTCATGGGTAAAGAATTGTCCCATGATTGTGGTAAGACTTGGGATTTGCATGTCCATGTAAAGGTCCATAGTAGTTGTGAAAGCTTCCCACTTATCATTTGCCTTGATGCCATTGATTATCTGTCTCACTATTTGCTCCTCTTCAATCTCCTCTCCTATGCTTACCAATTGATCAACCACATCTTTTACTTTGGTCACATACTCTGAAACATTCTAGTTGGGTTGCTTCCTTTGAGTAGTAAACACAATCCACAATTAATTTTTTCTAGCTCTTGTAGTGGAAGAAAAATATGAAGATAATGTATCCCAAGTCTCTTAGGAAGTTTTACAATTCCTAATGTGAGGAAGATGGAAGTCAGAAATAGAGTTGAGTAAATATGACCTTGCTAAAGCATCTTTGGCACACCATGAGTTGAGTCCTTCTAGCTCCTCTCTTGTAGGTTGACCTTGTTGGAGTTAGACATTTGCAGATGCACACGAACAACACAAGGAGGAAGAAGAAGCTTGAAGCACAACACACAATACTGAATGTATTACTAGAGAATGCACAAAGATAAGTAGCCCATTAGGGAAATAGGCTTATATACAAGCCGGGGAAAAAAACCTCCTAAAGAGGGAAAAAAGTGCCCCGACGGTCCTAGAGTGTTCACACACATGAATACCTAAATATATCAACAAATCCCCCCTAGGAGTGATGCGGTGAACAAGTAGCTGGCACTCATGTATAAGGAAGTGCCAAGCTATGTGGAAATCACTCCACAAAAGGAAGTAAGCCCAAAGCTTTGCAAAAAACTTCAAAATTCTCCCTAGGTAGAGCCTTTGTGAAAAGTTTTGCAATATTCTCCTGCGTGGGCACATATGCCAAGCTGATCTCCCCCGCAGAGAACCTCTCCTTGACATAATGATAATGCACCTCAACGTGCTTAGTGCGAGCATGGAACACAGGGTTCCTCACAATTGCCAATGCGCTCTGACTGTCAATGAAGATGTTGGTGGCAGAAGACTGACCACCCAACTCAGCCATAGGGCATCTGTTGCAGAGCTAAGAAGAGCAAAAGGCAGAGAAAAAGATGGGCCCCAAAATTTTTCCGATTCGGTCACTTTATTTTTGTATCATAACCATCTTGTAATATATTTTTCCGATGTAAATGCACTAGAGGAGTCCTCTAGATGCATACCCACAGAGAATTGTAGCTTTACCATGTAAATTAGTAGAAAACTAGCCTCTTAGTGAATAAAGTGCCGGTCTCTTGTATGAAAGGACCATTTTTAGGGCACATGTATATAAGTCAATTTGTGACTCTTTGTAGACACTTTTTTCCATTGTGAGAATCAAGAGCACACAATTTCGAATTTGTGTCTTCTCCTCTTTGTATCTTCTTCTTTGTGAGCTTCTACCATGTATGTTGCTGGAAAAGAGTATTTGGAAGTGTTGCCTATCCATGAAAGTGCTTGGTTGCTGTTGTTAGGGTGTGTGTGAAGTGTAGGAAGTGCTGAAGTGTAGGAAGGTCACTTCCGTGGCTCAGTATTTTGCTCATAACTTGAAGCAGAAGTGTCAGAATTGAGTGAAAATATTACCATTGGATGCGTCTTCTTGAGAGCTTCGAAATGAAACTATTCACTGTATTTGGAGTTCGGAGTTGAGAGAAAAGCTCGATTTACTGTTGGCTGCTGCTCCAAGTATCGCGGCATCTCCACAGATTCTTGACACTTGTTTGGAATAGTCTTTGCATTGTCTGCACTCTTTGGGAAGCTCATTTGCATTGATCATCATTTGAATGCATGTCTTCATACACTCGGCTAGGTTTTGATACTCCTCTGATTGATAAATAAAGCGTGAATCCCCACTATATGCACTTGAGGGGGATCGAGGTATAGTCTCTTTCTCCAAAAGTCCCTAGGTTGGATCTTAGGTACACATGTTTTTTGGCACCGTTGCCGGGGAAGTCGAATCAAACCGAGGCATTCGTGTGATGGTAAGTAGCTTTTAGCATTGAAGTGAGCAGAGGAGTTGTGAATTTCTCTTCTTTGGTAAGTCACACTTATCCGCACTTACTACTTCTCACTCTTGGAGTGTGTGTAGTGAGTTGATAGTTTAGGGAAGTGAGTGGAGTGAGTAGAGTAGGAAGGAGGAAGTAGGCAAGTAGGTTAGGAAGTTAGAGAAGCATTCAACCTTTGTGCCTATTAGTCTTTTTAGTTAGGAAGAACTTTCAAAAGTATAAAAGCCAAAAAACTGTCTTTTTCAAGTCACTTGTTTTCAAAGCAAGTATCGTGAGAGATAGCAGTCGAGTATCGCGATCAGAGATCAGGGCTTTTGAGCTATGCAAGGCGAGTAAGAGTGATTGAAGAGCTGAAAGGTAGCTTCCAAGGTGAGCACATTTTATCGTGATTTTTTTGCGATACTCACCCAATATCGTGTATCATGACCTTCAGTGTCAAGTATCGTGTGATTAGTTCTATCTTGATATCGAGTATCGTGTATCGTGGGGTTACCTCTTGGTGATACCTGTGCAATATCGAGTATCATGAGGGTCCTTCCGCGATAGTTGCTGGATATCGAGTATCGTGATCGGTCTAGTTGGTCAAACATCGTGTATCGTGTGGATAAGATATCATGTATCGTGATCTTCTCAGGTGCCTAATATTGTGTATCATCTTGCTCAAATATCGAGTATCATGGTAAGGCTCAGCCTGTCAAATATCGAGTATCGTGGTTTTTTTTGGGTTCAAGTATCATGTGTTGTGACATATTGGTCAGTCTTACTTCAACCAAATATTCCTTAGAATTCAAATCCTCAGTAAAGAACTCTAGGAGCTGGAGGTTGTTTAAGTTAGACTAGAATTCGCCAATTGAATGAACTTAAGATCCGGAAGAACCCTAGGGAGCCGAAGAAGTGTAATCTTGTCAGTGGGAAGTGTAGCCGAACCAAGTAGCCGTTCACATTACTAAAACCTCGAGTGAGTCTGAAGAAGAAATTCCCATGGCTTCAGAGGATATGTAGAGTTCTGTACCAATAATTGGCATGATGTCAATTATTGAGGGTGAATATAGGACATCTTTAGAATATGTGAACACCAACCAACATGGGATACCTATTTACCTAGATGGTCTAAACCGATTAGTGGCCAGACTAAAGAAAGCTATAGATGCTTACATAGTACCTAGGCCATCAGTTAAATATGCAGGAGGGTTCTATATGGACAAAAGAGAGATTCAATATGTCGTTACGAAACACCCTGAAAGCATCAACGAACAAGGGGAAGAAGGCAATGCTCACAACGTTAATGAAGAGGGACAGGAAGAGCAGGTGACCACCCCTAGAGGGAGATCCACGGTTGTTAGGGTTTGGAGAGGAGACCAAGTTCCCCAAGATGATTCCCTAATGGATTTCTATCTGATCAATGGGATGGAACATCTCCTCAGAGCCCACTCTTCACTATGGGAAGTGGCCACTAATCCATTGACTATCTATGAGTTACAAGATCCTGAACTCCCCACCATTATCACATATTTGGATAAAAACCAAAGGAGGTACTGGCCCCTAACAGAGTTAGAAAGAGTAGGGCTGAAATATCAGTACATTCCAGTGTTTCCTCCGAGGGATCAAGCCACTACTTCACAAAACCCCCAAGGAACTTTTCAAGATAATTCATATCAGCATTCTGGACAAACACAACAAACACATATACCTGTCAGACCACATGTGCAGTTTGCTATGTCGACCAATAATCCTAACTATTGGCCTCAACCACCTGTTGAACCAAGGATTAGAATCCCTGTCCTAGATAGACCACCTGTGGTAAGAGGACCAGGTATACCGATAGGAAGACCAGTTTTCCCCGTGATGGACCACCTAAAGCAGGAAGAAGATTAAGACCTATTCAAGTTGCTAAATGCATGAGGAACCATTATGATGGCTCTAGCAAACCTTAGAATCATATAGCTGAATTTAAGCAAGTAATAAGAGCCAAACAAGTGGAAGATTTTTTGATTCAATACGAATCCTTTGGTGTAACTTTGACAGACACAGCTTTAGCTTGGTTCCAACCATTAGACCCTAATAATTTTCAAAACATGGAACGAGTCTATCAAGAATTGATTGAAGAATTCACCAAATCTGGGATTAAAAAAACTCTTCCTCATTGATCCATAGTTTTAAGCAAGCTCCTACGGAATCAGTGAGATTGGTCGCAAGAAGATTTAAGCAGTATGTGGATAGATGCCGAGTTGAAGAGAGACCCACTCAAAACAAAATGATGTCATTGTTTTTGGAAGGATTAGTGAATGGATCATCAAGATCTCTGGTATATGTGAAAAGAGTTCAAACTTTGCAAGAATGTATTGACCTAGAGGACAATCTAGCAAAAGATATGAAAATACCTCAAGGTAGCGTGAAAAGTGAAGATTCCGCCAGTAGCGTGTCAAACTCTAAGAATAATGTAGAGGAAATAGCCGATTTAGTAGCAAAGAAATTGAATGTTCAAGGACAGAGGAACTACCCCAACAACCCAATGAGAGTACCCATGCTTAGAAGGTGTGTGCAATGTGGAGGTGATCATCCCTGTCATTTGTGCACCAGGGGAGTAGTCCCACCACCTGCTTATGCTTACAATAGACCACCCGTCCCGGGCCCTCTACAATATTGTAGCATAGAACAAAAGTACAGAAATCATAGCTAAGAAAACTATCCTTACAATCGGCAGTCAAGACCAGTATAACCTCTCATGAGACCCTATGGATACTATCCGAGAGATCAAGGAGGTGAAGCCCTTAGATATCCCACATATCAGCAACAGGCACCAGCACCACGACCTTATGCTTATCAAAGTTATGCTCAACCACAACCAGTGTTAGGACAACAACCGCCCCATCCTCAGAATGTTGTCCCAGTGAAAATAGCTCTACCTGAAGAAAACCCCGAAAGAGCAATAGTCCTAGCCACACCCTTGGCAAGTAACAAACCATATGATCCATCCTATGACCATAGTCAAGGAAATTATTCCGCTTATGAGAGCTCTATAATTGAATATGGACAATCTTATGAGCCATGTGCATATGGCATGGAAGGACCAGAGAGTTCTTACGGATATGAGCAGGATTATGTGTCATTAATGTATACAGCTCCCAGAGCACCCATACCCTCCTGACCTATGAATAGACCACCTGCACCTAGAGGACCCTGTTACAAATGTGAAGGTGATCATTTTGTCAGAGAATGTACATTACCAAACCCACCACCACCACAACGAGTCTGGAAAGGATACTGTAGTGATTGTGGTAAAGAGCACCTTTTCAGAGATTGCCCCAAGAACCCCAACAAAGTTAATTCGAATGTGCAGATCAACGTGATAGAAGTGATAGAGTTGTCAGGGAGTGACAAGGAGTACACCGTGCCATTGAAAGCAATAACAAGAGCTAAAGCTAGAGAGACCCCAGAAAAAATTGGAGAGAATAATCGAGTTGACAGAGGAGTGAATATACCTACACCTCAAATAGTTGAAGACTCGGAAGAGCCTGGAAAAAGTGTCACAAGTAAACGAACACAAAGATGGAAGATTCATAGAGACAGAATGAAGGAAAAGAAACTACAACAAAAGAAGGAGGATGAAAAGAATGAACAAGGTCAAGAAGAAAAACAGAAACTTGAAGGAGAAAATCAGAAAGGAAAGTATAAAAAAGAAGAGTTAGGATCAGTTTTAGCAGATCCCATGCCGAAAGAGTTAGCCATGTGGATTCAGGCATACCAGGCACGAATAAGAGCAGGACCAACCATTGAACAACATGAAAAGGAATGCTCTAGAGGTGACTTAGAGAAAGAAAGGTTGGAGATATGCAAAAAATTAATTGAAGTAGCTCAATAGACCCTAGAAAAACCTATTCTTTGATTACCCAATTCACGAATTCCCAAAAAAGAATTCCAAGAGTGTGTCATCCCTAATGATCCAGAGAAAGGAAAGGAAGGTGAGACATGTAATGGAAATTATTGCGAGGATAGAAAAGAAGGATTCGTTGTCCCCGAAGTAGATGGGGAATGGCCTAAAGACTTGTGCGCAAGAGTTGAAGAAGATAGATGGAAGAAAGTGGAAGGAATTGAACCACCCTTTGTGGAGTTAGAAGCAGAAGGTGAACTGGAAGACTCAGTACCTGAGCTAAATTCAGAAGGATTATTACAATTTGACAAGAGCGACAAGGAGGATGACAGTGTGAAGGTTTTGCCAAATTACGCAGGGGAATACGAACATAACTCAGAATTATACTACATTCCCTCAATAAGAAAAAAAGAGCAGAACCCATCAATCCAAACCTCAGATATCATACAACATCTTAGAAAGGTAAAAATCCCTTGTACTCTGACATTGGAAGAACTTTTGAAGATAAAACCACATTTGAAGGAGAAGCTAACCAGTCAATGGGAGACCAAGTCAGAAGAGAAGGAGAAGCCTGATGAAGTGACCACAATTAAAATCCCAGTCGATAAGGTTGGAGATTTCAACAAGGGAGATGAAGGAAACACATGCCTTCCAATTACTTATAGGGGTTACACCACTAAAGCTATCTTAGATTCTGGAGCTAGAGTAGGAATCGCTACTAAAGAAACATGGGAGAAATGGGGAAAAACAACTTTAAGACCAACACGCATGAAGATACAAATGGCAGATGGACACACTGAACGACCCTTGGGATTATTGGAAAGAGTAACTTTTACTACCTGTGGAGTTGAATTCAAGCACACCTTAGCGATCTGTCAATTTGAAAGGGCTAGCAATTATGAGATGATACTTGGAAGACCCTTCATGAGACAGTTGAAGGTAGTGCAAGATTGGGGAAAGGACGCGGTATACTTACAGCACGAAGGAACCACGACCAAAATAAATCTCGACACATACACGTATCAAGATGTTCCCCCCTTGCAATGGAATCTGATTCATAAGGAGGAAGACGATCAATCTATTCACAGTATAGGTTCAAGTGACCAATCTTGGATGAACGAAGAAGGAAGCCAGACCACGAAAAAGGAAGAGGAAAGAAGGAAAGGATGGCAACAAAGACAAGGAGTTGCTAGGTCTGTACAAGATCCAGCTTACATGCCTAAAATATTCTTGGATGAAGAATTCGAACCTCATGGTTGGATGGAGATTTTAGCCACTCTCGATGTATGTGTAAATGAGGAAGTGATAACCATGAATGAATGCATTGACGAGGAAGGATACGACGTAAGTCTATACGTGGTAGTTCTTCAAGAGGCCAAAGAAGGAGAAGTAATTGAAAAAGAATGGAAGGAGGATTATGAGAGCATTGAAATGGAGCATGAACAAATGGAAACAGAAAGTGGAAATCAAGGAGTAAGTGTCATAACTAATGAATTAAATCAAGAAAGGACAGAGGAAGAAGAGCTTGGGTTAGATAGAGGAAAAGATGACAGAGAAAATAAGCCTCAAGATCAATTCCAAGTGCCCGCTCACTTCAAAAAATATGAAGTAGAAGAGAGGAAAATTGCTATTCAAATTCCTAAACAAGAAGCACAACCAGAAATAGCATATGACAACAAAGAACAGACCAAGAAAATAGTAGTAACCTTAGAGGAAGGAGAAGAACGATGTACTTCTATAGGACAAGATGTCTCAATGGAAGAAGAGCAAGAGTTAATACTCCTCATAAGAGAATATAGGGATGTCTTTGCTTGGACATATAAGGATTTAAAAGGAGTAGATCCTTCTATTTGTGCCCATAGAATTCCTATGACATCCGAGGCCAAACCTTCCAAACAAAGACCATATACATATAACGATGTGTACTCAGCAAAAATTAAGGAAGAGATAGATAAGTTGTTAGATGCTGGGTTCATTTATGAGATCAAACACACGGAATGGGTGTCACCTTTGGTAGTCGTGCCGAAGAAGAATGGCAAGTTAAGGGTATGCATTAATTTGAAAAAGGTAAATGCTGCCACCATAAGAGATAGTTACCCATTACCCATCACTAATCATCTTTTGGAAAGAGTGACAGACAAGGAAGTTTATAGTTTTCTCGACGGCTTTTTAGGGTATAATCAGATAGCGATTGCTCTTGAGGACCAACATAAAACAGCCTTTGCAACTGAATGGGGAGTGTACGCTTTTAGGGTTATGCCTTTTGGTCCAACCAATGCCCCAACCACTTTCTAGAGATTGATGTGCCATGTATTCAAGGAGTTCTTAAGGAAGAGCATGGAGGTATACGTGGATGATTTATGCACTTATTTGGCCATACGAGCAAAACATATCCCTGAACTAGGAAAGATTTTTGCCAAATGTCGACAATATAGAGTATGCCTCAATCCAAAAAAGTGTGTCTTCATGGTTCGACAAGGAAAGATATTAGGACACATTGTCTCTAAAAATGGAATTTCCACAGATGAAGATAAAATCAAAGTGATTCTGGATTTGCCGAGACCAAAAACTGCCAAAGAAGTGCAACCATTTATGGGACACTTCAGATATTACCGTATATTTATACACATGTATTCCATAATTGCTAGACCTCTTTATGCATTATTATCTCAGTTTAATTGGACAGAGGAATGTGAAAAGGCCTTTAACGAATTAAAGAATCGATTAAGTTCAGCACCAATCCTTCGAGTACCAAATTGGAACAAACCATTTCACATTCACATAGATGCTTCCAAGTTTGCCATTGGTTGCATATTAGCTCAACCTGCATATACAACGAAGTTAGACCACCCTATAGCCTATGCCAGTAGACAATTGAATCAAGCGGAGCGCACTTATACCACGATTGAGAGAGAGGGTTTAGGGATGGTGTACGCAGTGAAGAAGTTTCGACACTACCTTTTGGCAAACAAATTCAATTTCTTCATTGATCATCAAGCTCTACTGTACTTAGTCAATAAGCCCTGTAATACAGGACGACTAGTACGATGGTTTCGATTGTTGATGGAATTTGATTTTGAGTAGTAGTCAAGAAAGGGAATACGCACATTAGAGCAGATCACTTATCGAGAATGACACATGGAGAACCCCCAATAGGAGTACTGGATGATATGCCAGATACCTATCTGTTTAATTTCGAAGTATGTCCCCAATGGGCTGAAAAGTTGATCCCTATACTCACATATGTACCTAAACATGGGATCACACCAAACCAAAACCAAGATCTATGGAAGACTAAAAACCTTCATATCATTGCTGGAAGTTTATATCATCAAGACTCAAGTGGATTACTCATGAGATGCGTGGAAGAAGAGGAACAAGAAATGTGGCTTCAAAAGGCACATGTAAATCAATGGAAGACTCATTTAAATGCGAATAGAACATGGCAAACGCTGAAGAGATTAGGCATATATTGGCCAACCATGCAGAGGGATACACATAACTATGTATCAGCCTGCCCAACTTGTCAAGAACGAAATCCAGAAGAGAACTCTACTCTATGCTACTCCACAGTAGCACCAAGATGGATCATGTCTCTAATAAAGTTCTTGAAGACCCAAGAGTACCCAGAAGCAGCCACTCTAGCAAGGAAACATGCACTCACAGAACAAAGCAAGGATTATGTTCTCATAAGAAAACAACTCTTGAAGCGAGGTAGAGACAATCATTTACGCATGTGCATTCATGAGGATGAGTATCTTGCTGTGTTAGAGATGGCACATACAGGAGCTACAGGAGGACATTTTTCTGCAGATAAAACTGCAAAAATGATTCTGTTTGCTAGAATGTGGTGGCCAACTCTACATCAAGATGGAGCCACGTATGTTCAACGATGTGATACCTGCCAACGAACGAAATATCCTATTAGAAGAGATGAAATGCCGCTGAAACCCATGATGAGTGCCAAAGCCTTTACTAAATGGGGAATAGACTTCATAGGACCTATTAGCCCACCAACTAAGGGATCCCATGCTGAGTACATAATCATAGCCACATACTATTTGACCAAGTGGGTAGAAGCCAAAGCAACCAAGAAAAATGATGCGAGGACTACGGCCAAGTTTCTCTTTGAGAATGTATTCACTAGATTTGGATTGCCTATAGAAATTGTGAGTGATAGAGGCACACACTTTGTGAATGAAGTGATAGAAGCCCTACTAAATGAATTCTTAGTAATTCATAAGAAATCAGCCCCATATCACCCACAAGCCAACGAACAGGCTGAAAGTTCAAACAAAATCTTGTGTACAGTCCTCACTAAAATTGTGAACAATGGTAGATCTGATTGGGATAAGCAATTACATCATGCTTTATGGGCATTCAGAGTAGCCTACAAGACAGCCATAGGAACTACTCCTTTTAACTTAGTGTACAGACAGAATGCCATCCTGCCAATTGATTACTTAATACCCACTCTCAGAGAAGCAACAACTTACGAGTAGACTGGTCATGAATTATCAGCTCAATTGGATCAAATAGAAAAGTTACATGAAACTAGGTTACAAGCGATAGCAGGGATTTATGCTGCTAAAAGGAGACAGAAGGCCTATTTTGATGCTCATATTAAAGATAAAAACTTGAAGGAAGGAGATTTAGTTTTGGTTTATACTTTGAAGCAACATGCAAAGAAACTGCAAAAAAGAGGATATGGCCCATTAATCATCAATCATATATCTACCAGCGGAGCCATCAGCTTAGCAACACTAGATGGAGAAGTATTACCAAATTATATCAGTGGTTGCCGAGTGAAAAAATATTTAGAGCCATTGACTGAAGAGATAATGTCACGACTAATAATGGGTAAAAATAGGTGCAAAGAGGAATAAAGAATATGAGAAGAAGCTAGACAAGAAGCGCTAGAACGAATCAGGAAACGAAAGGAGTGGATGAGAGTGAGAGACGAGAGATATCGATAAGGAGAGGAACTCATCCCAATGGCTAACTTTAGAGCCACTGAAAACCTAGGACAACAAATAAAACAACCTTATTTGAACTTGGGTGCTGGAACGGAAGAGTACCACTTAGTGGATGTTCTCATTGACACAGGAGTAGCCATGAGTTGTATCCAATTTTCATTGACCCAGAAACTCAAGGAAGAACTACGACCCTCTAAGGCACAGCTGATAGGAATAGGAGGAAAAGTTACTCAATGTATCGATGAGATTACATTACCTCTACATCTCAGAAACAACACGATGGAACAAAAACTCTTAGTATGTCATGATCAAGACTTATTAGAAGAGCTCATGTTAGGTCAAGATTGGATATATGAGTATGATGTGACTATTCAATTGGCCCTAGGATACATCTCGGCCAAGATAGGACATCGTGAGGTATTCAGCATGTTGGATGAATGACCGGTCAAAGCCAAATGTATAGACCCAAGAGATCACTCAAATGAGTGTGATGATGAATGCATGTTTACTCACACTGTGGAAACCCCTCCACCAAGTACTTCTTGTGAGAATGCACCAAATCTTCACACAATCTTTTGAGCCAGTAAATCACCAGATTAGTGTCTTACCCAATAAAAGCCTCAGTGAGGAACCAAGCACAAGAGGGAACATTGAGAAGGACTATCAAAAACCTGCACACATTAGGACATACCCCATTCCTTACACTAGACAGGTGTGGATCAAAAAAGATCAAGTGACAGCATATCTTCAACAACAGAACTGCTCTCGACATCGGAAACAACAACAGAATAAGAATGCAAGTTGCATTGAACACCCATGTCCACCAAGGATTACGAAAATATGGATACCGAAGAAGGTGATAGATGCATAGCCAACCCGAATGCAAATATGGATTCCCAAGTCAGGTGCCCAAGTAATACTCATAAAAAAGGACAAGTCAAGACATATGGAGAATCAGTATGATCTACAGACAAAACAACCAAAGATGAAAAACAATAGAACCGAGCAGGAGCCTACATACGCAATAAAAATCATTCAACGATTCAAAAGGCAGACAAAGCAAAAGTACAACATGAGAAGCACTACATTCTCCAGGAATGTTGGGAAGATAGGCTGTCCCAATGGAGTAAAGCAGATTTGGATGCCGAAGGGCAAGACAATCTGTATGCATCAATCAAGTAATTCGAGTTGCACACATTTGGAGTCACAAGAATCCAAAGTATGCATAATAGGGCCACATTACAAGGCCAAGCATTCGGCACATTCTTCTTCTACTACAGGATAGTGAAGCACATTTCCCTCTTGGGGAATAGGAGGGCACTTGTAAATAATCCATTACTAATGATTCAAAAACCGCTTCGGCTATGAACTAACTTTTCTGTTTTTTCTTCAGACACAAACATAAAACCAATATAAATAAGTATGAAAAATCCTAGGTATTACCTTTCTCACACCCACGGGGAAGGGCAACACAATTCACTCGGAGAGTTGCCAAATTCAAGAAGGATAGATACAAGCTTGCCACTAATTACTGGTGTATATTGAGTGCAGATGGCATCCTCTAATTTCGAGGCTACGCAAGAGGAAGAGGTCCTGCTTCTTCCCTTGGAATCAATCACGAAGGCAAGAGGTAATTGGTTTCTTGATGATCAACCAGTATCCGAGCTTCTTTTCATGGAAACCATCAAGATCATGGATAGGGATCACTACTTCCCTATCATGTCTCAAGATTTCAAGACTATCATACAAGGACTACCTCGCATGACAGATGTATGGACAAGGGCTGGAATTGATGAATTCCTAAGACTTCCAATATATTTGCCAAACTTCCAGAGATGCACACAAGTGATGAACACACTACAGTCTGCATCAGATAAGCCATCAGTACCGGAAGCAAGAGTGCTGGACAAAGTTGGTACGTGGAAAACAATTAGGTTCACCTCATGAGTTAATCAACAGAGCTTTGGGATGGAATCAAGATGGCCTAACCAATGTCAAGGATGAATGTCATGATCCCAAAAAGAGAACCTTTTTGGAAATCAACAGAACCGATATTGAAGACTCTGTTCATTTAGTGCACCAACATTTTTGTTTCCCTAGTATGCATAGATACACATCACCTCAGAAAATTGTCGTGCAATTGCTTTCACATGCTATGAGACAAGTGGGAAATCAAGTAAACATGACTCCATATATTCAAGACCGCCTATTTGAAGCAAAGAAAAAGTGGGGTCAGAAAAAGTTTTTGAATGGAAGTTCGGCATTGACCTTGCTCATCTATGAGGCACTTGGAATGAAGGAGTGCTTACGCTTGATGCCAACTTCAACCGAGATCGCAAAATATGCAAAGTCAGCGACGGTTCCAAAGAAGAAGAAAACAGTCATCTCCATTGAAGAAGTGGGAACCAGTTCAAAGAAACCCATGAGAGGGACTAAACGTATTAGAGAAGAAGAAGCTCAAGAGACACCACAATAAAAAAGAACCCATACTTTGCCAAAGATTCCTTTAACACAACAACCGATCACAAAAAGGGACCTCTCTGTAGCTCTAGAAGAGATGCACATGTATATGCAGGGTCAAGTGAACTTAAATGTTCAAAGCCATCAATACAGACAGGCAAGCCAAAGGAAGCAACAAAAGAATAAAGAACATACCCCAGAACAAACTGCCAGATATAAAGAACTGGGTTTGGAAGATTCGAGCTCTAATGAGGAATCTAGCCCTAAGAAAGAAACATTAGACACTGACATGAGAACGGAAATGAACAATGAGGAATGGACAGAAATAAATCAGGTCGAGGTTACACCCGACAATCAACAATCATAGGCATAGAACCAAGCAGAACCCACTGAACAAGACCACCTCATTCAATTAAATGACAAGGCAAAGATCAGCATAAAGGAAGCTCCAATCACAAATAACGACGTAGCCCAACCCGTAAAAGAGGAAATACAAACATGCATGGATAAAGAGGAACATTTCCCTCAAAATAAGGAACAAATTGTGATTGAAGTACTGGATGATACGCCACAAGGCAAGACTGACCACACGGAGGCTGAGCCAAGGATACAACTCCATATTCGGCAGCCCTATGATACTACTTTACATGTGGCACATGGGAAAGATGTTACCACGGGTGAAGAACCTAATATCCTTACCACCTGGCTGAATGTCGATGTTACTCAATTAAAACCTGTAGTCAAGCAAATGATACAAACAACCATGGATACACAACAACAAATGATGGACACGAATGCAAATTATGACAAGGCTATGCGGGAAAAGAATCAATTTCAAGTAATGAGTGAGCAATTGACCGCACAGCTCATTCAGGCCCAACAAGGGATTTCAGCCAAGGAAACGGAGTTACTAGCAATCAAAGAACAATGTAATACATTGATGAAGAAGCATCATCAGCTCTAGACACAACGGACAGATTTACAAAGACAGCATGAAGCTAGTGAAGCAGACAAGGAGAGGATGAAAGCTCGAAGCAATCTGCTCGAAACACAACTAAAAGTATACATGGAGGAAAATGATAACTTACGCAGCAGAAATAAAGAACTGATGAAGTTATTGCTGTATGACCAACCTATAGAAAAACCAGAGACATCAATCACTGAACAGAAGGAACTGAGAGATCAGATTGAGAAATATGCAGATCTGCTAAAACAAGAGAAAGCCCGAAAAGAAGAATGGGAGCGCAGGTACATTAACGAGAACAATGAGCTCAAGAAACAGCTGAACAGTGCCAATGGAAAACTTGCAGTGAGTTACAACGAAAATATGGATCAAGTAGCAGAAATTGGTAATGAGCTGCTTGGAGCCAAAGAGGCACTCAGGGTAGCTATGCAAGAAGTTAAAGAGAAGACTGAACGCCTTGCACGATTAGAAACTAAAGCAGAAGAGAAAGTACCCATTGGGACACCAGTAGAGCCACGACCAAAGAGTCCTACTGACGAGGTAGAGGTACGTCCTCTATCTCCCCCGATCTATAATTCTCCAATAAAAGAGCAGATGGTGGAACCATGTGATGATCATCCAATGCCATATACTGCAGAAATAGGTCAGAAGGAACGGGCACTATTGGTGTCCCGATTGACAGAAAATTTTGAAAATGAAGTGGTCAAAGTTATAAAAGAGGCCAAGATAAAAGGAAAAGATCTGGACACAATAATGAAGCCTTTCAAAATTATGTATGGACTATTGAAAAAGAAAATAAGGCAATACATAAAGAAGATCACACAGAAAGATCCTGATGAGCAGCTACACTTCAAAGATGATACATTCAATTATACTCAAGAGGAATTTGAAGCTGCACAGCCGGTATGGAGGCAAAATTTTTTGGAGAAAAATCTGACTTTGCGGGTGCACTGGCAAGCAGCACCGTATTTATTACAGGTAAACCCTTCATTTTGCCCAACACCCCGTCACAGAGAAACAAGAGAATTTTTGGATATGCAAAAGAATGATGTGATCAATAAATAGTGGCTGAATTATCCACTACTTCCAAGTCCACCTCATAATTATCTACCGACGGAAGATTACATGGTAAAAACCATTGAATTTTGGCTACATAGTTACACAACAATCCCTGATTTAACCATCAAGATGACAAATAAAATCCTAAGCATGATTCTTACAGTTTTGAAGGTGTTCAAGCACGCAGCTTATATGTTTTTAAACTTCATTGGTATTAATCAAGGCATAGATATCCTCATTTTTGATCTGTCAGTTATGCCCAACCGACCCACAATAATGGCCTATTATTCTAGGCTTATGTTTTTACCAAGTACATATATGCAAACCTTCGAGGAAGCTTTCTTCACAGGATTTTTTGAAATTGATTCAGAAATTTTCTTAAAGATGTCATCCAACTTGAATGCCAGATTGGTGGCATATGAATTAAGCTTCTTCGCTGATCACAGACAACCACCACATGATGGTGTGAAAGCAGAACAGTGGAAGCAACTTATGATACATGAAGCTAATCTGCTTAATGAGACAGAGCAAAAAGTTTACAGAACATACTCCTGCCGACTTCCAAAGCCTGTTGGGGACGATAGAGTTCAGGAGGGGGGCAGTGTTGAGGGAGAATCCAACAAAAAGAAGAAAAGAAGAAGACAAAGAAAGAAGCTTCACTAAAAAGATTATCTCTGAAGATATGTCTCTGCAAGAAGCCCCCCAGGGGTGCAACACCCATCTCTGCACAGAGCCCCGCAGGGGCACACATCAAGGAAAAGCACGTAAGAGGGAAGGAGGAACCAGGGCCAGGAAGTATCCATGAAGAAGTGAAAGAAGATATCCGGCGGTTCCAGAACCCCAAGAAGGTGCTTCAACCTCTTGATCTTCGGAAGGTCCAAATCGAAGACTGAAGAACCACACCTTCATACCTTCCACTGGTGGCATGCGTGGCAACCCGGCTTAACACAGCAACCCAGATTTAAAGTGGTTATTGGTGAACTAGACTACAAATCTCAGGTAGTCCATCTCCACGGGTTGCGAGCAACGAAAAGAAATGAACAGGCAAAACTAATGCATCAGGCCCAGAGCATGTAAAAGAAAAATCACGAACAGGGCCATTCAAACGTAATGCTAGTCTGACAAAGTGGCAAAACTGACCAAGAGGTGCATGCGGAAAACAAGCGATAGACAAGAAGTAAAGCCTATCAAGGGACGACAGAGACAAAAAGGGGGAGAGTGTTGAAGAGCTAAGAAGAGCAAAAGGCAAAGAAAAAGATGGGCCCCAAAATTTTTCCGATTTGGTCACTTTATTTTTGTATCATAACCATCTTGTAATATATTTTTCCGATGTAAATGCACTAGAGGAGTCCTCTAGATGCATACCCACAGAGAATTGTAGCTTAACCGTGTAAATTAGTAGAAAACTAGCCTCTTAGTGAATAAAGTGCCGGTCTCTTGTATGAAAGGACCATTTTTAGGGCACATGTATATATCAATTTGTGACTCTTTGTAGACACTTTTTGCCATTGTGAGAATCAAGAGCACAAAATTTCGAATTTGTGTCTTCTCCTCTCTGTATCTTCTTCTTTGTGAGCTTGTATGCATGTATGTTGCTGGAAAAAAGTATTTGGAAGTGTTGTCTATCCATGAAAGTGCTTGGTTGCTATTGTTAGGGTGTGTGTGAAGTGTAGGAAGTGCTGAAGTGTAGGAAGGTCACTTCCGCGGCTCAACAAATATGCTATTCGCTATATTCGGAGTTCGGAGCTGAGAGAGAAGCTCGATTTACTGTTGGCTATTGCTCCAAGTATTGCATCATCTCCACAGATTCTTGACACTTGTTTGGAATATTCTTAGCATTTTTGCACTCTTTGGGAAGCTCATTTGCATTGATCATCATTTGAATGCATGTATTCATACACTCGGCTAGGTTTTGATACTCCTCGGATTGATAAATAAAGCGTGAATCCCCACTATATGCACTTGAGGGGGATCGAGGTATAGTCTCTTTCTCCAAAAGTCCCTAGGTTGGATCTTAGGTACACAACATCTAAGCCACACACACTCAATAGTAGCTGTGAAAGGCGCCCTATACTCAACCTCACAATTGGAAGTGGCCATAGTAGGCTCCTTCTTGCTCAACCAAGATGTACATGAGCTACCAAGCATGAAGCAAAAGCCACTGGTGGACACACTAGTGTCATAGCAACCAGCCCAGTCTGAGTTAGAAAAGCACGCAAATATGGTGATAGTGATCCCCCCTTGGGATAAAACAACCCAAGTAGCCGAGTACCACTCAAGTAGCTAACAATGCGCTTAACCGCTTGCCAATGCTTAAATCCTGGGCAATGCATAAAACTGCTCATCTGTGAGAAACAAACTAAATATCTGACCGAGTAATGCATAAGTAAATCAGGCATCCAATAACCTACTGATAGAGGACAACATCAAATGCATCTCCAACATCATGAAGACTCAATCGTAAACCTGTCTCCATAGGAGTGGTAACAGGCTTACAGTCTTCAAGGCCAAAATGCTGCAATAATGTGTCAATATATTTTGTTTGACAAAAAGCCATTCCACCATCAACTTGCATAAACTAAATACCCAAATAGTGATGCAAATGCCCCAAATCAGACATCTCAAATGAGGCATGCAAGTCAGCCTTAAAATCAGCAATATGCTTCTCAATAGGACCAATGAG
Organism: Ceratopteris richardii; assembly: GCA_020310875.1. Lineage (NCBI taxonomy): Eukaryota > Viridiplantae > Streptophyta > Polypodiopsida > Polypodiales > Pteridaceae > Ceratopteris > Ceratopteris richardii. Next base: position 124,908,472 of record CM035417.1, on the reverse strand, counting down.
CAACATGTTGTCAACATAGACAACAA
>CM035417.1:124898446-124903446 GCA_020310875.1 Ceratopteris richardii | reverse complement strand
ACCCACAATACTTTGATATCCTGTAATGTCTTTGAGTTCTTCTCCTTCATGAGCACTTAGCTTTTGATTAACCTCCATTGGAGTAGTAGATACCTTAGCATCCTGCAGACCAAACTTCTTGACCATATCCTGCACATACTTCTTTTGAGTAATGTATATACCTGAGTTTGTGTAGATCAATTCAAGACCTAGAAAATATTTTAGTAATCCAAGATCACTAATCTTGAATTCTTTCATCATCTGACCCTTGATGTGTCTAATCCCATTGACATCATTACCTGTAATGATGATGTCATCAACATAAACACATAAGTAGATTACCTCTGTACTACTTCTCTTTATGAATAGAGAAGTGTCTGCTTTGCTCATCACAAATCCTTGGTCTTGGAGGTAGGTGGTCAATCTGTAATTCCATGCTCTAGGTGCCTGCTTCAAACCATACAGAGCCTTCTTCAATTTACAAACATAATGTACCTTTTTTTGATCTTCATAGCCAGGTGGTTGTGACATGTAGACTTCTTCAGATATCCATCCATTCAAGAATGCATTCTTCACATCCAATTGGTACATGTTCCAATTCTTGGATGCAGCTACACTCACCAATACTCTGATAGTTGGCATCTTGGCCACAGGAGAAAATGTCTCCTCATAATCAATGCCTTGGGTTTGTGCAAAACCCTTGGCTACCAACCTAGCTTTGTACCTGTTAATAGTTCCATCTGAATTCTTCTTCAATTTGTAGATCCATCTGGATCCTATTACCTTCATAGTATCCTTCTTGGGTACCAAGTCCCAAGTATCACTCTCTTGGAGGGCTTCTATCTCCTCATCCATGGCTTCTCTCCATTCTGGCTTTGTAATTGCTTCTTCATAGGTACCTGGTTCTTCATTCAACAAATCTTTTGCAAGGTATACAGAATGTTTAGTTACAAGTGATGTGTCATACCCAAATCTGATAGGTTTCTTTTTTTCTCTCTGAGATCTTCTCATAGCTTGAGTAGAAGTTTCTGCCTTGTCCTCCAATTGCTTCATTTTCATCTTTCCTTTGGACTTCCAAGCCTTGAACTCTTCAAGGTTTATGGTATCATCATCTGAGCTTGAGTCTTCTTGTTGAGTTGGCTCTTCCTTGGTAAGCTTTGGAAAATCTTCCTCCATGTCATAGGGTAGACTCACTTTCCTGCATTCATTCTCATACCATGAGTCATTCTCATCAAATATGACATCTCTGCTTACCTTGAAGCCTTTGTTTGTGGGGTTGTAGAATCTGTATCCCTTTTGGTTCAAATCATAACCAATGAAGATACATTTCTCTGCCTTTGGATCTAGCTTTCCTCTTACCTGTGAGGGAATATGCACATATGCTACACATCCGAAGATTTTGCAGTGGTCTAGAGAGGGTCTCTTACCATGCCATGCTTCATATGGTGTCATGCCATCAAGTGATTTGGATGGCAACCTATTGATGAGATAGGTGGCAGTGGACACACTCTCTGCCCATAGGTAATTTGGCAACTTTTTCTCATTGAGCATAGACCTAGCTGTTTCCACTATAAGTCTATTCCTTCTTTCTGCTACCCCATTTTGTTCAGGTGAGTATCTGGTAGTGATCTCCCTCTTGATGCCTCTTTCCTGCAAGAAATCTTCAAACTCATTGGAGAAGTATTCTCCTCCACCATCTGACCTTAGCCTCTTCAAGCTTCTACCTGTTTGATTCTCAACAAGTGCAAGATACCTTTTGAAACAATTAAACACTTCATCTTTATGCTTCATAAAGTACAAAATGGTCCATCTGCTATAGTCATCAATGAAGGACACATAATACCTTGAACCAGAAATGGAAGGGTCCTTGCTAGGTCCCCAAACATCTGTGTGTACCAAGTCTAGGTAGTCTTCATGCATGAAACCTTTTCTTGAGTAGGGTAATCTGTGAGACTTACCAAATTGACATGATCCACATTTGTAAATCATGTGTTGCTTGGATACATTAGGTATCCCAAGCACACACTGATCCCTGCACATTTGCTTGATAGTCCTTTCACCTATGTGCCCTAGTCTTTTATGCCATATCTCTAACTCTGAGAGTGTCTGATCCTTATAGTTATACAAAGCAATATTTTTTGTATCTTCTAGCTCAAATGTAAATAATCTACCTGATTTCTCCCCTTTGGCTATCCTCCTGAATCCTTGTTTTGGGTCCTCCACATATGCTCCATGTTGTGTGAATCTGACCTGCAAACCTTTCTCCACAATCTGACCAACACTCATCAGATTCTTAGTTATTGTTGGTACATAGAGTACCCTGCTTAATAGGTTCTGATTACCATCACATGTCTTCACATTTCCAATTTTAACCACAGAGTGTTTAGTGTCATCACCTGTTTGTACCTGATGTTTGCCCTTGGGCTCTTCCAAATCAGAAAGCAATGCCACATTGCCAGCTACATGGTTAGAACATCCTGAGTCAATATAAAATAAATGATCATCATTTGTACCTATCTTTGAGGTCATATTCATGATCAATAAGGAGTCATCTTGCTCCTCTGTGTAGTTGTTGTAGTCTCTTCTATTTCTGAATCCACCTTGGTAGCTTCCATTGTGGTTGTTGTTGTAATTGTTGTTGTATTGGTTGTTGTACCCATTGTAGCTTTGATTGTGGTTGAATCTGCCTCTTCCTTGAGAGTATCCACCTCTTGAGTAGCCTCTTCCTCTCTGGTTTTTATAGTTCTTGTAGCATTCATCTGTGGTATGATTGGACAACCCACAGATGTTACAAGGTGATGAGTTGTAGGGTCTCCCCCTACCTGACTTACCTCCTCTGCCTCTTCCTCTAGATGACCTACCTCTCCCTGCATAATTGACTTGAGAGGTAGAGCCTTCTTCATCCTGTTTCTTCTTGCCTTTATCTTTAACTTTCTTATCAGTAAAGAGAGCAGAGGGGTTATTACCTTTTGATTGATCTCCAGCCTTGGTGAACTTTGCTTCATGTGTAAATAGTTGGCCCATGAGTGTTGTGAGATCAGGGGTATGCATGTCCATGTAGAGGTCCATTGCAGTGGTGAAACTTTCCCACTTATCATCTGCCTTGAGTCCATTTGTCACTTGCCTGACTATTTGCTCCTCTTCAATTTCCTCTCCAATGCTTGCTAGTTGGTCTGCCACATCTTTGATCTTTGTCACATAATCTGAGACTGATTGCTTGGGCTGCTTCCTAAGTGTTGTGAACTCTATCCATAATTGATTCTTCCTGGCCCTTGTGTTGGAAGAAAAGTAATTTGACAAGGTTTCCCAAGTCTCTTGGGAAGTCTTACAGTTTCTTACATGAGGTAAAAGAAAGTCAGATATAGAGTTTAAGAGATAAGACCTTGCCAAAGCATCCTTTGCACACCATTGGTTAAGTCTTTCATGCTCATCCTTTGTAGGTAGTCCTCTAGTCTTGAATGAGGGCAACTCCTCATCTCCTGATATGTATCCAAATAGACTTCTCCCTTGTAGATAGGTCTTCATTCTCAATGACCAAGCTTGATAGTTGTTTCTGTCCAATTTGTCAATGAATGAAGGGAAACCATCACCCATGATTACCTTCTTTTGCTCTGATACCACTGTTGAGAGTGATGGATGGATGCACTCAGGAAATTAGTTGGTGCTGCAAAACCTGCTTCACACCTGCCCTCTTTTCTTTCCAGATATGCTTAGTACACAAGTTTAGCTTCCTAATGACATAAAGAAACCATATATGTGCTTTGGAAATGATTTGGGTAATGATCAAATCAAAACAGATAACTTGGTACTTCACAAATCAAACAAAACCTTCTATTCCTGTAATGATACCTGCTCAGACTTTTACTCAGTGTGTCCAGCACACTTAAAATTGGCACAATTCCTTTTGGGAGTAACAATGTACCTTAGTAAGCTATCAATCACAAGTGGAATCACTTCAATTGACTAACTATGATCTGAGAAATAAGTTTAGCAAAATTATATCTACCCCCGATTTTTCAGGAACTCTGCAAACAAATACCAGTGAGCACCTCGACTTGATTTTCTCCCAAATGGCTGAATGGAATTCTTTGAAATTTTGTATGCTTGTAGTAGACCTTGAGCTGGTTCCAATGAGCTATAGATCTCTTGATTTGGTTCAGTAGATCCAGAGCAATGCCTCTTTGAAGTTGACAGACTTGAAGTAGGTGACTCAGACAAAACAGAGATGATGAATGTATACTTCTATTGATATATGTGTTTGTACAATCTCATTAGCTTGCCAAGCAGAGCTATATGAGGTATTGTGGTGTTGGCTATGGAGTAACCTTCACACACAATGAATTACAAGGAGATTTGGCCTCGGGGAGTGAGCTAGAATGAGTCTAACCCGCGACTTTTTCATTACATGCTTTATAGGAATTTGATCTTCTTTTGAATTTGAAATTCAAACTTAGGCTCCCTTGAATCTCTCCTCTAAAAGTAAGGAGATATTCTCTCCATCTCAACATTCAAAAATCCACGACTCTAGTGGTAGGTAAGTGACTTAAAGTGATTACACCCAAATGACAAGTCACTTATACTTTTACAAGGGGTAAGAAGTAGAAACACATAAGCATATGTTCATGTGAGCTTTGCCTTAAGTAATGCCTTGATAAAGAACTTTATCCATGCTAATCTTCCAAGGGTCCAAGCCAATGTGTGTAGGCTTGTTTGCACCAACAATCTATCTATCTATCTATCTATCTATCTATCTATCTATCTATCTATCTATCTATCTATCTATCTATCTATCTATCTATCTATCTATCTATCTATCTATCTATCTATCTATCTATCTATCTATCTATCTATCAAACAATCAATCAATCAATCTATCTATCTATCTATCTATCTATCTATCTATCTATCTATCTATCTATCTATCTATCTATCTATCTATCTATCTATCTATCTATCTATCTATCTATCTATCTATCTATCTATCTATCTATCTATCTATCTATCTATCTATCTATCTATCT
>CM035417.1:124873446-124888446 GCA_020310875.1 Ceratopteris richardii | reverse complement strand
GATGGACTTTCTTGATTTCTTTGAAACTTTGTATGTGACCTTCCTTTGACATCCTTGATGCATCCTGGACTTCTCGGGGAATTCCGGCTACCTTCACCAAATATGTTTTTTGTAGGCCTTCACATGTGAGAGAGGAAAGCAAATCTCGACGACATTCGCCCCCACTAAACCTGCGATTCCTCCGGAAGCGCCACTAGCATCTGTGAAAAACAAAATGTTCCAGGCATCAAATTCTTTTATAGGCAACATAAGAAAGATGGAGGGAAAATTGATTATATGCATGAATAAGTAGGTAACGTGACATGAAGCAAAATTTGCATGAAAGAAATAATTGAAACAGGCAACATGAATATGCATGAACAAATAGGCAACATATATGCAAATGAACAAGCAACATTGGCAACAAGAAAGAAAAAAAAATAAGCATCAATATGAAGTGGAAGTGGATGTATTGAGTCGTTTTAAGCATCAGTTCCTCTCATCTTGAAGAAAATTTTGTACCTTTTTCATAAAGCAATCTACCTTAAATATGATTATAAACAAAGATTTAGGATTTTCAAGAGACATCTTTCATCTTTAGCTTATTTTAGATCAACTCCTTTCCTACATAAATATGAATATGCTCTTTCTCTAATAACATGCAAGGAAATCTAACTAAACTCCACTAATGCATAAATCTGCCTATATAGCCCGTGATTTATTCTACTATGCCTCTTTATCCTCCTTTGGCTTGCCTCTTTTTTTTTTTTTTTTTTTATATAATGATGATGATTCGGCAACTTTATGGTTACGACCACTTTTTTGGGGTGGAAGAAAGTGTAAACTTCTTGGTAACATGTAGCTTTTTTTTTTTTTTTTTTTTTTTTGGACAAGGAAAAATTAAACCCCGATACAAGGTACAACCATTTTTGATGACGGAGAACAGTCGTTTAAACTCCGATACAAGTGCTGTGAGATGGACTAAGGATGTAGAAACATGCAATAGCAGGAGATATGATTTCAACAATTATGCTTTCGATACAGGATACATATGCATGTTTATATATGAAAGTCTTGTCACCAAAATAAACCTCCAAATCTACATGCCCTATCTTTCCACAATCCTAGATTATAATCAATTTCTTAGTAGATAAGTTACTACTTAAGATACAATTTTACACAAGTAGAGAAATCATCATTTGCCCTTTTTTGACTCAAGTGATGTGGATATGCAATGCAATGCAAAGACTGAAAAAAAACATGCATGAAACAAGCATGGAAAAAAAATAGAATAAACTTGAAAAAAAACAAAGCAACATGAACTTGAAAAATTAATGATATTTTTATATGTTTTTTTAATTTTTTTTTCCCTTTTTTATTTATATTTTTATTTTTTATAGCATGGATACTCCTGTTTATGAATTGGCCTTATTGTTGTCATCTTCTTCAATGTCCTCATCCAAAATGTACTCGTCATTATCACGCTTCTTGAATAACTTTATCCTTTTACCTGCAATGAAAGCTTTTAGTGCAACACCATTTAATTCACAAAGAGCATACGTACCATTGTTGTTGACTTTTGATACAATGTATGGCCCAAACCACCGTTGAGTGAGCTTTTTGCGTGCATCATATTGAGAGTCAAATGTACTATCATAAATGAGCACCCAATCTCCTACTTCAATTGGATTAGGACGCAGTCGATGAGTTTTATCAAAATAATGCTTATTCTTCATTCTAGATTCTCTTAATTTTTCAACAGCATCATCAAGTCTTACTTTACCTTGTTCTAACTGTTTAATGCGCAAACTCAAAAAGTCATCAGTAGACATGTTTTCAGACCAAGGCAAATTTGACCATGCAAAAATATGAGATTGAATTGGAAACAATGGTTTTTGACAGTACATAAGTTCAGCAGGCATATACCCAGTAGTACGTGTGCATGTCATTCTATCTGCCCAAAGTGCAAAAGGTAAGAATCTAGGCCATTGTTTGATGTCACCGTTACATGCTTTAGATATGGCTTTCACAATAGGTGGATGCCCTCTCTCTATTTTACCATTGGCCTCTGGATTATATGCAGTAGTGAGAGACAAACGAATACCGTGACGCTCAAAGAAGTCTTTAGCTTCTCTCGCATTTAACTCTCCACGATCGGCAACTACTTTCTCTATGTACCCAAAGGGACTTATGACATCTTCAAGCAAGAATTTGCAAACATTGTAAGTGGTCTTAGATCGTAGTGCACGTCCCTCTACATGATTAGTTAAGTCTTCTCTTGCAAGTACAATGTAACGCATTTTGTCGATACCTTTAGGCATAGTTACAAGATCTGCTACCCACTTGTAGTGAATACAAGGTGGATAAGTAGGATGCAACGGATCTCTATGTTTGACTGATGAATGAAGTTGACAAGTAGAACATGTAGAAACATAGCTACTAATGTCAACATACATCCTAGGCCAATAATAGGTACTTCTAATTTTTTCATATGTTCCAAAAAATCCTTTATGACCGGCCCATAATGTCTCATGCATTTCCTTCATTACTTGCAATTGAAGACCTTGTTTTCCCAGGACTCGTTGTGGATTCTTAACCTTACCCTTAGCATGTCTCCAAAGATAACCATTACATAGGAAAAAGTTATAAGCTCGTTTCCTAATGTTACGGAATCTATTCGTAGTCCAGCTAGGTAATGGTTGTAGTGTACTGAGATACTTTCCTATGTCTCTCCATTCATCTTCGTACTCAGACTCATGAAATTTCTCATACTCATATATATGTGGAACATAGTCAACTAAATTCACATTCTTTATTAGATCACTTTCAAGATCATCATCAAATGTAGCTCTCGATAACATATCAGCAACTGAGTTTGACTTACCTGAAATATGAACTAACTCAGGATTTATGAACTTAATATATGAGATCCATCTAAGCATGGCTATATCAGGAGATGAACAATTGGTTATCATTCCAATGAGAGGCAAACAATCAGTCTCAACTTTGACATTTGCACCAATGAAATATTCTTTGTCTATTTTCAAAGATGTTACCATACCCCATAGTTCTCGTTTGATCTGTGGATATTTTCGTTGTGTTTCATGTAGAATTTTGGCACCAAACCTAATTGCATATCTATTCCCTTCACTATCGTCTTGACTTATGACCCAACCTATACCAATAGGACTGGTATCAACAGTCAATATAATAGATTTGTTAGCAGAATAGTCTACACGCTTAAGGATGGGAGCTTCAAGCAATAATTTCTTCAATTTACGCATAGCTTGAGTGTGTTTGTCAGTCCAAATAAATTTTCGTTTCTTCCTCAACAAGTCATAAAGACAATCAGCAACATGAGCAAAGTGTGGGATCCAAATAACATAAAAGATACAAGCACCAAGAAATCTACGTACCTCACTCACGTTGTTACATGTTTCAGAAATCTTGCTAATGGCATCAACTTTTTGTGGGTATGGCTTTCGACCATAATGGCCACATAAATGTCCAACAATAAGCACCTCGTTGACACCAAAAACAGATTTCTCTCTGGAAAATGTGAGACCTACCTCTTCAAATCGTTGAAATATTCTTTCACAATCAGAGATATGGTCAAGAACAAATTTACGACATCCAGATGAATCTAAAGTAATGTCCTTTACACGTTCCTCACTCCCTTTAATTGGAATATCATCAATGAATGGCATAGTTATATGAGGGATAAAATCATGTAAGACCATATTCATAGCACTCATCATATGAGCCACAGAATTAGTCGCTCCTTGAGGTAAAGTACACATTCGCACTAAGCCTAAAGGAGTTTTCATTGTGGTTATGTCACGACTATCAATTGCTAACTGGAATTGGTCATATCCAGAATATAAATCACCCATTGAATAGATAGAATGTCCTGAAAATGATTCAGCAAACTCATCTACAATGGGTCCTGTTCCTACATTCCTTATGGTGACTTTATTGACGGGTTGGAGATCTTGAATAAAACGTAGTTTCCCATTCTTTTTAGGCACAGTGAACCATCTGTTTGAGTAAGGTGCAAAAGATGGCTCTAAAATTCTCATGTTTATCTTCTCCTTAAGTAGTTTCATTAGCTCAGGTAAGTGAGCCTTTGGAACAGGTATAGGACGAAGATTCCATGGAATATGTGGAATAGTAAAGATTATCATGGGTGCAACTAGCTTAGGATCTACACAACCAATCTCATGAGGATACATAGTAAAGGCTTTTCCATGGCTACCTATGACTCTCTCAAATTTATCTCTCTCTGCTGGCAAAAGAAAGTCATCATCTCTACCAATTTTCACCTGTTTGATTGTCTCATCCGTGAATGTATGTCCTATGTTTTTCTTATCCCGAAGAATTGGATCATTTTTCACATCAATAATTTTTTCATTACTTCCTTGAGGTAATGGTTGAGCTATGGGTTTGATTTTTTTGTCTGCAGTTTTGTACTTTGTTTCAACTAAGGCATCATGTGTTTGGTTAAATTTCGAGCACTTGTCAATATTGAGAGCATACTCTTGGATTAGAGCATACTCATCAAGGGAAGAAATAAGAATAATATGGGAATTAGAATTTTGTTGAAGACATAACTCTAACTCCTCAAGAGTAGAGAAACAATGAGATGTCTCAATCACATGCTCAATGTTCTCATCATGTTCCATGATTTTGTTGTTTTTATAATTTTTTTGGGTTTTTTGGATAAAAGACTTGGACAATTGACTCTTATGAAGAAAATCTAATCTAGAATGTGGAAAACAAAGTGACAAACTATTGTACATGTTGGTTGGATGCGAGATGTCAAACCAATATCCACTGTTGTCCCGCTCAACAATGGATTCTATCCGAAATTTTGATCATATGTAGCTCCAAACATGAATCGAGGTGCACAATCACTACAAGCATGCTCATGACCCTGAGTAACAATAGGTTTCTTTCTAATTGACAATCGATTCCTAGGATGATTCACTCCTACTGTCATGACTTGAAGTGATTGCATTCCATCCTTAGACTTAAATCTAGCATAGGTAGACCCATCATCCATGGCTTTAGTTTCCATACGACTCTCACAAATAAAGGGTTGTCCTAAGAGAACTTCATAGGAGCAATTATCTTGAATAAAAAAGTGAAACTCTTCTGTGATTCCTCCTATGGATATGGGCACACTAGCACAAGCTCCATACAGGGTACCTACACCATTATCTGCAGTTCTCATACGCCATCCACAATCTTTATCTATGGGCCATCGAAACTTATCATAGACTTCTCTTGAAATCACATTGATTTCAGAGCCGGAATCTACTAATGCATTTACAGTGATAGTGTTCTTATCATTTCCTATTTTAACATGCATCTCTGATGTACCTCTAGACCAAAATGTTCTTTTAAAGTGGCTTTCAGGATTGTTTTCATGATTTTCATGGTCAGGTTGAATAGGTCCTAAGAAATTTTTATTAACATTTACTTCATCATCATCAAAGTCCTCTTCATCAGATTCATCAAAGTTTAAGGCTTCATTCATAGCTTGATCTTGATCTAGAGAATCTTGCATCTCAGTATCTAGATTAAGCGGAAACCTCTTCCTTTTAATTAGGCCGATAAAGTTATCTTTAAAAACAGGCTTTGCAATAGAGAAAACTTGTTCTAAAGACATAGTCACTTGACTCTTAAGCAAAATGTCATCTAAAATTTCCATAGGATCTATTTTTCTCTCAATTTCTGAAATCAAGATGGCTTTAGGTTTTCTCTTTGGTTTCTTTTGTTTTTGCCCAGGATCTTGTTTTTGTTCATGTTCTCGTGTTTGGTCTTCAGTTTGTTTTGATTGTTCTGGTTTATCTAAAGGCTTTGGTTCTGTTTTTCTTTGCTTTGTCTTCTTCCCTTTTTGTTTCTCCTCTTGTTTTTGTTCATTGGGTTCTGATTCTTGTTTTTTATCTTTAGATTGTGATGTTTCTCCTTGCTCTATGATTGTTTCTATTCCCTCTGAGGTTTGTTTTCGAGTCACTCTTCTTTCACTAGGCTCAACTTCATCTCTTTTTCGTTTTTCTTCTACATTGGATATGTGAGAAATAAGAGATTGATCTTCTATTGGTGATTCCCAAGCTGTTATTCTCCTAATCTCATCTCGTGCTCTTACTAAAGCCTCTATGGAAAAGTCAACTTCCTTTGTGGGTTTACTTGATTCCACTTGTTCATCAAGAGCTTCTAGTTTCACTCCTCTAGTTCCTACATCCGTTATGGTTATATTCTCATAGTGTTTTTTCATTCCTCCCTTACCATAATTTCCTTGCAAAGGTAGCCTAGATCGATAGTCACAGATTTTCTTATCTATGTCTATTACTAGTCGTTGCTCCTTAGCAGCCTTCAATAGTTCACAATCTCTCAAAAAGTGCTCTAACGAATCACACCAAGGACACCTACGAGGGCCACGCACAAAACCATTTTGATTTTGAGGATTGTGATTAACTTGTGGTGGGAAATTTTGAAATTGAGGATTTTGTTGATAAGGTATTGCTTGAACAGGATAATTAGGATTTTGATAAGGCAATTGATGTATTTGAGGAGCTTGGGGAGCAACATGTGGTACTTGAGGTGCAAGAGGAGCTTCCATATTATACGGTTGATGATTTTGAAAATTTTGATTTTGAGGATTTTGAAAAGCTATTTGTGAAGCTTGAGGATACATGTTTTGATACATTTGAGGATTTTGCACATGAGGATGAGGATGAGGATTTTGCATTGGAGGAACTTGATATGCTTGAGTAGGAGCTACTTGTGGATTTTGCTTGGTAGCTATAGCATGTGGATTAGGCTCTTGAAAAGTCATTGGGTTCATTTGATTTTGGAAAGTTTTGGTGTAATTAGATTGTAAAGCATCTATAGTCTTGGCCAAATTGGATTGTGTAGCAATAAGACTTTCCATTTGCTTAGTGAGAATTTCCACTTGAGATTGTTCAACTACACTTTTATTTGGCTCTACTTTAAAACCTTGAGTAGGCTCCATCATTTGAGGAATAGGAGTAGAGTCAAAAAGCATAGCATGGGATTGTTCTCTAACTTGCTCCTTAGTTTGTGGAAGGCTAGCTTGAGGAAGACTAGTTTGCTCATAAAGCATGGATTGTCTTTGATGTCTATGGGCTACAGCCTCTACTACTTTACGCACTTTTTGCCAATTGTCAGTAAGACCATAGCGCTTATCTGGTTCTTCTAATCGCCGTTCAACTTCCCTACGAGTTTCAGGATGAAGAAGCTTAAGAAAATTGATCACAAGATCAGGTTCCAAAGTTATCTTATCCTCATCAGGAAGTTGTTCATAGCGTCTAATATACTCATTTTGTAAGTGAGTAATAGAGCTACTAGGCTTTGGAGAATTGACCCATCGTAAGAATCCATCCCGATTATGTTGGCTATAATCTTCAAGATAGAATTCTTTGAGCATCTCCTTTCTAAAATCACTCCAAGGAAGACTATCATATTGAGTGACACGGTTTATGATAGAGCTATCAACAATTCGTTCAAAGAATGATATCAAAAGATCTTCGGGAAGACCAAAAATCATAGCTTGCTCTTCAAACAAATCTAAGTAGCTTGTGATGTTGATGCCATTGAATTTTCCCTTTTCTCTCAACATAGAAGAGACTATTCTTTGGCCTTGTTTCTCAACAATAAGGGATTTGAATCCTTCCTCCATCTTATGTGAATAAGCAAGTGATGCACGATGCTCTAGATCTCTCACAAATGCGTTTACTTCACGACGAAGATGTGCACGATACTGTGAGAAATCCAGTGCAACACTCAAGACTGATGATGATAATATGATGAGGATAAAAAATATGAAACAAAGGATATGGATCACAACCTCCCAACAAGTTCAGAAGCAAATGCCACGAAGCGTTTCACGTCGGGTTCAAATGTGGAGGTGATCGCAATCCGGGTGGATCGGGTCCGGTCGTGGCACACACAGGGTGTATGAAGCTAATGAATGTTGGAAGGTTTAAAGATGTGAAGGTGAAATTAATGTTGAGTATGGAGAAGAGAGAGATGTTGAAATAATTATGGGAATGGGAATGTAGGAGTGCAAGTTAGATTTATGAACATGAATGATAAGAATGAAAGAGAACCATACATACAAATGAAATTTGGAAGGAAGAATGGTCCATTGAAGGAGCTTCTTAAACACTTCCTAATTCCAATCCATATGCATAGTCTTCTTTGGATGATATGTATGCATGACGAGAATAGATGGAATCCTTTCACATAAATCAGTTTCGAAAGGAAGAATGGTCCAATATTGGAGCTTCTTATACACTTTCAGAAACTAATAAATATGTATGGATTTGTATGGATTATATGCATGCAAGTGAATTATGATGATGGATTTTACTCACAAGCTCAAAGAAACATCCTCACTGGTTCAACGCAATATTGCGGAGCCTTCTCACACATAGAAGAAATAGAAGACATGTAAAAATACTTAAGAGACTGAGAGAGGAGACAAGAGACAAGTGACAAGTGACATGAATTAAAAGGATTTGAATTAAGTTACATGTAAAATATCGTCGTGGTACGTCATGCTAAGCAGTCTACTGATCAAAGGTGGTTCCGACCCTCAAACCATGACAGTTCAACCGAATGTCACACGTAAGAAGGTGAGTTCCACTCCAGTGACCCTATGTCTGTCTAGGCTCGTAACGTCTAACTAAAGAAGTCTAAGACTCATTAAAATCAGCTCTAACTCACTCACACGCTCCACCGAGGGTGAGTGAAGATAGAGATGCTGGTTTCAAGAGCCTATCCTAGATTGGAGTTCTAACTTAAATTTGAAACTAGGTTCTATACTCATACTAGCTCACCTTGGATCCTCACTCGCTCAACCGAGGGTGATCGTCTCAAGGAAACCGTAAGCTAGCATGAGCCCTATGGATGCCTAACAATGATGCTCTAGGAGTTTGGAGGGGGGTTTATATAGTTTTTTGAATGAATTTGGGCCCTTGGATCTAGAGAAATCAACTCTCAACTCTAGGATCACTACTTTCGATTACAACCATTTGATTAATCAAATCAATGGCTTGGAATTGTTCTTTCTATCAAATCTAGTGTAAAGGAGTGAAATTTAGGCGCCCTCATTCTCCACCATTGGATCTGGGGATGATCTGGACCGTCGGATCAGTGCTGACATCAATTCGGATAAGATAAGCCACTATTTTTGGAGAAATGCTGCATTATTGATCTTTGATTGTAAAAAAGGTCTTCTTTTATGGAAAAAATTCGTGGATCCTCCTTCCTTTATGCTTTAGTGCATCTCCACCCTTGAATATGAGCTCATCTTGACCGTACAACATGGTTCAATCATATTCTGCCATGTGGCAGCCCTTCAAGCCTTCAATTTTCTTATACTAGAAAACTGCGGTGACCTTGAAAACTGGACTTTGTGCTCTTTGACCCTCCAAAAAGTCTTTGATGAAGATGAAACATTGTAGGACTATGTTTCCAAAGATCTCCTTCAGGAATATGCAGAAAAAACTCCCATCTGAATCTAACTTGTACAAGTTTGACTACATTTGGAAGCTTGCAAGGTGGCATTAAGGTGTCTAGGAAGCTCGGATAGCCTTGAAACTTTATACAAATATGTAGCCACATATGGTCTTTATACATGCCAAACCATATGGCTAACATAAATTTCTATACAAGAATTTGTAGGGTCAAACTAGAAAAATTACATTTTTACAAAATGAACATAGCATATCAATGTGCTACCAAATCCATTTTCTGCTGAAATTTGGGCTATAGACTGCCTTTGACAATCTTTACAAGTATATGGATTTTCATCTAATTTGGTGACAATGAATTTTTTGCCCTAATTTCCCAACTTTGACCAGCTTTGACCAGCTTTGACCGCTACGATGGACTTTCTTGATTTCTTTGAAACTTTGTATGTGACCTTCCTTTGACATCCTTGATGCATCCTGGACTTCTCGGGGAATTCTGGCTACCTTCACCAAATATGTTTTTTGTAGGCCTTCACATGTGAGAGAGGAAAGCAAATCTCGACGACAACGAGAGACTGAGAGAAGACGCCATAGATCGCGTATGAGTGAAGAGAGATTTAGAAGTTCTCAGAAGACGCCATAGATCGCGTATGTACAGATGAATAACACAAGCCTGAAGTGTCGGGTCTTTTCATCTGAAGAGAGATGGTAATAAGAAACTACTTACTGTAGGAGAGTTTCTGTAACTTGAGCAAGAAGAGGCCAAGCTTACTTGTACACATCTTCTCTAATCGAAAACACATGTTCATGTGGATGTCTGCGTGCAATCTTTACTTGTGAAGAATCTGAAGTTATTTCGTATTACGGTAGGAAGCTTAGTTTATCGTTAACTATCACGACTCGTTACTAAACGTGCTTCAGTACCTTCTCTGTAAACGCATGTTTAGGTGAATAACAGTTTACTCAGTAAAACATATTTCAGTAATTCTCGGTCAGTTACAGTTTCTCAGAAATCAGGATTTTCCGGTAGAACAACGAAGTATAACTCATAGCAGAGTTCGAAGCTTTGTATGAGAGATAGCTCATCTTGTAGCTAGACGCCTCTACTTTAAGTTGATCACAGTTTCCGGTGGAATGAAGATGTACACACAGTACAAAAGTTAACCGAAAAGTAGCACTTCAGAACTGTGAAGTTTCCAGAAGGAAGTTCATTCGGTGAAGGAAGCTCACACACTACTTCCTTACTTCACATAAGTTCATCTGAAGCAATTACGAGCAGAACTAAGTTTATTTCGATGAAGTTCTGGTAAGATTTCGGTGACGTCCAAGCGACAGTCTGGTGAAGTTCTAGTGGAACCTGAGTCGCAGAATAACATAGTTAAAGCGACGTTATTTAGGCTAAGCTACTGTTGATTACAGAGGTGTTCTAAATCACTCTAGTTTAGCATCCTATCACGGTGACGCGGCAATTTCCGCAGGCCTGACAGAGTTCAAGCTTTGTCGCGAAACTCACCTTCAGGGCGAAAGTATTTCCGCAACAGTAGGCGTTAGAGCCGAAGTTTTCGCCAACAATTGGTATCAGAGCAGGTTAGTTTTCCCAAGAATCGGTATAAGAGGCGGATCATTCCACGAGAGGAAGAAGATCATGGCAGATCATGTCCAAATTGATAAACTGGACAGAGATAATTATCCTGCATGGGTAATGCGCATGGAAGCCTTACTTATGAGTAAGGACTTAATGACGTACGTGACCGGAGAAGAAAAGAAACCCACTTTCGAAGATGATAGTCAACCGGAAAAAGAAGAACTAGACGCCCTAAAGCTATGGCAGAAGAAAGATGCAACGGCAAGAGCCTACATCTACAACACTGTGTCAGATCATCTACTACCGCACATTAGAGGTCTGGAGAAAGCAGAGGACATATGGAGCGCATTGGAAGATCACTTCCAGAATACTACGAAAGCTAGGAAAGCCAGCTTATGGTCCGAGTTCACAACGTTCAAAAAGAAGCCGAGTCAAAGCATCAGTGACTACGTCACTAAAATGAAGGATCTAGCAGATAGTCTTGGATCCATAAATGAAGAAGTCGAAGATCATAGATTGATAGCGCAAGTGCTCACAGGGTTGAGAGGAGATGAAAGGTGGAAACCTTTCGTACTATCAACTGAACTCTCCCTAAATCATTTTGTACCAGAGTTAAATCAGTTGCTTGGTTTGATGCTCACATATGAGCAAGACCTGAAAGGAGACGCAGACAAAGGACATAGCTCAGCAATGTATATGAAGAACAAGAAGAAAGAAAAGGGTAAGTCAAAAGACGAAGAAGAGTCGAGTTCTCAGGCCTATTACGCAAGAGGTAAAGGCACTGGCAGAGGAAGAGCAAGAGGAAGAAGCCGCCAGAATACCACCAAGAAAGCTTGCTGGATTTGTGGACTAAGTAACCATCTGGCGCATGATTGTTGGCACAATCAACAAGGATCAAATCAAAATCAAAACAACAATAGCAGAGGCAGTAGCGGAAGAAATCAAAGTAACTTCCAAAGAGGAAGACAAAGCCAAAGAGGAGGCTACGGTAGAGGTGGAGTAAGAAGTTGGGGACAGAGCCAATCCTACAACACCACCTACAACAACTACGCAAATGACACACAGAATGAAAGTCATACATCATTGATGATGAACTCAATCAGCACATCAGAAAATGAAGACCTAAAGGTATTTTACATTGATTCTGGATGCTCTAATCATTTGTCAGGAAATATAGAACTAATGTCAGAACTAGAGAAAGGTAGTTCTAGTCACACTGTTCAAACAGGTGACAATACAAGACACAAAGTACAATCAATCGGAAAAGTGAAATGCAAGAGTGGAGCAGATTTGCTAACCAATGTTTTGTATGTTCCAACAATACCGAAAAATCTGATCAGTGTGGGACAGATAGTCGAAAAAGGTTTTCAGGTCAGATTTACAAACAAAGGAGTATTTGTAGAAGATCCCAAGAACGGATATTATCAGATCGTTTCTGGTAAGAAAGAAGGCAGACTCTTTACCTTAAGAGTACAAGGGAACATTGGCCAAGCGCTGCTCACACATGATGAAAAGGTAATTACAGAACTTGATCTCTGGCACAAGAGATTAGGTCACTTTCACGAAAAAGGAATTAAAGCTATGATAGCGAACCAGTCTGTACTGGGATTACCGAACGTACAGAACCAACATATGATTCACAAATGCGAAGCCTGTCAAATGGGAAAAGCCCACAGGTTACCTTTCCAGAAGAAAGGATTCAAACATGATGGCGTGCTAGAACTCATACATACAGATGTATGGGGACCAACGAAAGAAGGATCAATCAGTGGATCAAGGTACTATGTTTTATTCATTGATGACGCAACAAGGTGGATAACTCTTTATGTTTTGAAGGAAAAGTCAGAAGTGTTTGGAGCTTTCAGGCATTTTCATGCATATGCTGAAAGACTCACCGGACGAAAACTTAAAAGACTGAGGTCTGATGGAGGGGGAGAATACTTCTCCCGAGAATTCAATGACTATCTTTGGAATGCAGGTATTAAGAGAGAAATAACCTGCAGGTATACACCACAACAGAATGGTGTAGCAGAAAGGAGAAACCGAACTCTAGTCGAGTTTGCACGAGCTATGCTAAAAGAAAAGAATTGCCCGGATTATCTTTGGGCTGAAGCTGTAAATACAGCTACATACTTGGTAAACAGGTTACCATGTACAGCGTTAGAAGGAATGACCCCTTATGAAGCTTGGTGGGGAAAGAAGCCAACACTTGATCACTGCAAAGTGTTTGGATCAGTAGCGTATGCTTATGTACCGTCTCAACTGAGACATAAGCTTGAACCAAAAGCAGAGAAATATGTATTCGTCGGATATGATGAGAAACAGATGGGTTACAGAGGAGTCCTCTAACCAAACATTTTACTGTTTCCAGGGATGTAACATTTGATGAACAGAAAAGCTGGTATGCAGATCAGAGTCATACAGCTGAAGAATTTGAAGAAGAGATAAAAAGAAGAGAGAAAGGAAAATCAATTGTTCAGGTAAACAAAGATGAAGAGGCAAGTACGTCCAGGACCGGAACAGGTATAAGGAACGAAGATGAAGACGGGTACTCAGACACACACGAAGAATATGAGCTAAGAAGGTCAAACAGAGTAAGAAGACAACCGGAAAGATACTCGTATGATACATCATATATAACTCAACAAGATTATGCATATATGGTTAAAGAAGAGGAGGAACCTCAAAGCTATGACGAAGCTAAAGGCAAGAAGCAATGACAAGAAGCAATGAAAGAAGAATTCACCGCACTGGAAGAGAACAAGACATCGGAGCTTGTTCCTAAACCGAACGGTAAGAAAGTAATTGGAAATAAATGGGTGTTCAAAGTTAAGAAACTTGCAGATGGAAGGATAGCCAGACATAAAGCGAGACTGGTTATCAAGGGCTATGCTCAGACGCATGGCATAGACTATGACGAGACGTTCAGTCCGGTGGCAAAGATGTCAACCATAAGAACAGTGATTGCTATAGCAGCATCAAAAGGATGGAAGCTAAGTCAGCTAGATATAAAGAATGCATTCCTGAATGGATATATATCAGATGAAGTATATATGGAACAACCGGAAGGGTTTATAAGTTCCAGATACCCAACCTTTGTTTGCAGGTTAAGAAAAGCTCTTTATGGACTGAAGCAAGCTCCAAGAGCTTGGAACTACAGACTCGTGAAGTATCTGAACGAACTTGGATACCAAAGTTCGAAGGCAGATGCAAGTCTACTCATCAAAAGAACAGAAGAAGGAATGATCTACATTTGTATCTATGTAGATGACATAATAATTACAGGAACCTCAGATGCAGGAATCACAGAGGTAAAGAAACTGCTAGAAAAGGAATTCAAGATCAGTGACCTAGGAAAATTATCATACTTTCTAGGAATGGAAATCACATATACAGATCATGGTGTATATGTCACACAAGAGAGGTATCTCCTGAACTTACTGAAGAAGTTCAACATGGAAAATTGCAGAGAAGCTTCAACACCGCTTGAAGTAAACCATAAACTCAGTAAATATAGTGGTACAAAGTTTAAAGATATGAAGAAGTATCAATCGTTAGTAGGAAGCTTAATATATGCTACGCTAACAAGACCGGATCTCAGTTTTCCGGTGGGAGTTCTCTCACAGTTTATGCATTGTCCGACAGAGCAACATTGGGTTGCAGGACAAAGAGTTCTCAGATATATCAAAAGAACTATAAAGGAAGGATTATATTATCCTTTTACGTCAGATATAAAGCTCAGAGCATATAGTGACTCAGATTGGGCAGGAAGTCAAGATGACCGAAGATCAACGCACGGGTATATGATATACCTAGGAGATAAGCTGGTAAGCTGGTGTTCGAAGAAACAACACACAGTAGCTTTATCATCAACAGAAGCAGAATACAAAGGACTGGTAGAAGCATCAAAAGAAGTAATATGGATGCAGACTT
>CM035417.1:124850946-124855946 GCA_020310875.1 Ceratopteris richardii | reverse complement strand
CAGTCCCTCCGAGATAAGTGCTTAAGTTTGAGGTATACAGGTATTAGGTCTTTCCATCATCATGAAATTACCACATTATTTTGTAGGGATTGATGGTCAAACGGTGCACACAGCTATGAATCATCGCAAAGCAATACTGATAGAATTTTTATGTGATGAGATGTCGCATCAATGACCCTTCTGGATATGACATTGATCTTGAACATTGCTGATTTGATTTCATGGGGATCTAGTGAATGAAGATTGCAACTTCTCATTTGTGCATCACATCTGGCATTAAGCTTGCTTCGCATAGGGTCATAGGTAGCGTGTCCTGATGCATTGTATGTCGACAAACAAAAGAGTTGCTGCTTGTTGGTCAAAGATCTAAGGGTGTCACCTCATCGCAATTTGAGTTGAAGTAGGTGGTGCAACGACTTTTTGCTTTCTCAATCTGAAAGTGTGATGAATTTTAATAGTGCCTTGTGAGCCGACCTTCACGTCCCTTGCCACATGATAAATATCGCATGATAAGTTTATCTATATGAAGGACGAGCATTGGCGATGGGAGATTTTTCTTCTTCACATTAAGAAGTTGATAGCATTCTCTTTCTTTGTTTTTGGATGATGAATCTTTTTTATTTGAAGTATTGTCCCTACTAGATCCCAAAAGAGAAACGTGTGGAATGATTCTGAATATGTACCAGCTCTTTGAGTCAACCATCATAACAAACATATGCGGTGAAAAGTTATTGGAGGGATTGTAAAAGTTCCAAGTGAAGCATCAAAATGAGTGCAATTGATTGATTGGTTGCTCGTCTTATTGTGAGTGCCCCAATGTGTTTGAACGCGGGTGATGAAGTATGCACGTATGTGAAGATGAGTGGTCATGTGAATGAGTGCGTCTGAAGGCGCTTTGAGTTTTGTGAACTTGAGGGGGTGATTCATTGATACGGGAAGAGAGTGTGAGAACAATTGAAGGATAAGTAGGACAAGGGAAAGAGAGAAAGGAGGTTAGGAACTAGGGTGAGAAGGTAAGAGAAAGTGCACGAGTATGTGTAGGTGAGAAAGGGAAGGAAGTGCGACCGAGAATATATGAGCTAGTGCATAGCCATAAGAAGAATCCATTGCGAGATAATTGTGGACTCTAGGTAATCCAAGTAGACCAATTGCGAGGGGTTAAGCAAAATAAAGGCTTTCACAATCATCTTTTCCTTGGGCTCAAGACCCTAAACATTTTGGTGCGTTTGTCGGGAATTGGCTTAGCACATCTCATCGAGAGTGCTACGAGTTCGCTTGGTGCCCCAATCGTGTGGCACAGCCAATTCGATCCCAAATTTGCTTTGATCTTCATTAGAGAAATGGCCCAACAAAGACAAGCCTCTAGTTTTGAGAAAGCGAATATAAGGCAAGGGAATTTTGGACAAAATAGATGGATATGTTCTCGTCCGACCATGAGACATCATGTGAACCGAGGGTGGCGATTTGGCCCGATATCAAATTATGTGAGATGCTGGTGTTGCGAGCAGATTGGGCATATAGCCAAATATTGCCCTCGTGTATGCACCCCGTTGGATTTTGTCCCCACATGTGCGGACTGCGGGAAAAAGAGACTATGCGAGCACGTGTGTGGCTCAAAAGAGGTGACTGGCGTAAAGGTCACAACGAATCAATCTGATAGGTGTTTATCCTCTTTGTATGTGGAAGTTGACAAGGGTGGAGTTACTTCGTCAACGGAGACTGCGAGAGCAAGTGAAAGCAAGGACACTGGATCTCATGATCGAGATTTGGTAGAACTTGTGAAGAGCTTGGAATGTCAAGTCAATTGGTTGCATGTGGAGCGAGATAACAAGAGGATCAAAATAGCGAAATTAGAGGAAAATCAAGAGAAAATGGCCGAGGTCCTAGGAACTTGGGAAAAGCGAGTACGAATGTTGAAAAATGAAAACAAGGAGTGGAAAAGAGTAAACAAAAGCTGGAGGCAAGATCTTGTGAAGCCCGAGAGTGAAAACGTGGTCTGGGACTTGAGATCCGGTTTGATGGTAGCCGACTGCTTTGGAGTTGCGATCGAAGAAGAGCTCTCAAGAGATAGGGATGACCTGATGAGGAGAATCGAACGAATGGAGCATGAAATCGAGAAGGTACAAAGCATAATCCATCGATACAGTGATCAAGCGGGTAAGGCATGTGACGAGTTCCACCTGGAGTTAGAAAGAATGAAAAGTGCCCAAGCAGAGAGCGATGAGAAAATGAGACGTGTAGAGAAAGAGAATGCAAGGCTGAGTAGCAAGCTCGGTAGGTGGATGAATCGTAAAGATGACGAGACGTGAGGACAGGTGGAGGATCCGAGAGCGAGGAAAACGGAGGAAGAGTTGAAAGCGGTGTTGGATAGGTTGGATGCGTTCGGAACAGAGTTAGAAAGGACGAAGAATGAATTGTCGAAGAAGGTAGATGACCTGGATGAAGAAAATATGAGTAGAATCTGGGAGGAGAGGTCGATTCGAGAAGAGGTTGAAAAGTTGTCTGGCCAAGTCGGGAGGAGCAAGGAGGTTCCCTTGGAAATGGAAAGAAAGATGAGCCATTTAGAAGAGGAGAAGAAGAAAATGTGGGTTCGGTTCCATCAAGTGGATGATGAGATTTTTCGACTCCAAGGCAGTGATGAGCGAAAAGAAGAAGGGATAAGGGATTTAGCTTTGAAGCTCGAGGCATTAAGAGGTGTAGTAATGAATGGTGGCCTTCCAGACCGTATCGCCTGGCTAGAGGACAATATCAGCAAGCTGTCGAATCATGTGGAATCTCTGCGAGGCAGAGGATGGAGATGAAAAAGAAAAAGATGATATGATGGATGCCGGTTAGGACGGCTTGAGTTTGATTAGGGTTTGCTTTGCGGATTGCGAGTCAAAGATGTGAGGACGGGTGGACCAAGTCTGTTGTACGCTTAGGACTGAAGTGACACTTTTTGAGGTTTCAGGTCGGCAAAGTAATTAGTGTGTGCGGGTTTTGCGAGGACGGGTTGACCATGGCATTAGTGGCTGGATTTTGGCTTGAGTGGCAGCAGAGAGGAGATATGTCTCATCGGGATGTCCACAGGGAATATATATGTGTGTGTGTCGTGATTGGTTGGGTTGGGAAAAAGTCCTTTCTTTTGTCTCCTAATTCTCGAGATGCGGGAATGAAAAAAAAATGAAAAAATATATATGTTTATGTATGTGTGCGTGTGGCTACGCGCCTATGTGGGCTGATAGGTGGGTGGATCCACTTTGGCCGGGTGGTCAAAGCCACGAACCGACGTCGGTTTCACATAGGGCTAGCTGTCTGTGTGTCGCGCGCTGCGTTGGGTTGGTAGATGGGTGGAACAAACTTGATCGGGTGGTCGAGTCCACGAGTCGCATCCAGCTTCGGTGTAGGCCGGCAAGTGTGAGTAAATATGTGAAAAAAAGAGAAAAAAAAATGTGGAAAAAATGAATGAGAAGAATTCCTCGCTCGAGGGGGGACATAAGAGAGGTGAGAGAGCATGATGCTCGGATGGGAATATATGTGTATGTGTTTGTGGGGATATGGGAATGTGTGGACTTCCGATGAGGCATATCGAATCGAAGCTTAAGCTCGTCTAGGATTTTGGCTTCAAAGTGTTTGTGGGAGATTTGGACTCGAGGGATCCAAGCATGCTAGTGACTTTGTTCGTCTGCGAGCTCTTGGGAGGTGCTCATTTTGGTTCTTAGGTTGTGCAACTACTTGCGATGTCCTGAAGCACGTTGATGATGAGCGGTCTTGTCGAGGTGACCCGACGTTTGACTTGAGTGGTCCTTATCGTGTATCCATCAAGTTAGAGTGGTGTGGTGGTGACCTAGCATCTGATCTAGTCGACGAGCAAGAAAAACAGAGAGATAGACAGGAAATCAAGCGGGTAGTGGAGACCCTAGGTAGAAAGGGAATGAAAAATCGGCGAGAGAACTCAGCTAGAAACAAGAAAAAGAAATCAGGAAAGCGATCGTACGGCCAAGAAGAGTATCAAAAATAAAAGTGGGAAATGGTTTTGATTATATATGGTGTGTGTGGAAAGTGTGTTGAGTATGCATGTGGAACAAAGATTTGTGATGTGTTGAACGAACAGTATAGAAGAGTGGCGAGAGCGAATGTGGACATGTCTTCTGCTTGCATGTATGTATGTTGTGTGTGATGAGAATGCATGTGTGACGCGGATCATGATGTGTGTGCTCAATATATATGTGTGATGTGGATGAAGGATATGATTGTCTTTTCATTTTGGTTGTACATAATGTGATTTGATGAAGGAAGGTTCTAATGTTTTAATGAAGTTTGCAGACAGGTGGACATGTCAATGAAGATGCGAGAAGATGGACACAAATGGTAAGTGAAATGATTGGATTTTGGTACTAACAAATGATTGTATTAGTATGATTTCAGGTGCTACATTGAGGAAGAAGAGAATAGGCATACAAGGTAAAGATTTGTATTTTATTGAGTGATGATCACATGTTGGAACTGGAGTGCAGGTAGCATATCGCTCGTCGGGGACGACTTCGCAATTAAGAAGAGGGGAGTATGTTAGCTCAGAAAATGGTTGGTTTTGATGCACTAATGTGGTTCTATGTGGCAGGAAATTTGTTTGATTTCAGGTATTGAAGAATGAATTTGATAATTGATGAATACTGACGTGCAAAGGAAATTAGAAGCGGCTTTGTTTCAAGGGGGAATTCTCTTCCGCTTCATGGGCTATGGAGATATGCAGATATATGAGAGGGATTCCTCAGGGTGATCGCAAGAAAAAGCGGAGAATGAAGGAGGGAGCCGTCAGCAAGCATTGATTTACAGTCTCCACAATTAATAGCAATGGCTCGGGTGAGCACTGATCATGGTGAACAAAATGTCTTACCTCTCTTGCACCTCCATATGTAGTGCATTTGGAGTATACCGATAAAAAGTCACTCAGCCAAACGCAGGAGGCTATTGAAGGTAATGATCTATCGCAGGTTGCTAGAGTAGTCAATGAGAGTGTG
>CM035417.1:124835946-124840946 GCA_020310875.1 Ceratopteris richardii | reverse complement strand
TTACACACCAACAAGTGGTATCAGAGCAGATAAGGTCCTCGAGAAGTAAAGGAGAACAGATACAAGAAGATTTGAAGAGTTCTTTATCAAAGAAGGAGGAAGCTGAGGTGTTCAACAACCAAAGTCATCAGAAGAGTATTTCGAAGTTGCTCCCAAGAGTAAAGGTCTACACTAGGTATCATTCTTTAACCTTACACTTACAGGTTGAAGCAGAAGCAAGGATACCATGGCAGATCATGTGTCCATTGACAAATTGGACAGAGATAACTATCCTGCTTGGGTAATGAGGATGGAGGCCTTACTTATGAGTAAGGACTTAATGGTATATGTGACAGGTGAAGAGGAGAAGCATAAATTTGAAGATGAAAGTCATCCAAGGAAGGAAGAGCTAGAAGCTTTGAAGCTATGGCAGAAGAGAGATGCAAGTGCAAGAGCTTATATATATAACACTATTACAGATCACTTGTTGCCACATATCAGAGGTTTAGAAACAGCTGAAGATATTTGGAATGCTTTGGAAGACCACTTCCAAAACACCACTAAAGCTAGGAAAGCTAGCTTATGGTCAGAGTTTACCACATTCAAGAAAAAGCAAAGTCAAAGCATTAGTGATTATGTCACTAAGATGAAGGACTTGGCAGATAGCCTTGGATCCATTGATGAGGATATTGAAGATCATAGGTTGATAGCTCAATTACTTGCAGGATTAAGAGGTGATGAAAGGTGGAAGCCCTTTGTACTTTCAACAGAACTTTCATTAAATCATTATGTGCCAGAATTAAATCAATTACTTGGATTAATGCTCACATTTGAGCAAGACTTAAAGTCAGATGGAGACAAAGGTCAAAGTTCTGCAATGTATGTGAAGAACAAAAAGAAAGGAGATAAAGGCAAAGCAAAGGATGAAGAAGAGTCAACAACTCAAGCAAATTATGCAAGAGGAAGAGGTTTTGGCAGAGGTAAAGGTCGAGGAAATGGAAGAGGTAGAGGTAATCAGAACAATAACAAGAAGACATGTTGGATTTGTGGATTGAGCAATCATCTAGCATATGATTGTTGGCACAATCAACAAGGAGCAAGCCAAAATCAGAACAACAATGGCAGAGGAAGAGGTGGAAGGTTTCAGAATCAATTTCAAAGAGGAAGACATAATTCAAGAGGAAGTTTTGGTAGAGGTGGTGGAAGAAATTGGAATCAGAACCAATCATACAATACTACATATTACAATTATGCAAATGATACACAGAATGACAACCATACAACATTGATGATGAATTCAATTAGTTCATCAGAGAAGGAGGATCTCAAGGTATTCTATATTGACTCTGGTTGTTCAAATCATTTATCAGGTAATATAGAATTATTGTCAGAATTGGAAGAAGGAAATTCAAGTCATACAGTACAAACAGGTGACAATACAAAACACAATGTGCATTCAATTGGAAAGGTAAAGTGCAGGAGTGGAGCTGATTTATTAACAAATGTTTTGTATGTTCCAACAATACCAAAGAATCTGATTAGTGTTGGACAAATAGTGGAAAAAGGTTTTCAAGTCAGATTTACAAATGAAGGGGTATTTGTTGAAGATCCAGAGGATGCATACAAACCCATTGTTTGTGGTAAGAAGGAAGGTAGACTTTTTACTCTCAAAGTGCAAGGAAATGTTGGTCAAGCCCTAATTACACATGGTGATGAAGTAATTACAGAGTTAGATCTTTGGCATAAAAGATTGGGACATTTCAATGAAAGAGGAATCAAAACTATGGTGGAAAATCAATCTGTATTGGGACTACCAAATGTGAAGAATCAACATATGATATACAAGTGTGAAGCTTGTCAGATGGGGAAAGCTCATAGACAACCATTTCAGAAGAAAGGTTTCAAGCATGATGGTTTGCTTGAACTCATACATACAGATGTATGGGGACCAACAAAAGAAGGTTCAATAAATGGATCTAGGTATTATGTTTTGTTTATTGATGATGCTACAAGGTGGATAACCCTTTATGTTCTAAAGGAAAGATCAGAAGTATTTGGAGCCTTCAAACATTTTCATGCTTATGCAGAAAGAGTTACAGGTCACAAACTCAAGAGGCTAAGGTCTGATGGAGGGGGAGAATACTTCTCCCAAGAATTTAATGACTATCTTTGGAATGCAGGTATCAAGAGAGAGATAACTTGCAGGTATACACCTCAACATAATGGGGTGGCAGAAAGGAGGAATAGAACATTGGTTGAATTTGCAAGAGCAATGTTAAAGGAAAAGAATTGCCCTAATTATCTTTGGGCTGAGGCTGTAAATACAGCCACATACCTTGTGAATAGGTTACCATGTGGAGCTTTGAATGGTATGACCCCTTATGAAGCTTGGTGGGGTAAGAAGCCAACACTTGACCATTGTAAAGTGTTTGGGTCAATTGCCTATGCTTATGTACCATCACAACTCAGACATAAGCTTGAACCAAAGGCAGAAAAATATGTGTTTATTGGGTATGATGAAAAGCAAATGGGTTATAGGCTATGGAGTCCTTTAACTAAACATTTTATTGTTTCCAGAGATGTAACCTTTGATGAACAGAAGAGTTGGTATGCAGATAAAGAATGTGATCTTGAAACATTTGAAGAAGAGATAAGAAGGAGTGCAAGAGGTAAGTCACATATGCAGATAGATGGAGATGAAGAATATATGCAAGCAAGCACATCAAGAGTTGGATCATACAGAAGAAATGAAGATGGGCCAATATTTGATGAAGAAGTACATCCAGATATACATGAAGAGTGTGAACCAAGAAGGTCAACCAGAATGAGGAAGCAACCTACAAGGTATTCATATGACACTTCTTATTTGACTCAGAAAAATTATGCTTACATGGTTAAAGAAGATGAAGAACCTCAAAGCTATGATGAAGCAAAAGGTAAGAGACAATGGGAAGTAGCAATGAAGGAAGAATTTGATGCTCTTGAAGAGAACAAAACTTGGGAACTTGTCCCAAAGCCTAATGGTAAGAAAGTGATTGGAAATAAGTGGGTTTACAAAGTTAAGAAGCATGCAGATGGAACTATAGCCAGATACAAAGCCAGATTGGTGGTTAAAGGCTATGCTCAAACATTTGGCATAGATTATGATGAGACATTCAGTCCTGTGGCAAAGATGTCAACCATAAGGACAATCATTGCCATTGCAGCATCAAAAGGATGGACATTGAGTCAATTGGACATTAAGAATGCATTTTTGAATGGATATATATCAGATGAGGTTTACATGGAGCAACCTCAAGGGTTTGCAGATCATAAGTTTCCAAATTATGTTTGCAGGTTGAGAAGAGCCCTTTATGGTTTGAAGCAAGCTCCAAGAGCTTGGAATTATAGACTTGTAAAGTATCTTAATGACCTTGGGTATCAAAGTTCAAAGGCAGATGCAAGTTTACTTATCAAAAGAACAGATGAAGGTATGATCTACATTTGTATATATGTAGATGACATTATAATTACAGGTACCTCAAAAGAAGGAATCAAGGAGGTGAAGAAGTTACTTGAAAGAGAATTCAAGATAAGTGATCTAGGAAAATTATCATATTTTCTTGGAATGGAAATCACTTATGCAGAGCATGGCATTTATGTATCACAAGAAATGTATCTCTTGAATCTTCTAAAGAAATTTAACATGGAGAATTGTAGAGAGGCATCTACACCATTAGAAGTCAATCACAAACTCAGTAGATATGATGGTGCAGAGTTCAAAGACATGAGGAAGTATCAATCTCTAGTTGGAAGTTTGATTTATGCAACTCTAACAAGGCCTGATCTTAGTTATGCAGTTGGTGTCCTTTCCCAATTCATGCATTGTCCAAAAGATCCACATTGGATTGCAGGTCAAAGAGTCCTTAGATATATCAAAGGGACTTTGAAAGAAGGATTGTATTATCCTTTTACATCAGATATAAGATTGAGAGCCTATAGTGATTCAGATTGGGCAGGAAGTCAAGATGACAGAAGGTCTACACATGGCTACATGATATATATTGGAGATAAGCTTGTGAGTTGGTGTTCAAAGAAACAACACACAGTGGCTTTATCATCAACAGAAGCTGAATACAAAGGACTTGTGGAAGCAGCAAAAGAAGTAATATGGATGCAGACATTATTCAAAAGCTTGGGAATTGATCAAGGTATACCCATAATACATGGAGATAACATGAGTTCTTTATATCTTGCAGCAAATCCTGTATTTCATGCAAGGACAAAGCACATAGAGATACAGTATCATTTTCTCAGAGAAAAGGTAATGGAGAAAGAGATTGAAGTGGTGTACACTTCTACAAAAGATCAGATTGCAGATATTATGACAAAAAGTTTGGATGGAGTAAAGACAAGTAAGTTCAAGGAGATGGCATGAATAAAAGAGAAGGAGACTATGTGAAGAAGTCAAATTATGCTAATTAGTGATTGAGGGGGAGCTGTTGGGGCTTCACTCACTAATTAGGCATTGATATATGAAGACATATGAAGACATATGATGGAGGAAAGAAGAAGTGAAGAAAAGACTTACAGAAAATCAAGCCTAAGTGAAGGGACAATTTCACTATTGTAAATTAGTGCAAAATTAGAGTCTAGATTTGTAATTGATCTTTAGAACTTACGAGTTCAAGTCTAGATGTATGTAAACCATAGGTATATAAGTTAATTTGAGTCAGAAACATGTATGAGAGAACTCAATTTTGTAGTTTGAGTGAGTAGAGAAAAGTCGTGTAATTTCTGAGAGAGATGGTGAGAGAAAACTTCTGAGTCTGAGAGAGTTTTCCATGGCTGTGAGCAAAATTAGGCCAAGCCATTTTGTACACACCTTCTCTGATAATCAACACATGTTTGTGTAGAAACATTGTGTCTAATTCCTATTGTACATTGAGTTCTAAGTCATTTCATATGACTATGTAAGGTAGTTGACAGTTACGACTTTTCTGGCGCACATTTGACTGATCTTCTGAAGGTCAGATCTCGAA
>CM035417.1:124807244-124809744 GCA_020310875.1 Ceratopteris richardii | reverse complement strand
TTTGGCACAAAAGACTTGGACATTTTAATGAAAGAGGTATTAAAGATATGGTTAACAATGGTTCAGTGCTTGGATTGCCTAATGTTGCAGGTCAACATATGACATACAGATGTGAGGCATGTCAATTAGGTAAGGCTCATAAGCAATCTTGTACCAAGCATGGTTTTATGTATTCAGAGAAGCTTGAATTGGTACACACAGATGTGTGGGGACCATCAAAGGATTTCAGTATCAATGGTTCAAGGTATTATGTGATTTATGTTGATGATGCTACCAGATGGATCACTATCTATGTGATCAAAGATAAGTCAGAGGTATTCAATACATTCAAACATTATCATGTGTATGCAGAGAGAATTAGAGGTCAAAAGTTGAAGAGACTAAGGTCAGATGGAGGGGGATTACTTGTGGTTACTTGTGGTTACTTGTGGTTACTTGTGGTTACTTGTGGTTACTTGTGGTTACTTGTGGTTCAGTGATTACTTGTGGTTCAGTGATTACTTGTGATTACTTGTGGTTACTTGTGATTACTTGTGGTTCAGTGATTACTTGTGGTTACTTGTGGTTCTCTAATGAGTTCAGTGATTACTTGTGGGTTGCAGGTATAAAAAGGGAAATTACTTGCAGGTACTCTCCTCAACAAAATGGTGTAGCAAAAAGGAGGAATAGAACTCTTGTTGAGTTTGCAAGATCCATGATGAAGGAAAAAAATTGCCCAAATTATTTGTGGGTTGATGCTATAAATACAGCAACATATTTGGTCAATAGATTACCATGTAAAGCTTTGCAGGGTATGACACCATATGAGGCATGGTGGGGTAAGAGACCTACTCTAGATCATTGCAAAGTATTTGGATGTTTGGCATATGCATATGTGCCATCTCAATTGAGGCATAAATTGGAACCTAAAGCTTGAAAATATGTGTTCATTGGATATGATGATAAGCAGATGGGATATAGGTTGTGGAGTCCATCCACAAAACAATTCCTTGTATCAAAGGATGTTACATTTGATGAGCAAGGTACTTGGTATGCAGGTACAATTAATATTTATGCAGGTGATGAAGAAATTGTGAATCAAAAGAAAGGTAAATCAAAGGTTCAGATATTTCATGAAGAGGAGAACAATGAAGTACAAGTTGAAGTAGAAGAAGTGCCAAGGTTTGATCCAGAATGTGATGAACCAAAAAACTCAAGAAGTGGAGAACTCAGAAGGTCATCAAGACACAAATGGCAACCTACAAGGTATAGCTATGACACTTCTTTTTTAGCTACCAAAGATTATGCTTATATGATAAAGGCAGATGAAGACCCTTCTACATATGAAGAAGCAAAAGGTACGAAAAATTGGGAGAAAGCTATGCACGAAGAGTATGATGCATTGATGGAAAATCAGACATGGGATTTGGTTCCTAAACCAAATAATCAGAAGATCATTGGATGCAAATGGGTCTACAAGACAAAGAGGTTTGCAGATGGAAGTGTGTCTAGGTATAAATCTAGACTTGTTGTGAAAGGGTTTGCTCAGACATATGGTATATATTATGATGAGACCTATAGTCATGTGGCAAAGATGACAACTATCACGACACTCATAGCCATTGCTGCATGTAAAGGTTGGAATTTATGTCAATTAGATGTGAAGAATGCTTTTTTAAATGGTTATATTTCATATGATGTTTTCATGGAGCAACCACAAGGATTCAGAAACGAAAGGTATCCAGATCATGTATGTAAGCTCAAGAGAGCTTTGTATGGTTTGAAGCAGGCCCCAAGGGCATGGAATTATAGACTTTTGAAGTTCTTGAAAGAACTTGGTTTCCAAGTATCTAAAGCAGATAGTAGCTTGCTTGTTAAAGCAAGTGATGATGGGTTCATTTACATGTGCATATATGTTGATGATATAATTCTTACAGGTACAGATGAGAAAGGCATTCAAAGCCTAAAGAAGCAAATGGAAAAAGAGTTCAAGATTAGTGACTTGGGAGACTTGTCATATTTCTTGGGCATGGAGATCTCATACATTGAACATGGAGTGTATATAACTCAAGAAAGGTATTTGAAAAACTTGTTGATCAAGTTTAAAATGGATGATTGTAGGGTAGCACCTACTCCAATGGAGGTGAATCACAAATTGAGCAGATAATGCTACATTAACTAGGCCTGATTTGGCATACTTTCCCGTAGACTATCTCAATGCCTAAAAAGTATTTCAGCTCACCAAGATCTGAAATTTTAAACTCCTTACCAAGTTTCCTTTTGATCTCTTGTATTCCTGTAACATTACTTGCTGTTATGATGAGATCATCAACATATATGCAAATATATACCTGCTTGCCTTCTTCTTTCTTCATGTAGAGAGAGGGATCTACATTAGTTGGACTATACCCACACCTTGTGAGGTACTCGACCAATCTTTGATTCCAAGCACGTGGTGCTTGCTTCAGCCCATACAAAGCTTTCTTTAATCTACAAACAAAATTTGGATGCTTTCTATCTT
>CM035417.1:124774744-124794744 GCA_020310875.1 Ceratopteris richardii | reverse complement strand
ACTCTTTACTTTAAGAGTGCAAGGGAACATTGGTCAAGCTTTGCTTACACATGGTAAAGGAGTGATTACAAAACTTGATCCCTGGCATAAGAGATTAGGTCATTTCAATGAAAGAGTAATTAAAGCTATGGTTGCAAATCAGTATGTACTAGGACTACCAAATGTGTAGAGTTAACATATGATTTATAAATGTGAAGCATGTCAGATGGGAAAAGCACACAGATTACCATTTCAGAAGAAAGGATTCAAACATGATGGATTACTAGAGCTCATTCATACAGATGTATGGGAACCAACAAAAGAAGGATCTATCAGTGGCTCAAGTTATTATGTTCTTTTCATTGATGATGCTACAAGATGAATAGTTGTGTATGTTTTGAAGGAAATATCAAAAGTATTTGGAGCTTTCAAGCATTTTCATGCATATGTAGAGAGAGTCACAGGTCAAAAGCTTAAGAGACAGAGGTCTGATGGAGGGGGAGCATACTTCTCCCAAGAGTTCAATGACTATCTTTGGAATACAGGTATTAAGAGAGAAATAACCTACAGTATACACCACAACAAAATGGTGTAGCAGAAAGAAGAAACAGGACTTTTGTTGATTTTGCTAGAGCTATGTTGAAGGAGAAGAAATGTCCAAATTATCTTTGGGTTGAGGATGTAAATGCAGCTACATATCTTGTGAATAGATTACCATGTGCAGCTCTCAATGGAATGACTCCATATGAAGCTTGGTGGGGTAAGAAACCAACACTAGATCATTGTAAAGTGTTTGGATCAATTGTGTATGCTTATGTGCAATCACAACTTAGACATAAACTTGACCCAAAGGCAGAAAAATATGTGTTCATTGGTTATGATGAAAAGCAGATGGGTTACATGTTATGGAATCCTCTAACCAAACAATTTCTTGTTTCTAGAGATGTTACATTTGATGAATAGAAAAGTTGGTATGCAGATCAAAGTCATACAGCTGAAGAATTTGAAGAAGAGGTAAGAAGATGTGAGAAAGGAAAATCAAGTGTGCACGTGAATGAAGATGAAGAGTATATGCAAGCAAGTACATCCAGAAGTGGATTAACAAGAAGGAATGAAGAAGCTCCTATATTTGATGAAGAGGTGTATCCAGACACATATGAAGAATGTGAACCAAGGAGGTCAACTAGGACAAGAAGACAACCAGAAAGGTATTCTTATGATACTTCTTACATAACTCAGAAAAACTATGCATATATGGTCAAAGATGATGAAGAACCTCATAACTATGATGAAGCAAAAGGTAAGAAACAATGGGAAGAAGCAATGAAGGAAGAATTCAATGCACTAGATCAGAATAAGACATGGGAACTTGTTCCTAAACCAAATGGTAAAGGTAATTGGAAATAAATGGGTTTATAAAGTGAAGAAGCTTACAGATGGAAGTATAGCCAGATACAAAGCTAGACTGGTGGTGAAAGGCTATGCCCAAACCTATGGCATAGATTATGATGAGACACTAAGTCCTGTAGCTAAGATGTCAACTATAAGGACAATCATTGCTATTGCAGCTTCAAAAGGATAGACTCTAAGTCAACTGGATATAAAGAATGCATTCTTGAATGGATACATATCAGATGAGGTATACATGGAACAAGCTCAAGGGTTTATAGATTCTAGGTATCAAAATTTTGTTTGCAGATTGAGAAGAGCACTCTATTGATTGAAACAAGCTCCAAGAGCATGGAACTATAGATTGGTGAAGTATCTCAATGAACTTGGATATTAAAGTTCAAAAGCAGATCCAAGTCTACTCATCAAAAGAACAGAGGAAGGTACAATCTACATTTGTATTTATGTAGATGACATCATAATCACATGTACTTCAGATGAAGGAATCAAGGAGGTAAAGAGATTACTTGAGAAAGAATTCAAGATCAATGACCTAGGAAAGTTATCATGCTTTCTTGGAATGGAAGTCACTTATATAGATCATGGCATATATGTGTCACAAGAAAGATATTTTCTGAACTTTTTTAAGAAGTTTGGAATGGAAAATTGTAGAGAAGCTTCAACTCCACTAGAAGTCAACCACATGCTCAGTAAATATGATGGTGCAAAATATAAAGATATGACAAAGTATCAATCTCTTGTGGGTAGTTTGATTTATGCTACACTAACCAGACCTGATCCTAGTTATGCAGTAGGAGTTTTGTCACAATCCATGCATTGTCCAAAGGATTCACATTGGATTGCAGGTCAAAGAGTTCTCATATATATCAAAGGAGCTATAAAGGAAGGATTATATTATCCTTTTACTTCTCATTTGAAGTTGAGAGCCTATAGTAATTCAAACTGGGCAGGCAATCAAGATGACAGAAGATCAACTCATGGTTACATGACATATATTGGTGATAAGCTTGTAAGTTGGTGTTCAAAGAAACAACATACATTAGCATTATCATCAACAAAGGATCAGATAGCAGATATAATGACAAAGAGCTTGGATGGTGTGAAGACCGGCAGATCTAAAAACATGGCAGGAGTAAAAGAAAAGAAGATGATATGAAGAAACAGAGAATGTCACTTAGTGATTGAGGGTGAGCTGTTGGAGAAACAATCACTAATTGGACATATATTTGAAGGTCAAAGCTTTAGAAGAAAACCACATGCCTATGTGAAGGGAAAAATTCACAAGTTTATTATATTTGTAAAGTTAGTTCACTTTAGTTCTAGATATTTTTTATAAAGTCACGAGATTGAGAAAAACTATATAAGTTAGCTTGTATCAACTGACGCGAAGTGGAAGAGAGGTAGCTAAGTGTGAAAAAGTTCATTTTGTATGACTGAGTATAGTCGAGCTTCTCTGAGTGAAAAAGCACCTCTAAACTTCTGAGCTTTTCATAGCTATGAGAACAACTAAGTAAAGTTCTATGTATGAGACTCTCTCCATCATCTCCATGCTTGTCTACTGTGTGATGAGTTCAAAAGTTCATGTTTTCCAAGCAACTCGATGTCTGGCATTGAGTTTGTGTTGATAAGTCTGTGTTTTATTCTCTGAGTTCTAAGTACTGTTAAATCTTCTTGAAAACATGAGTTTTGTGGAGCAACTCGATGCCTGGCATTGAGTTTCAGCATAAAGTTGATGCCTGGCATCGAATTCCCACATAAAAGTGGTCTTGTTCATATCTCTGTTAAATGGGATATTTTTGGCACTGAAAAGTGGCTAAAAAAGCAGCAAGTCAATGCTAGGCATCGAATTTTCATTTTTAGACAATCATTTTTACTAAAAGAGGCAAAATTTCTAGTTTAGGCAACTCATACAGGGTGATCTTGTGAAGACCATAAGTTGAGTTCTAGAGATCCATTTCTTGCAGTTAATAGCTTATTGGAAAGCTCTCCTCTTCTATTTTCATCGTCAAAAGATCTTGCGGAAATAATATTTGTACTAGGAGAAATAAGCAAAAGAGTGAAGGTATGTCATTTCAGTGACTATAAATTTCTGAAGAAGCAAAGTTCTTAGTTCAAGCAATCATTTCTCAAAGTTTGGAGAAGCATTGAGTTAATGGTGACCATAATGTCACATTAATTCATTTATTGTGATGTTTCACACATTAACAGATAGATAAATAGATAGATAGATAGATAGATAGATAGATAGATAGATAGATAAATAGATAGATAGATAGATAGATAGATAGATAGATAGATTGATTGATTGATTGATTGACTGATTGATTGATTGATTGATTAATTGATTCATTGATAGATAGATAGATAGATAGATAGATAGATAGATAGATAGATAGATAGATAGATAGATAGATAGATAGATAGATAGATAGATAGATAGATAGATAGATAGATAGATAGATAGATAGATAGATAGATAGATAGATAGATAGATAGAATGATAGTGATAAAAATGTGTATGTGGTAATGTGGAGAAGAGGCTATAAAGAATTAAATATTAACACATACATACACACATACGGCAAAAGGTAACGTAGAAATTGATGGAGAGTGTTAATCTCCAAAAGAACAAGTTATCCTTTGAAGCTAGAGCACCTCTATATCAAGAATAACTTAAACCTTCACCAATTTGGAGGATTAATGCTCAATTACTAAAATCTTGAACAAACTATGAAGAAGATGACTACACAGAAAGTCTATTGCACATAACTCACTCATTGCCTTATCAAATGTGAAAATTCTTTTATAATACTTTGCATAACATGTTGCCTATAGTTTACACACCTCCTCCAAGTTAAATCATTTCAAAAGACTCAGTAGATCTTGAGAAATGATCACAACAAGTCACATATGTCTAAAACTATAGTTCTTTATAGTCGACTTTGACACCTATAGCTTCTAAAGCTTGGTTCTCGCAAATTAGAACCCGTTTAAGCAAATGCTTTTAGCGATAGATGGCTTACCTTCCAACTTAAATTGTGATTCCTCATTTCTGCAAAACTTTACACTATGCACTGAGAACTTATCAATTCTTTGACCATTGAGATTGCGCCTGTTTTAGAAGACACTCAACACTTTCTCACATATGAATGTTCCTACACATAATTCTCACAGCCTGTTTACAATTAGGCCCTCAAACTTTAACCATAGACTCATTAAGTATGGAATTAAACACCTACAAAAGGATTCTTGAAATGATCAAGCACAGAAGGAGAACACACAAAAATATCGGGTGCAACTTTTCTTCATTATTGAAAAGTTTTACATCTGGATGAGAGAGCTATCTTACTCATTTCACAAGTGTCTAATGACTTCTAATTCTCATCAATTCTTGTTCTCTCACACTCTCTCATATTTTCCCCGACATTTTTACTTGTATATATAGTCAAATATGTACAAGCTCATAACCATACAAAAGTATAAGTGATCTAACTCTAAATTAATGTACATATGTATACACATCTTCATCCTCTAAAGATGTACTTTCTTCATGCTTGATAACTTGATCTTTTCTTCAATCCTTGACTTCAAAACTTCATCAAAACTTCAATTGTTGATGGCCTTGCACCCATAGCACCCCCTCAATCATCATTTGAGGTTTTCTCTATCTTCTTTATACCTGCCATGTCTTTGAATCTTTGTAGCTTTGGTCCATCCAAGCTTTTGGTTAGCATATCAGTTATCTGATCTTTTGTTGAAGTATGTATGACTTCAATCTCCTTATCCATCACTTTCTCTCTTAGAAAATGATACTGAATCTCAATATGTTTAGTCATGGCATGAAAAACAGGATTAGTGCTAAATACAATGAACTCATGTTATCTCCATGAATAGTGGGTGTACTCTGAATGATGTCAAAACTCTTCATAAGAGTATTAAGCCATATCACTTCCTTTGCAGCTTCAACCATACCCTTGAACTCAGCCTCTGTAGATGATAAAGCAACTGTGTGTTGCTTCTTTGAACACCAAGAAATTAACTTATCTCCCACATAACACAAGTATCCATAAGTTGATCTCCTATCATCAGGATTACCTACCCAATTTGTATCACTGTAGATCTTGATGTTTGTATCTGATGTAAAACCATAATACAAACCTTCTCTGAGTGTACCCTTAATGTATCTCAACACACTTTGTCCTGCAACCCAATGTTCTTTCCTAGGACAATGCATGAATTGAGACAACACTCCTACTGCATATGAGAAGTCAGGCCTAGTTAATGTAGCATAGATCAGACTACCAACCAGACTTTGATATAGCTTCATGTCCTTGAATTCTTCTCCTCCATATCTGCTCAATTTGT
This sequence comes from Ceratopteris richardii, assembly GCA_020310875.1. Taxonomy (NCBI): domain Eukaryota; kingdom Viridiplantae; phylum Streptophyta; class Polypodiopsida; order Polypodiales; family Pteridaceae; genus Ceratopteris; species Ceratopteris richardii. Next base: position 124,788,990 of record CM035417.1, on the reverse strand, counting down.
GATTCACTTCCATTGGAGTAGGTGCTACCCTGCAATCTTCCATTTTAAACTTGATCAACAAGTTTTTCAAATACCTTTCTTGAGTTACATACACTCCATGTTGAGTGTATGAGATCTCCATTCCCAAGAAATATGACAAGTCTCCCAAGTCACTAATCTTGAACTCTTTCTCCATTTGCTTCTTTAGGCTTTCAATGCCTTTCTCATCTTTACCTGTAAGAATAATATCATCAACATATATGCACATGTAAATGAACCCATCATCACTTGCTTTGACAAGCAAGCTACTATCTGCTTTAGATACTTGAAAACCAAGTTTCTTCAAGAACTTCACAAGTCCATAATTCCATGCCCTTGGGGCCTGCTTCAAACCATACAAAGCTCTCTTGAGCTTACATACATGATCTGGATACCTTTCATCTCTGAATCCTTGTGGTTGCTCCATGAAAACATCATCTGAAATATAACCATTTAGAAAAGCATTCTTCACATCTAATTGACATAATTTCCGACCTTTACATGCAGCAATGGCTATAAGTGTCCTGATGCTTGTCATGTTTGCCACAGGACTATAGGTCTCATCATAATCTATACCATATTTATGAGCAAACCCTTTCACAACAAATCTAGTTTTATACCTAGATACACTTCCATCTGCATACCTCTTTGTCTTGTAGCCCCATTTACATCCAATGATCTTTTTACTATTTGGTTTAGGAACCAAATCCCATGTCTCATTTTCCATCAATGCATCATACTCTTCCTGCATAGCTTTCTCCCAATTTTCCTTACCTTTTGCCTCTTCATATGTAGAAGGATCTTCATCTGCCTTTACCATATAAGCATAATCTTTAGTAGCCAAAAAAGAAGTGTCATAGCTATACCTTGTAGGTTGCCATTTGTGTCTTTTGACCTTCTGAGTTCTCCACTTCTTGATGTTTCTGGTTCATCACATTCTGGATCAAACCTTGGCACTTCTTCAACTTCAACCTGTACTTCATTATTCTCTTCTTCATCAAATATCTGAACCTTTGATTTACCTTTCTTTTGATTCACAACTTCTTCATCACCTGCATGAGTATTGATTGTACATGCATACCAAGTACCTTGCTCATCAAATGTAACATCCTTTGACACAAGGAATTTTTTTGTGGATGGTCTCCACAACCTATATCCCATCTGCTTATCATCATATCCAATGAACACATATTTTTCAGCTTTAGGTTCCAATTTGTGCCTCAATTGAGATGGCATATATGCATATGCCAAACATCCAAATAATTTTGCAATGATCTAGAGTAGGTCTCTTACCCCACCATGCCTCATATGGTGTCATACCCTGCAAAGCTTTACATGGTAACCTATTGACCAAAGATGTGGCTGTATTTACAGCTTCAGTCCACAAATAATTGGGACAATTTTTCTCCTTCATCATGGATCTTGCAAACTCAACAAGAGTTCTATTCCTCCTTTCTGCTACACCATTTTGTTGAGGAGAGTACCTGCAAGTAACTTCTCTTTTTATACCTTCATTCCACAAGTAGTCACTGAACTCATTTGAAAAATACTCTCCCCCTCCATCTGACCTTAGTCTCTTCAACTTTTGACCTGTAATTCTTTTTGCATACACATGATAATGCTTGAATGTATTGAATACTTCTAATTTATCTTTAATCACATAAATATTGATCCACCTGGTAGCATCATCAACATAAATAAATCACATAATACCTTGAACCATTGATAGTGAAATCCTTTGATGGTCCCCACACATCTGTGTGTACCAACTCAAGCTTCTTTGAATACATAAAACCATGCTTGGAATAAGATTGCTTATGAGCCTTACCTAATTGACATGCCTCATATATGTATGTCATATGTTGACCTGCAACATTAGGCAATCCAAGCACTAAAACATTGTTAACCATATCTTTAATACCTCTTTCATTAAAATGTCCAAGCCTTTTGTGCCAAAGATCTAACTCAGAGATCTTATGTCCTCCATAAGTGAACAAGGCATGACCAAAATTACCTTGAATCTTCAATGTGAAAAGTCTTCCTTCTTTGTTTCCTAAAACAATTTGTTTATACCCATTGCTAAGGTCTTCCACAAACACTCCTTCATTAGTGAACCTTAATTCATAACCTTTTTCAACAATTTGTCCTACACTTATCAAATTCTTTGGAATTGTAGGAACATACAAAACCTTACTCAAGAGAGTACTTCCATCCTTGGCTTTCACTGATCCAATCGACTTCACATTGTGCTTTTTATTGTCACCTGTTTGAACTACATGATTAGTTACCTTATTCTCCAAATCAGTCATCAAAGCTATGTTGCCACTCAGGTGATTGCTACACCCTGAGTCAATGTAGAAGACTCTTTGGTCTTCACTTTGCCTTTCATAAGTTGCATTCATTATCAATGTTGAATCCTCCTTCTGATCTAAAGCATAATTGTAGTAGGTATTGTTGTATTATTGGCTTTGGAATCCTCTACCTGCATTTCTTCCAAAATAACCTCTACTACCTCTACCTCTGAAATTACCTCTTTGAACTCTGCGACCTCTTCCTCTTGAATTAAAATTCTGATTATATCCACCATTATTCTGAGTATTATGCCAAAAATCATGAGCTAAGTGATTTGTCTTACCACAAATGCAGCAAGCTTTAACTCCATCTTTATTACTTTTGCCTCTTCCTCTACCTTTGCCACCTCCTCTTCTTCTTAGGAAGTTTGCCTGGCTAGTTGTACCTTCATCTTCATTTGCTTGTTGCTTCCCTTTGCTATTCTTCTTCTTATCCTTTGAATACATTGCTTGACCTACACTTTTATCACCTTCACCTTTGACATCCTGCTCAAAGGTTAGCATGTGTCCTAGCAACTGATTTAAATTAGGAGTAAAATGATCTAGTGATAATTCAGTAGACAAAATGAATGGCTTCCATTTGTCATCACCTCTCAAACCTGTGAGGATTTGCCTTACCAATTTATCTTCGTCAACTGCTCCTAATGCATCTGCAATGTCCTTCATCCTTGTTACATAATCTGAAATAGATTGAGAGGCCTTCTTCTTGAATGTGGTAAACTCTGCCCACAAGGATGCCTTCCTTGACTTTGTGGTGTTTTGGAAATGCTCCTCAATATCTTCGTCAACTGCTCCTAATGCATCTGCAATGTCCTCAATATCTTCGTCAACTGCTCCTAATGCATCTGCAATGTCCTTCATCCTTGTTACATAATCTAAAATAGATTGAGAGGCCTTCTTCTTGAATGTGGTAAACTCTGCCCACAAGGATGCCTTCCTTGACTTTGTGGTGTTTTGGAAATGCTCCTCCAAATCATTCCATATATCACTTGCACTTTCAAGACCTCTAATGTGAGGTAGCAAGTAGTCATTAACTCCCATATAGATAATGCTTCTAGCTTGAGCATCTCTCTTCATCCAAGTCTTCAAATCTGATAATTCATCCCTAGTTGGAACACTAGGAGCTCGGAACTGAGGCTTTTCTCTCTATGTTGGATAGTTCTCTCTATCTAGTTCTCTATCTGAAGAGAATATCCCATCCTTTCTTCACTTCTGTATTAAATCCTTCAAGCTTTATGAGGAATAAGGTTACCTTTGCTTTGAATGAAGTTCCTTTTGTCTTACTTGATATCTTCTGACCTCCTTTGCGAGATTTACTCTCAAGCTTTCACCTTTTGTATCTTCAAGTGTTGAATTCTTTATGACTACAACAGTCGGGATCCTCCTTTCTTCAATTTTGATGCCTCCTACTCTGATACCACTGATGGAGAGTACTAATCTCCAAAAGAACAAGTTATCCTTTGAAGTTAGAGCACCTCTATATCAAGATAACTTTAACCTTCACCAATTTGGAGGATTAATGCTCAATTACTAAAATCTTGAACAAACTATGAAGAAGATGACTACACAAAAAGTCTGTTGCACATAACTCACTCATTGACTTATCAAATGTGTAAAGTTTTTAATAAAACTTTGCACAAGATGTTGCCTATAGTTTGTGCACCTCCTCCAAGTTACATCATTTCAAAAGACTCAGTAGATCTTGAGAAATGATCTCAACAAGTCACCTATGTCTAAAACTATAGTTCTTTATAGTCGACTTTGACACCTGCAACTTCTAAAGCTTGGTTCTCCCAAACTAGAACCCGTTTAAGCAAATGCTTTTATCCATAGATGTCTTACCTTCCAACTTAAATTCTAACTTCTCATTTGTGCAAAACTTTACACTGTGCACTGAGAACTGATCAGTTCTTTGACCATCGAGATTGCGCCTATTTCAGAAGACACTCAACACTTTCTCACATATGAATGTTCCTACACATAATTCTCATAGCTTGTTTACAATTAGGCTCTCAAACTTTAACCATAGACTCATTAACTATGGAGTTAGACACCTACAAAAGTATTCTTGAAATGATCAAGCAGAGAAGGAGAACACACAGAAATATCGAGCGCAACTTTTCTTCATTACTGAAAAGTTTTACATATGGATGAGAGAGCTATCTTACTCACTTCAAAAGTGTCTAATGAATTCTAATTCTCCTCAATTCTTGTTCTCTCACACTCTCTCATATTTTCCCCGACATTTTTACTTGTATATATAGGAAAATATGTACAAGCTCATAACCATACAAAAGTATAAGTGATCTAACTCTAAATTAATGTACATATGTATACACATCTTCATCCTCTGAACATGTACTTTCTTCATGCTTCATAACTTGATCTTTTCTTCAATCCTTGACTTCAAAACTTCATCAAAACTTCAATTTTTGATTGCCTTGCACCAACAGAAATAGGGATGGAATGCCACGGGGCAAAAGAGGAGAGAAAATGGAAAGTAACGACAAGTACTTTCATCTTCAAAAAGTAGAATCAAGAAAATTAAAGTACTTATAGGTACAAGTACTTTGCGAGTATCTTCTTCCTCCTTGGCTATCAAGCTTTCTTCAAGGTTCCACAAAAAGTACGCCTTCACCAAGAAACTAGCAAGTGTCTCCCTCCTTGGAATAGTATGTAGAAAATCCTAGTGAGTATAAGAATAAGAGAGAAGCACGTCTCTATGTCTCATCATTTCTCTTGGTCCCTCGCTTACTCGAGCTCTAGACTGCACACAAAAGTATCACTTTCTCTTCCTTTCTCTATTCTACCATATATGACATATGTTCAACGAATTTTATTTTTATTTTTTGCATAGCCACTTTACATTTAGAAGGAGAATTGGTAAAGGTCTTTATAAATGGTGGAGAAAAAAAAGAATGTTTAGGAGGAGGGAAAAAAGTGGGGTGAAAGGGGGGAACGGGGAAGGCTTGTACGGTTGTAGAGGTGGTGGTGGTTGTGGGGAAGGGGGTTTAGGGATGGGGGAGGCGTAGGGTACCTAGAGGAAACCATCAAAATGTGGAGATCGGGAGTGTCCATGTGAGACATGTGTCTCATATGGGATGTGGGAGGTGAAAAATCCCATGTGAAATAACTGGGGGGTAAAAAACCCATAAAAACACTAAAGTGAGAAGGGTTTCTTGGAAAAAGAGAGAAATGGATGGGGGAGGGAACAAATTTTAATGCACAAATCGAACCCGACATGTCAAATTACTTTGAAAGGATGCAAAAAATCATCAAAATTTGAGTTGCATTTAATTTAGACCCTCAAGAACCTATAGTCTGAAAGAAAAAAAAGAAAGTAAGAGAAGGGTGGATTTTAAAAAGTTAAAAGAAAAGAAAAGAAAATAAAATAAAAGGAAGGGGGAAATATGCATGCATAGGTTAGAATAATGGGGGGGAGATAGATGGAGAGAGAGATGTGGGTGGTTGGGGCAATTAGGTGATGTTTTTTTTCTTTTAATAAAAAAGAGAAAAATAAGAGGGCATAGGAGTTTTTTTTTTGGGAGCCTAGAACAAGGTTTCCATCCAATGGAACAAGAAAATGAGGAGCTTTAAGTGGCAAAATCCTAAAAAAAAGGGAAATATTAGGAAAAATTAAAAAACTAGAAAAAAAGAAAAACATTATCAAAAAAAATTTTGAAAATTTATGGAGGGATGGATCTTTTGTGAGTTGATTCTTGGGATAAATTTTGGACTAAAATGGCTTAAAAAATATGATTAAACCCAAAATACGTGGCTTAAGTAATTAGCAAAATTAATTTTCTTTCTAAGAGTTATGAAAAGGGCCAAAAAATGACCAAAAAATGAGAGAAAAAGAAGGGAGAAAAGGCTAAAAGAAAAAAAATTTATCTCGTGGATGTTATATCTCGTTGGATAGCGAATCGGATAGGCTTTTAGGCCTTAATCATAAATGTCTAGTTTCATTGTTCCAACCACAAGCACCTCCTTTACCCTCTAAGGGATCCATTTTCTTCTTCTTTGCACATTTTTTTATAGCCCATGTAGTAGTACTGTAATGAATCTACTTCATGCCTTTACCCTAATGCTTGAGTCACATAGTGTCTTTACCCCAATCAATGAGGAAATTTTCATGTCTCAACCAAGGTCTTCCAATTAACAAGGAGAAACCTCCATCTACCTTTGGAAATCTTATCACAATAAAATCAAAACTAAAGATGTTATCGTGGACCACGACCTACATCTTTGAGAGGCTTCACCTTTCTCTGATCAATAAGAGTGATTGTAAAGTTGGATGGTTTGGAGAGGTGGATTCTGAGCTTCTCTATTGTACATGCTAGCATTATGTTGATTCCTAAACCTCCATCTACAATCACTCTCGAGAGTACTTTCCTAATTATGTTAATTTTAATCTGGGACTCTTATAATATGTGAGGGGGGGGCTTCCCTAATGACTTCATCCCCGTTCAAAGTCCTATTTTGGCCACCAATGTTGAACTTGATAGATCATAGATAATATGAAATTCTGATCTAATTTTTGGATCCATTCTCAAAATTTCAAATATATTTACTTCCTTTATTATTGATTTCATTAACTTTGTAGTTTCTCCACTTGGCTCTTGGCGGTTGTGTTGGTCCTCCAAATAATTCTCTCTGAGTTGTATTGTATGATCTTCTTATGAACTCTTTCATATTTGTGTGTTCTTGAACCACTTCTCCTTGAGGGACCTTAGCAATTGGTGAAGGCAATATGCCTCCTTTGGAAGTTGTCCTTTATTCACTGGTAGCATGTGGATATGAGGCTTGAGGTGGAAGTTCTATTCTTTGGACACAATGTCATATAATGATCTATTTCCGTGGGGAAATTTTCGCAAGGGAGAACCCTCAAGGAGAGAGCATTTGCTCTACTAGTGCCCACACTCCCCATACCTAAATAAAATGATTAGTCTTCTTGGCCAATTCCTTGGACTGCTTCTAAAATTCAAGTTTTGGTCGTTATCTTGGGTTTGGGTTGCAACCCCTCAAATGAGCAAGGGCAAGACTCATGTTTGAGATCTTGGTTATCCCCAATACGCTTGAGCAAGATTCCCTCTCGAGTAGCATTCTTGAGCTTCATGGTCGAGCTTCCTACGTAGTTGGAAAATTATACTCAATATAGGACATTCACTTAGAACATGATCTTGCTTATTGCACATACTAGATTCCACTTCTTACTCCATCTCTTGAGTGGAATCTTAAAGCTATTTCTTGAGTTGTGCTACCTCATTTTGGTTTTCATTTCCCTTCCTTACCTCTTAAGTGTATCGATCTCCTTATGTAGTTGAGTGTGTTCATTATCCTCCTCCTTTTGACTCTCCAACCCTTCTAATTTCTTCTAGAGTTTTGCCACGAGGTCTTGACATGTCATAGCCACCATTTCATGAGATAGAATGGGTGCCATAGAGAATGGTGCTGTTAGGAAAGCGGCTCCATAATGGTTCATATTTCCACCTGATTTGTCAAATTCATTCCTCTTGGATGTGAATTCGTCTACTATGGTGGTGTGAAGTACCAATTCCTAAAATTTACATGGTGTATAAACATGAAGAGGTTTAGCGAGCCATTTTTTCACAAAGAAAGCATGATTCTGGTTCAAAAGCTTGTCCATGATTTCCTTTGATCTTGTTAGAAATTAAGGGTAGGTTTTCCATTCATTTATTTGTAACTTCTTTAACTTCTCCTAAATTTTTTTGGTGTGTTACATCTCTTAAAATATTTAAATCTTGCATCATGTCCTTCCAATTAGCAAAGTTCTTGTTTCATAATTCAATTAACCATTTTTCTTCCAATCCTTCTAAGGAAGCTGCTAGAAAAAGAATGAGGAACGCATAGTCTCTTCCCCTCAGCCTTTTGGTTATGCATAAACCTAAAAATCTCTTGCCATGCTCGTTAGGGTTGTCACTATCCAATCCTTTTAAAAAGCACAAAAGTTAAGAGTTAATTTAGAAAGCATGGTTTCCAAATCTACTTGAGATTGAGATTCCATATTGGTTGGATTAGAGGCTTCTTCTAGTGACCTTGAAGGTTATTGGTTCTCTTGTCATGAGTTGTGCATCTCTACTCTATGAAGTAAACCTTAAAGAGAAATATAGAGTACCTTCTTGTGCATCAAACTCACAAGGTCCTATGCATTCCTCGCAAGTGAGGCTAGAGAGTCCTTAGATGTCCAACAAGTGCACATAGTGGTGGTTTGATGCACACATTAAATTACCAAACCAAGACTATGACCAGTCAACTGCATGGAAACATGTGCTTTAGTGATGGTCAATGTGAGAAAGGTTCAAGTAGTGCATGCATAAGTGTCTATCCACTTCACACGACACCTTCTACATGGGGGTGTGTTTCATGATACTTGATGTAGCAAAAAACACAAAACAAGTGATACATCTTAGCTCCATAGCCAAATATGGTCAATAGTAGGTTTTTTTTTCAAAACTTTTGACAAGACTCATCCAATGCTTGTATCGTCAATTCAATCAGACTACCCTGTTTCAAGTTATGCCTAATAAAATAAGTATCTATATTGACCTACCTACACCTAATGACTCCCTTCACTTCACACACATGTGATACCAGTGAAAAAGGTGGGGAAGGGGTATAAAACTCCTCCAAGCATGCATTCCATGCCTCAAGCACACATAAAAGCTTGTGAAGAACAAAAGTACACAAGCAACAAGAAGCAAACTCGAAATTCAGAAGTTAGTTCTCAATTATGGCAAAAATTCTTTACAATTGAGTCACAAAGTGACTTATATACATGTGCCCTAAGTTTGGCCCTTTCCCACAAATCATAGTGACAATCAAAGAAGGGGAAGAAAAATGTACATATATAGGGCATGATCTAACCAAGGAAGAAGAATAATAATTGACTACCCTATTGAGAGAGTATAGAGACATGTTTGCATGGAATTATAAAGATTTGAAAGGAGTAGACCCTCACATTTTCTCCCATTGAATTTTTGTGACTCAAGAAGCCAAGCCTTCAAAACAAAAACCATACACATATAATGATAAATATGCAGCCAAGATTAAGGAAGAAGTAGACCGCTTGATTGAAGAAGCTTAATACAACCACTATTTGAGATAGTTATCCGCTTCCTATCACTAAGCACTTATTAGAACAGGTAGCGGGAAAGGAAGTTTACAGCTTCCTTGATGGATTCTCAGGCTACAATGAGGTGGCCATTGCTCCCAAAGATCAGCATAAAACAGCTTTTGCTACAGAACGGGGCATATTTGCATTTTGTGTAATGCCATTTGGGCTGACAAATGCACCTGATACTTTTGAATGGCTGATAAGGCATGTCTTAAGGAGTTCTTACGAAAGAACTTGGAAGTCTATGTTGATGATTTGTGCACTCATTCCAACATTAGGCAAAAACATATTCCAGAATTGAAATAATTCTTTGGTAAATGCCGAGAATACCAGGTCTGTCTGAACCCAAAATAGTGTGTTTTCATGGTCAGACAAGGCAAGATTTTAGGATACATTGTAGAATAGGATCTCAACAGATGAAGAGAAAGTTAGAGTGATTGCATACCTACCCAGGCCAAAGAACATGAAGGAAGTACAAGCTTTCATCGGGCATTGTGCTTACTATTGACACTTCATACACATGTATGCTATCATTGCAAAGCTTCTATAACCACTCTTGACTAAGTTTGAATGGATGGATGAATGTGAGAAATCATTTAATGAACTCAATTAATGCTTGTGTTCAGCACCCATTTTGATGACACCATATTGGAGTAAGCCATTCCATGTATATGTGGATGCATCCAACTATGCTATAGGGTGTGTTCTTGCACAACCTACAAGCCAAAGCAATATAGATATACCCATAGCATATGCAAGTAGATAGTTGAATGTGGCAGAAAGAAATTACACCACTACTGAGCGAGAAGAAATAGGAATGATTTATGCAGTAAAGAAATTTAGACACTATTTGTTGGCAAACAAATTCAAGTTTTTCATAGACCATCAAGCATTGATGTACCTAGTCAACAAACCTTGTAACATGGATAGATTGATATGTTGGTTTTTTTTGCTAATGGAGTATGACGTTGAAGTGGTAGTCATAAAAGAAAAGACACACCTTAGATCCGATCACCTTTCACGATCGATTACGGGAGAAGCCCCTGAAGGAATAGTTGATGATTTATCGAATGCTTATTTGTTTAACCTTGAAATAGTACCAAAATGGGCCAAACCCATTGTCCCTATTCTTACATTTGGACCCAAAAATCCTCAAATTAGAATCAGAGAACCAGAGATAACCAAGTCGCAGTGATACCAAATACTATCAAGAAGCATTTATAAACAAGATAATCAAAAGATCGTCGCTTGTTGTGTAGAGGAATTGAAGCATGAGAAATGGTTGCAATTAGCACATGTAGGTGCATTAAAGTAACACCATTGGAAACACTATAGACTCTGCATAGATTAGGAGTGTACTTGCCTTCAATAGAAGTAGATGTCTACAAAATGTGCAAGGAATGCCCAGTCTATTGTGTTAGACCACTAGTTGAACATGCAAGCTTATACTATGTGTCTCTAACACCAGAATGGAGTGGACCCATGGTAACCTAATTGAGGATGAAGACATTCCCTCAAGGAATGACCATAGTGATACAAAGGAGTCTAGAGCAAGAAGCTCAAGAATTGCACTTATCGGTTATAATCTATAAAAAAGGGGAAGAGATGGTTATCTAAGGCAATGTGTTCCTGAGAGTGACTATGTGAGCATATTAGAATCTGCACACCAGGGTGTTGTAGGAGGTCAATTTTGCCCTGATTGAATAATCAAGGCCATACTCTTCTCAGGGCTATGGTGGCCCACTCTTCATATGGATGCACATACCTATGTGAAGAATTGTGATGTATGCCAAAGAGCTCAGTTTCCTACTCGTAGAGATGAAATGCCATTGAAACCCATGATGGGAAGACGTGCTTTCTCTAAATGGGGTATAGATTTTGTTGGACCCATTAACCCCCTTGTTAAAGGCACTCATGTTGAATACATCATCATGGCTACAAATTACCTCACCAAATGGGTAGAGGCTAAGGTTGCTAGAAAGAATAATGTACACATGCTCAAATAATAATTTTGACTACAAAATTCTTATTTGAGAATGTCTTTACTAGGTATGGATTACCTATCAAGTTAGTGAATGATAGAGGGACTCACTTTCTAAACCAAGTCATTGAATATCTATTATAGGATTTTATGGTGATTCACAAGAAGTCCCCACCATATCATTCTTAGGACAATGGACAAGCACAGAGCACTAACAAGATCCTTTGCAGTGTACTGACTAAACTCATAAACAAGAAACATTCAGATTGGGACAAAGAGTTCCATCACCTTGTTTGGGCATATCGAGTGGCCTACAAGACCATACTCAGTGCAACTCCCTTTCAAATGGTTTTTAATCAAAATGTAGTGCTTCCCTTGGATTTCTGGATACCCATTGTTGACATTCTAGCATCACAACTCATATTTGTCAAACCAAGGAGCATCTCATGAGACCTAAATGTCGCATAGAAGCATTCAACATATGTAATGGTGTTTCATTAGCACAAGTTTAAAGACTAAACTACACGTGAAATAAGAAGAAAACATCATTAATGATACATGCACTTAATCACATGCATAATCATGTCACTAATCAATGAACTAACGCATCACAAGCATGAGGCAAGAAAGGAACAAATACACAAGCGCATCATAACAACAACAAGATCTCTCCAGGCATTCCACAAACTAGCATGATCTCATTATCTCTAGGAATACTCTCCCAAAATGAGAGGTAGTGACCAATTAATATACAAAATGGGCAAAATGCATGCTATGTGGGATTTCTAAATTGAAAGGAGAATGAATCTCATTTATTCTATAGTGTGGCACTCACACACACCTATACAAGAGTACTTATTAAACTAGATGAAAGGTAGAAAAAAGGTATAAATAATGATAAACAGAGTGGATCCAAGAATTATATGTTTTCTCATCAACACTCCCTCCTCCTTGACTTTGTCGTCCTTGACAAAGCTTTTGCAAGTATGGAGCTTTTTGTGGAAGAGCATGTAGAAGTTCCTTTTGAGTGCATGATCCTTGTGTTGTTGGAGTGCTTTGCTTTGTTGCTATTCTACATCTTGCTTTTTGCATGTTTATTTGGAGACGACTTCCTTTTAACTTGTTCTTTTTCCTCATATAGATGGGAAGAATATGCTAGAATGCTTTGTATTTCTTTCTTTCTTTCTTTCTTTCTTTCTTTTAATAAATAAATCGATGGATGATGTATGAGAATGAAATAAAAAAATGTCAATGATAGATACAAATAGATGAAATCAATTCATCTCTTCTTAGTCCATGTGCATGAGTGGGGACTAAGCGTGCATGGGTAGAAGACAAAAAAATGCCTATGCATGGTCTTATACTATGACCCTATCTTATGCAGACTCTAAAAAATGCATACAAAAAAAATGGTGCAAAAAATTTAGTGGATCTTGAGCAAAGTGCTCAAGGGTGAGGTGATGATGAGGCTTTCTCCAAATGTTCAATTTCAAGAACCTTCTCTTTTTCGTCAACCATTTGAAATGGATGATACCTTTGTCCACCAACCTGAGAAAAAAAATAAAAAGCAATTTTTTGCAATGTATGTACATGTGCCCTCTTTGTGCGTGGGTTAAACTTAGTGTGCCTAATGCTTGGCCTTTTGATGAGGCCCTATCCGCATGCATACTTGGTGTGCATCTTGAACATATGTTGTGCATTGGGCAAGGTTGGGTTTGACACCCATGGATGCCACACGAAGAGGTTTTAGGCCGCCAATATGTCTTTGCTTTGCTCATTTTTGCCTTGGGGTTTATCCTTGGATCTTTTTTGGTTTTGGCTTGATTGCTTTGGATCCTTTGTTTGGAAATGGTCTTTCTTGGAGGTAATCCGTGATGGGTCTAGACAGATTATGAATTTGAGTGTGAAGGGGTTGATTTTGTACAAGGGATTTCTTTGGTACCCATATCATGGTGCGATTTGGTTGGGCTCTAAGTAATTGTTTGGCCACCCAAATTTGCTTGACATTACAAGGGAAATGGGATTTCCTCTTCTTGATGTAAGGGTCTTTTGGGCCTTCTATGTGAGTTTCTAGGGAAAAGTCATATTTACAGGGGGAGCTCAACAAAGGTTGATCTTCTATACATACATCATGCTCATGCAATGGATCACAGAGTTGTGTGGTTTGAGATTCATCTAGAGATTCAGTGATACATTTATCCTTATTATCCTTATTACACGTAGAATCTTTAGGTATACAAATGGATGATGGTTCGTCATGATTGACCATAGATTCGACATCATTTTCCATAGCATTGACACAAAGTATTTGTTTATCCTCTTCTTGATGAGCCAAGTTTATCACATCCTTGCTCATGGATTCATAAGGGGAATCCAAGTTTAGAGGAAGAGAGGTCCCTTCCACATCCTCCAAGCACTTGAAGTCCTCCATTTCTCCAATCTATAAAGTTTCCTATAATTTACTCAAAGAAGGATTAGATAAAAAAGCATGAGCGGAAAGACAATTTTGTGGATTAAAAGCACAATCTTTGAATAGATGATTATGTCCACAATCCTTACAATGAGGATAATAATCAAGATTTTCAATAGACACAAATGTAGGGGTGGACATAATAGATGGACAAAACACATCAAATTTGTGATGATTTTGTTTAACAAACCTTTGAGTGCCAATGATCAAATCTTCATCTATACCTTCCATGACAAAGAATGTTTCCAAAAATTGCATATCATCCACCATAATAGGCAACACAACTTGACC
>CM035417.1:124764744-124767244 GCA_020310875.1 Ceratopteris richardii | reverse complement strand
TAGGTACCTGGTTCTTCATTCAACAAATCTTTTGCAAGGTATACAGAATGTTTAGTTACAAGTGATGTGTCATACCCAAATCTGATAGGTTTCTTCTTTTCTCTCTGAGATCTTCTCATAGCTTGAGTAGAAGTTTCTGCCTTGTCCTCCAATTGCTTCATTTTCATCTTTCCTTTGGACTTCCAAGCCTTGAACTCTTCAAGGTTTATGGTATCATCATCTGAGCTTGAGTCTTCTTGTTGAGTTGGCTCTTCCTTGGTAAGCTTTGGAAAATCTTCCTCCATGTCATAGGGTAGACTCACTTTCCTGCATTCATTCTCATACCATGAGTCATTCTCATCAAATATGACATCTCTGCTTACCTTGAAGCCTTTGTTTGTGGGGTTGTAGAATCTGTATCCCTTTTGGTTCAAATCATAACCAATGAAGATACATTTCTCTGCCTTTGGGTCTAGCTTTCCTCTTACCTGTGAGGGAATATGCACATATGCTACACATCCAAAGATTTTGCAGTGGTCTAGAGAGGGTCTCTTACCATGCCATGCTTCATATGGTGTCATGCCATCAAGTGATTTGGATGGCAACCTATTGATGAGATAGGTGGCAGTGGACACACTCTCTGCCCATAGGTAATTTGGCAACTTTTTCTCATTGAGCATAGACCTAGCTGTTTCCACTATAAGTCTATTCCTTCTTTCTGCTACCCCATTTTGTTCAGGTGAGTATCTGGTAGTGATCTCCCTCTTGATGCCTCTTTCCTGCAAGAAATCTTCAAACTCATTGGAGAAGTATTCTCCTCCACCATCTGACCTTAGCCTCTTCAAGCTTCTACCTGTTTGATTCTCAACAAGTGCAAGATACCTTTTGAAACAATTGAACACTTCATCTTTATGCTTCATAAAGTACAAAATGGTCCATCTGCTATAGTCATCAATGAAGGACACATAATACCTTGAACCAGAAATGGAAGGGTCCTTGCTAGGTCCCCAAACATCTGTGTGTACCAAGTCTAGGTAGTCTTCATGCATGAAACCTTTTCTTGAGTAGGGTAATCTGTGAGACTTACCAAATTGACATGATCCACATTTGTAAATCATGTGTTGCTTGGATACATTAGGTATCCCAAGCACACACTGATCCCTGCACATTTGCTTGATAGTCCTTTCACCTATGTGCCCTAGTCTTTTATGCCATATCTCTAACTCTGAGAGTGTCTGATCCTTATAGTTATACAAAGCAATATTTTTTGTATCTTCTAGCTCAAATGTAAATAATCTACCTGATTTCTCCCCTTTGGCTATCCTCCTGAATCCTTGTTTTGGGTCCTCCACATATGCTCCATGTTGTGTGAATCTGACCTGCAAACCTTTCTCCACAATCTGACCAACACTCATCAGATTCTTGGTTATTGTTGGTACATAGAGTACCCTGCTTAATAGGTTCTGATTACCATCACATGTCTTCACATTTCCAATTTTAACCACAGAGTGTTTAGTGTCATCACCTGTTTGTACCTGATGTTTGCCCTTGGGCTCTTCCAAATCAGAAAGCAATGCCACATTGCCAGCTACATGGTTAGAACATCCTGAGTCAATATAAAATAAATGATCATCATTTGTACCTATCTTTGAGGTCATATTCATAATCAATAAGGAGTCATCTTGCTCCTCTGTGTAGTTGTTGTAGTCTCTTCTATTTCTGAATCCACCTTGGTAGCTTCCATTGTGGTTGTTGTTGTAATTGTTGTTGTATTGGTTGTTGTACCCATTGTAGCTTTGATTGTGGTTGAATCTGCCTCTTCCTTGAGAGTATCCACCTCTTGAGTAGCCTCTTCCTCTCTGGTTTTTATAGTTCTTGTAGCATTCATCTGTGGTATGATTGGACAACCCACAGATGTTACAAGGTGATGAGTTGTAGGGTCTCCCCCTACCTGACTTACCTCCTCTGCCTCTTCCTCTAGATGACCTACCTCTCCCTGCATAATTGGCTTGAGAGGTAGAGCCTTCTTCATCCTGTTTCTTCTTGCCTTTATCTTTAACTTTCTTATCAGTAAAGAGAGCAGAGGGGTTATTACCTTTTGATTGATCTCCAGCCTTGGTGAACTTTGCTTCATGTGTAAATAGTTGGCCCATGAGTGTTGTGAGATCAGGGGTATGCATGTCCATGTAGAGGTCCATTGCAGTGGTGAAACTTTCCCACTTATCATCTGCCTTGAGTCCATTTGTCACTTGCCTGACTATTTGCTCCTCTTCAATTTCCTCTCCAATGCTTGCTAGTTGGTCTGCCACATCTTTGATCTTTGTCACATAATCTGAGACTGATTGCTTGGGCTGCTTCCTAAGTGTTGTGAACTCTATCCATAATTGATTCTTCCTGGCCCTTGTGTTGGAAGAAAAGTAATTTGACAAGGTTTCCCAAGTCTCTTGGGAAGTCTTACAGTTTCTTACATGAGGTAAAAGAAAGTCAGATATAGAGTTTAAGAGATAAGACCTTGCCAAAG
>CM035417.1:124757244-124759744 GCA_020310875.1 Ceratopteris richardii | reverse complement strand
TGTGTTATTGGAATACCAAATATTTCCAAACAACACATCATATATAAATGCAGTGCTTGTCAATTTGGGAAGTCTCACAGGTTACCCTTCTCAAGGAAAGGCTACATGCATGAAGACTACCTAGAGCTTGTCCATACAGATGTATGGGGACCAAGCAAAGACCCCTCAATCTCAGGATCAAGGTACTATGTATCTTTTATTGATGATTATAGTAGGTGGACTGTGTTGTACTTCATGAAGCACAAGGATGAGGTATTTAATTGCTTTAAAAAATATCTTGCACTAGTTGAAAATCAGACAGGAACGAACTTGAAGAGACTAAGGTCAGATGGAGGAGGTGAATACTTCTCCAATGAGTTTGAAGACTTCTTGCAGGGCAGAGGCATCAAAAGAGAAACCACCACAAGGTAAACTCCTGAACATAATGGGGTAGCTGAGAGAAGAAATAGGTTGATTGTTGAAACAGCTAGGTCTATGTTGAATGAAAAAAGGTTACCTAATTACCTATGGGGAGAGAGTGTTTCTACTGTCACTTACCTCATAAACAGGTTACCATCTAAGTCCCTTGATGGGATGACACCCTATGAAGCATGGCATGGGAAGAGACCCTCACTTGACCATTGCAGGATATTTAGATGTGTAGCATATGTACACATTCCTTCTCAAATAAGAGGTAAGCTAGACCCAAAGGCTGAAATGTGCATCTTTATTGGATATGACCTAAATCAAAAAGGTTACAGGTTTTATAACCCTTCCAATAAGGGATTCATGGTTAGTAGAGATGTTGTCTTTGATGAAAATGATTCTTGGTATGAGAATAAATGCAGGAAGTTTAAACTACCCTATGACTTGGAAGAGGAGTTTCCAAGTCTTGCAAAGGAGGAACCTACTCAGAATGAAGACTCAACTTCAGATGATGAAGATGTTATCAACCTTGAAGAGTTCAAGGCATGGAAGTCCAAGGGCAAAATGAAGATGAAGAAGCTTGAAGACATACCTGAATCTTCAAATCAGTCAATCAGAAGATCACAAAGAGAGAGCAAAAAACCTATCAGATATGGGTATGATACATCTCTTGTTACTAAACACTCTGTTTATCTTGCCAAAGATTTGTCAATTGAAGAACTAGGATCATATGAAGAAGCCATAACCAAGAGAGAATGGAAAGAAGTTATGGATGAAGAGATTGAAGCACTCAAGGAAAGTGACACATGGGAGCTAGTACCAAAGAAAGACTCCATGAAGGTAATAGGATCCAGATGGATCTATAAACTCAAAAGAAATTCTGATGGCTCAATTAACAGGTATAAAGCCATATTGGTAGCCAAGGGGTTTGCACAAACCCAAGGCAATTACTATGAAGAGACATTCTCTCCTATGGCCAAGATGCCAACAATCAGAGTGTTGGTAAGTGTGGCTGCATCAAAAAATTGGAACATGTATCAATTGGATGTCAAGAATGCTTTCTTGAATAGATGGACTTCAGAGGAGGTATATATGTCACAACCTCCTGGCTATGAGGACCCTAAGAAGGTAAGATATGTTTGCAAATTGAAAAACGCTTTATGTGGATTGAAGCAAGCACCTAGGGCTTGGAATTACAGGTTAACTACATATCTCCAAGACCAAGGTTTTGTCATGAGCAAGGCAGACACTTCTCTATTCATCAAAAGAAGTAATTCAGAGGTAATATACCTTTGTGTTTATGTTGATGACATAATACGTACAGGTAATGATGTTAATGGAATCAGACAAATTAAAAGCCAGATGATGAAGGAGTTCAAGATCAATGATCTTGGTCTATTTAAGTATTTTCTTGGACTTGAGTTAGTCTATACTAACTCAGGAATATACATTACTCAGAAAAAGTACATACAGGATATGTTGAAGAAGTTTCATTTGTAGGATGCCAAAGTTGCAAGTACTCCAATGGAGGTAAACCTAAAAGTGCCCATGAAGGTGATGAAGTTAATGACATTACAGGTTATCAAAGTATGGTGGGTAGCTTGAACTATGCTACCTTAACAAGGATAGACATTGCATATGGAGTCAATGTGCTAAGTCAGTTTATGCACAAGCCAAGGGTACCTCACTTAGAAGCTGCCAAGAGAATCTTGAAGTATCTCAAGGGTACACAACATCATGGTTTGTATTTCCCCTACACTTCAGATATTGATATCAAAATTTACTCAGATGCAGATTGGGCAGGATGCAAGGATGATGGGAGGAGCACTTCTGGATACATTTCATTTGCAGGTGATAAGCCAATTTCATGGTCTTCAAAGAAGCAACCTACTGTTGCTTTGTCTTCCACAGAAGCAGAGTATAGAGGACTGGCTAATGCCACACAAGAATCCATATAGATCAAGCTATTGTATATAGACTTGGGTTTGTATACTAGGTCACCAATAATCTTTGGAGATAATACAAGCTCACTTCACCTTGCAACTAATCCTATCTACCATGCTAGGACCAAACACATAGAAGTCCATTACCATTA
>CM035417.1:124734744-124739744 GCA_020310875.1 Ceratopteris richardii | reverse complement strand
ACTTTCTTGAATGACTTCTTTGGCTTCATTTTGTTTTCTAACTTGCCTCAAATTCTTCATAATCACCAATTATGGATTGCTTTGCTCCAACGGCTCCCCCTCAATCACTTATTGTGATTATGCCATTCTTCTTTATTCTTGCCATCTCTTTGAACTTCTGTAGCTTAGGTCCATCTAAGCTTTTTGTCAACATATCTGCTACTTGTTCTTTTGTTGGTGTATACAAAACTTCAATCTCTTTGTCAAGTACCTTTTCTCTCAAGAAATGATACTGAATCTCTATGTGTTTAGTCCTGGCATGAAAAATAGGATTAGCTGCCAAATATAATGAACTCATGTTGTCTCCAAAAATAATTGGAGTACTCTGATCAATTCCAAAACTTTTCAATAAGGTCTTCAACCATATCACTTCTTTTGCACTCTCTACCATTCCTCTATACTCAGCTTCTATGGATGACAAAGCAACTGTATGTTGCTTCTTTGAGCACCAAGAAACTAACTTATCCCCAATGTAACTAAGATAACCATGAGTAGACCTTCTATCATCTAAATTACTTGCCCAATCTGCATCACTAAACACTTTGATTCTTGTGTTTGAAGTAAAACCATGATACAAACCTTCACTTAAGGTTCCTTTGATATATCTGAGTACCCTTTGAGCTGCAATCCAATGAGTTTTCTTTGGACAATGCATAAATTGTGATAAGGCACCCACTGCATATGATAGGTCTGGTCTTGTCAAGGTAGCATAGATCAAACTACCTACCAAACTCTGATATTTCTTCATGTCATTAAATTCTTCTCCTCCATATCTGCTCAATTTATGATTTACCTCCAATGGTGTGGTTGAAGGTTTGCAATCTTCCATGTTGAAATTGACCAAAAGATTCTTCAAGTATCTCTCTTGTGTAACATATAATCCATGTTGAGTATATACAATCTGCATTCCTAAGAAATAAGACAAGATTCCCAAATCACTTATCTTAAACTCCTGTTTTATTTGCCTCTTAAGCTCCTTGATTCCTTGAGCATCTGTATCTGTGACAATAATATCATCAACATAATTACACATATATATGAACCCATCTTCACTTGCCTTCACTAGCAAGCTACTATCTGCTTTTGAAGCTTGATATCCACATTCATTCAAGAACTTAACAAGCCTGTAATTGCATGCTCTTGAGGCCGGCTTCAAACCATACAAAGCTCTCTTGAGCTTACATACATAATCTAATCCAATTGAATCCATGAAACCCTTTGGTTGCCCCATGTACACCTCGTCTGCAATATATCCATTCAAAAATGCATTCTTCACATCTAATTGTGACAACTTCCATCCTTTACAAGCAACAATAGCAATTAAAGTTCTAATTGTAGACATCTTAGCAACTGGTATAAAGGTTTCATCATAATCTACCCCATAAGTTTGGGCATAACCTTTAACCACAAGTCTAGCTTTGTATCTAGACACCTCACCATTTGCAAACCTCTTTGTCTTATACACCCACTTACATCCAATTACCTTCTGATTCTTTGGTCTTGGCACCAATTCCCATGTCTTGTTCTCAAGTACAGCATCATAATCTTCTTGCATTGCCTTCTCCCAATTCTTCTTTCCTTTAGCTCCTTCATATGTAGTTGGATCTTCTTCTGTCTTCACAATATAAGCATAATCTTTTATTGTTAAGAAGGATGTATCATAGCTATACCTGATAGGTTCCTTTCTTTCTCTCAAAGATCTTTTGACCTCTGCACTTCTTGAAGTCTCAACCACATTTGATTCTGGATCAAATCTTGGCCTATCTTCATCATTGCCCTGCAATTTACTTTCACAATCATCATCATCAATATCTTCTTCATACATCTTTACTTTTGTCTTCCCTTTCCTTTGTATTTCTTCAACATCTGCATAAGCATTTGTTGACCCTGTATACCAAGTGATTTGCTCATCAAATGTAACATCCTTTGTAACAAGAAATTGCTTTGTAGATGGACTCCACAATCTGTAACCCATCTATCTATCATCATACCAAATAAACACATACTTCTATGCTTTGGGCTTTAGCTTATGTCTTAATTGAGAAGGAACATAAGCATATGCCAAACATCCAAATACCTTAAAATGATCAAGGGTAGGTTTCTTACCCCACCAGGCTTCATAAGGTGTTCTACCATCCAAAGCTTTGCAGGGTAACCTATTCACAAGATATGTTGCAGTGTTAATAGCTTCTGCCCATAAATAGTTTGGACAATTCTTCTCTTTCATCATTGATCTTGCAAACTCTACAAGAGTTCTATTTCTTCTTTCTGCAAGTTACTTCTCTTTTTATACCTGGATTCCCTGCAAGTTACTTCTCTTTTTATACCTGGATTCCACAAATAATCATCAAACTCTTTAGAAAAAATATTCTCCCCCTCCATCTGATCTCAACCTCTTGAGCTTTTGTCCTGTAATCCTTTCTGCATAAGCATCATAATCTTTGAATTTCTTGAACACTTCAGACTTGTCCTTGATTACATAAAGTGTAATCCCTCTTGTTGCACCATCAACAAACAACACATAATATCTAGATCCATTTATGCTATAGTCCCTTGAAGGACCCCACACATCTGTATGAACCAACTCAAGCATATTTGAATACTTGTATCCTGGTTTATTGTATGAACTTTTGTGAGTGTTACCTAATTGACAAGCTTCACACTTGTATACCATGTGTTGACCTTCAACATTTGGCAATCCAAGCACTACATCATTCTTTGACATTTCTTTTATGGCTCTCTCATTGAAATGACCTAACCTTTTATGTCATAGATCTAACTGAGACATCTTTTGACTTCCATAAGTAAAAAATGCATGTCCCACATTACCTTGGACCTTGAGAGTAAAGTTCTTCCTTCTTTTTGACCTGTAGTAATACTTCTATATCCCTGATTTGGATCTTGCACATAAACACCATCATTTGTGAATCTGACTTCATATATTTTCTCCACAATTTGTCCTACACTTATCAAGTTTTTAGGAATAGTAGGAACATAAAGTACCTTGCTTAAGAGTGTGCTTCCACTCTTTGTCTTCACTGATCCAATACTTTCCACTTTATGCTTGGCGTTATCTCCTATTTGAACTATATGTCCACTCACCTTTGCTCCCATTTCAATCATCAATGATATATTGCCACTCAGAAGATTGCTACATCCTGAGTCAATATAGAATACCCTTTGATCTTCTCCTATTGCTTCATGTGTTGCATTCAAAATGAGAGTCATGTCATCCTTCTGATCTGATGCATAATTATAATAGTTGTTATTGTAGGACTGAGATTGAAAACTTCTTCCACCTCCTCTAGCATATGAGGTCCTACCACCTCTTCCTCTGAAGTTACCTCTTTGATTTCTGCCTCTTCTACCTCTTTTATTGAAACTCTGATTATGACTTCCACCATTTTCATTGTTATACCAACAATCATTTGCCAAATGATTTTTTCTGCCACAAATCCAACAAGCTTTAACATTATCTTTATTCTTACCTCCTCTTCCTTTACCTCTTGAATTCATCTTCCCTCTTGTGAAATTAACTTGGCTTGAAGATCCTTTATCATCAGTTGAATACTTTCCTTTGCCATTCTTTTTCTTATCCGTGGAGTACATAGCTTGACTTGCACTCCTATCATTATCTCCCTTAATGTCCTGGTCAAAAGTTAGCATGTGTCTAGCAATTGATTAAGATCAGGAGTAAAGTGATCTATTGACAATTCTATGGACAATATGAAAGGTTTCCATTTCTCATCTCCTCTCAAACCTGTAAGTATTTGTCTTACCAATTTATCTTCTTCAACATCTTCATCTACTGCTCCCAAGCTATCTACAATATCCTTCATTCTTGCCACATAATCAGAAATTGATTGTGAACTCTTCTTATTGAAGGTTGTGAAAGCCCATAATGATGACTTCCTTGACTTGGTTGTATTTTGAAAATGCTCTTCCAAAGCATTCCACGCATCTGTTGCACTTTTTAATCCTCTAATATGAGGTAGAAGATAATCATTTACAGCCATGTAAATGATGCTCCTAGCTTAAGCATCCTTCTTCATCCAGTTCTTCAAATCTGCAAGCTCTTCCCTAGTTGGAACGCTAGCATCTTCAAACTTAGGCTTTTCTTCTTCTCTTGTGATGAATGCCATCAAGTCTTTGCTCATGAGGTGTGCCTCCATCCTCATGGACCAAGCAAGATAGTTCTCCCTATTTAGCTTATCAATCTGCAAGTCTTCTCCCATCTTTGATCTTTGTCTTCTGCAAATATTGGGATGAATGAATATACTTTGTACCTTCATTGTAAAGCTTCAGACTTTCAAATCCTTTTGAGCTCAATATTCATACTTGTCCACCTTCAATTTGAAGAGACTCCAATGTTTGCAACAGTCAGGATCTCAAATGCTCTTTCCTTCACTTTATATTGCACCTCTTGCTCTGATACCACTATTGGAGACCTTCTAATCTCCAAAGGCTTGATCTGTACTCATTTAGGAACACCTCTATATCAATCATAGACCAAACTTTACACAAATGTTACCTTGATTTACAAAAACATTCACTATCACTTCTCTGAGTGAAGTTTCTTCTTCTTCAAGAAGTCTGCTTCAGAATTTAACTTCATTACCTACACATAACTTCAAATTTGTTCAATATAATGATACACGTATCTTCACGCTACCTTTGTGCAATCATGTCATTGATTAGACCTTCAAACGAATCATTAAAACTCTCATTTGATCATTAAGATCAAAGATATGTTAGAAATTATCCTCCTGAACAAGCGACTTTGACATAGTCAACTTCTAAGGTTGATTTCTCATACCACAAGTCCCATTTTGCAAAATGCTTTTCACCATAGCTTCCTTACCTTCTAACTTAGATTTTGAATGCTTTTCATCAAAAACTTTACACTCTGCACTGAGATCCAAACAAAACATTGTCACAAAAAAATGCGCTACTCTGAGAGG
>CM035417.1:124674744-124729744 GCA_020310875.1 Ceratopteris richardii | reverse complement strand
CGTTTAGTCTGTCGATGATACAGGCGATAGCCTTTACTTTCAGAACTGTACCCAACAAAAATACATTTTACTGCTTTATCATCCAATTTTTTGCGTGCAATAGATGGCTTGCAATCATGGCAAGCCTCATATGGAGTGATAGACTGCATTGCTTTAGTGGGACACTTGTTCAGTACATATGTTGCACACGTGATAGCCTCAAGCCAGAAACTATGTGGTAGAGCCTAACTCTTGACCATACACCTTACCATCTCCATGAGTGACATGTTCTTTCATTCAACAACTCCATTTTGTTGAGGTGTATACGGCACTGTACACTGGTGTTTTATCCCACGTTCAGCCAGAAATGCATTAAAATTAGAAGACGTATATTCCCCCCCTCGATTACAATGGAGGGTGCCCATTTTACATGCTGACAAATTTTCAACCAAAACCAGAAATTGTTTGAAGCACATGAACACTTCGAACTTTGCCTTCAATGGATATACCCATGCATGCTTGGAAAAATCATCGATGAAAATCACAAAGTAAAGATAATTCCCAAAAGAAGGTGTCTGCATAGGACCATAGACATCACTATGTACAAGCTGCAATTTCTGAGTAGCCCGAACTGAACCATCTTTTGGAAAGGATGAACGCTGCATTTTGCCCAAAATACAGCCTTTACAAACATGTTTTCTAGGTGCCTCAAGTTTGGGCAAAGAGGACACCATTTCAGATTTCTGCAGGCGTAGCAAATAGATTACCAAAGCGTGCATGCCAAAGCTTTGCATCTGACATAGCCTGAGAATCATTTACTGCACATGCCAAATCATTTACAAATCTTTCATAGTCTATGAGCTTATACAGCCCATGACATAAAATGCCAAAAGCAATAATCACATCGCCATTTGACTGATCATGAACTATACACCCGTTGTTGAAGCTCAAAGTCATGGACAAAGCATGGAAGCACATCAAAAGGTGGACACACAAGGAAAGGGAGCAAGTAGGGAGCTCCAAGAAGTGTATGTCAAATTTTCAGAAGAATCCCCTACAAAAATAGTGATTTTCATCACTAAAAACCATTGTAAATACCATTATCTATTTTTAGTAACTCCATTTTGTTCAAGCCGAGGAGTCCTCGAGCTTGAGGAGTATTAGAAGTACCATCATACAAATTTTCATAATTTTTAGACTTCGTTTGAGCCCTCAAATAAGCCCTGGAACCTAATTTTTAACTAGGCCGGACACTAGGTCTGGACAGGGCCAAAACTAGTCAAAAAACTATAAAAAGAGCTAGAGAGCTCATTTTTCGGGGTTAGCTTGTTAGAGAATAGAACTTTGGTAAGAGAACTCTGTTGCAATCTAAGCTTTCCATTGTTCCTCTCTTTGATCTTACTTTGTGCGCATGTGTGTGTATGTGTGTGCATGTTTGTGTGCTTTCACTCACGCACTTGTGCCTTCACTTGCTCGTGGTCTTCATACCGGTCCTCACGTCTCCGCGGATTGACAAGTAAAGGAGGTGGTGCTTACACTTGAGCTACACCAAATTTTGGCACCGTTGCCGGGGAGAGAGCTTCGAGGACGAGCGTTGTGATGGTAAGATCGTAGATTTGCAACGTTGGAAGGTTAAAAAAAAAAAAAATTGTCATTTCAGTTCATTTTCTGTTTTTTCCTCTTCATCTTCATCATCATCATCATCTCCACCTTCTTCCATCTTGTTCTTCATAGAAATTTCTTGTTTTTTAGTGCATTTTCACCATTTTCATACCATTTTTCATGCATTATTGTGTGGGAAGGAGTTAGGAGGTGCAAGGGAGAGCAAGCGCAGTGTTTTCTTCATGATTTTCTGCTCATATGGAGCTCGCCATAGCCGGCGCTCAGAAATTTGAATTTCCCGCCAAAAAACACGATTCTGTGATGAAAATCGCGATTCTGTGAAAATTCAAAATTTTTGAAAAATCACGATTTTCTGTTTTCCCGCCTAAAAGTTGGCTGAAAAAATCACGATTCTGTGGTCATTCTCAGAATCGCGATTCTGTGATTATGCTCAAAATCGCGATTTTCATATCAAAAAAACACGATTCTGTGCTCAAAATCGCGATTTTCATATCAAAAGAAACACGATTTTCTAAAAACACGATTTTCAGCGGGCTCAAAATCGCGATTCTCACAAATCACGATTTTCAGCCAAAAACACGATTCTGAGAAAACACGATTTTGTGAAAAAACACGATTTTGTAAATCACGATTCTCTGAGTCAAAATCGCGATTTTCAAAAACACGATTTTGTGCTCAACATCGCGATTTTCAGAAACACGATTTTGTGCTCAACATCGCGATTTTCAGAAACATGATTTTGTGCTCAACATCGCGATTTTCAGAAACACGATTTTGTGCTCAACATCGCGATTTTCTGAGTTCACAAAATCGCGATTCTCTGAAAGTTCACAAAATTGCGATTTTCTCCAAAGGTCCTGTCTGCCTGTTTTGACCCCCAGGAGCCTGAATTGGCATAACTTTTTCATCCAAAGTCCATTTTTTGAGCTCTATAGCTCGTTGGAAAGCTCGTTTCAAATCCTACACGACCTCAATTGTTTTTTTCAAGAATAACGCGTTGATTTTGAGATAGGATAATTTGAAGTTGACCCTCAAGTGGGACTAGGGAACCAAGGGGACTCCAAAGAATTTTGAACCATACCAAGGGGAAAATTTGGACTCTTGACTAAAGCTTATGAACCTGAGATCTGGTAGACACTTAGGCAAGGATAAACAAAGCATTAGATCTTCTGAGGCTAGTGTCAACCATACATCCAAGTCTTGGGCACAACAACTAAGTGGTCATCTTTTACTAAGTTCAGACACAAGTGATTCAGAAATGTCTTTTAGTATGGGAAAACCTGCAGGTGGCTCAGGGACTGCCCATCTACAAACACCAGAAGGTCCCTATAAGACACAGTTGGAATATATTCGGACCAACCAATTAGGTGCTCGCATCTATGAGGATGGTCTGAGGCGATCAGTGGTCCAACTCAAAAATCCAGATCAATCCTTTGGACTTGAACACCCGGTGGTCAAGTTCGAAGAGGGTTCATACATTGATAAGGAAGGAACCATGTATGTGGTCACCAACCTACCAGATAGGACTGATGAGTTTGGAAATGTCATTCCTGAGAATGAAATAGGAGACCTAGAACAAGGAAATGTAGGACAAGGACCCCAGACTCCTAGAGGTAAGTCAGTTTTGACCCGAGTGATCACTCCTGACTGGATCCCTCAAGATAACAAAAGCATAGAACTATTTTTGAATAGAGAAACAGAGGAAGCCTTTTGGAGATTCAAGCCAGATCAACCTAGCCAATTGGGCATAGTCATCATCTACGAGTTCAAGGATCCAGAGATACCAGGCAAAGTTGTCTACCTGGATAACACATCAGAGAAAATTTTCTTGGTAACAGAACATGATAGACATGCATATACTTGGAAGAATGAATTGATTTTCCCCCCACCAAGATCCAATGTTTCCCATGGCCTCCAAGGAGTAGGATCATCCCACGCTCATGAAGCCCAGAGAGAAAGAACTAGAGAGAGACCTGAGGTAAGTTTTGCACACACCGTGGGCAGGAATAGATCAGGATTTGAAAATGAAAGACCTGAAAGAGAGAGACATCAAGCACATAGGCAAAAAAGAGATGAACATGATTTTCCATTGCCTAGACCCCGAGAGCACCCAAGAACCCTTAGACCCACTCAAGTGATCAAGGCAATGAAGAATTATTTTGACGGGTCAGGAGATCCTTATGATCATGTGGCCGAGTTCAAACAAGTGTTAAGAGCTGAACAGGTTGAGGATTTATTCACCCAATACGAGGCATTTGGTTTGACTCTTAAGGGCACTGCCTTGGCTTGGTTTCAACCATTGAGTAGTCGCAACTATCGCGATATAGGTCAACTGCTAGATGAATTCATTGTAGAATTTTCCAAGAGTGGTATCAGGCATAACACATCATCCTTGATCCACAGTTTCAAGCAGACACCCCAAGAAACAATGCGACTAGCAGGTAGAAGGTTCAGACAGTACCTAGAAAGATGCCCTGCTCCCGAGTTACCCACACCAGCCAAACAAGTGGCTTTGTTCTTAGATGGCTTACTGAGCACAAAGTTAAGATCATATGTATATTTGAAAGAGCCTAGATCCATAGAAGAGTGCGTGCGGACATGCATTGACATAGAAGATAACTTGGGTGAGGAGTTAGGATTATCCAAACTCTATAAGGATTCAGATAGCTCTACTAGTCATACTTCAAAAATCTCCACGGAAATAGAAGAGATAGCTGAGCAAGTTGCCAAGAAGCTGGGAATCCAAAATAAACAAACACAGAGAGTCACTCCAGTGAATCGGTGTTATACTTGTGGGGGCGACCACATGGCTAATGTATGCCCAATGCAAAACCAAAACATTAGAGAAAGGAATGCTCCATATTGCACTATTGAGAGAAAATACACAAATCACACGGCTCAAGATTGTCCCTACAATAGGCAGGCTGTTAGACAGAATTATCAGCAACCTTACCCACAAGGTAGGTATCAAAACCAATACCAACAGCCATATTATAGACCACAACAGCAATATCAGGTACCATATAGGCCACAACCTGTCTTGGGAAACCAACCACCAGCTCCAGCCAACGTGATTCCAGTCAAATATGCTGTGGGAGAGGAAAATCCAAATAGAGCATTGGTGCCCCTAACCCCATTGATACCAGATAATGATTCTCATGCTCATAGTTCAGACTACTCCCATGAAGGTAGTCCACATGCGTATTACACAGAGTCACCTGAACATAGTGAGATTTACTCGTATCAATATGAGGCACCACCTATGGAGCAAAATTAGGAGCCAGAATACTCCAATGTCATGTACACAAATCCTAACCCTAGGCCCCAATTGAGACAAATGAGACCACAAGCCCCTAGAGGATCTTGTTTTAGATGTCAAGGTGATCATTTCATTCGTGACTGTCCCCACCCATCATCTCCGAGTCAAGGACAGGCTATCACAATACAGGCTTTTTGCCCTGATTGTGGCAAAGACCATCTCCCTAGAGATTGTCCAAGAAACCCCTCCAGTGCACCCAAGATTACACCCATTAATGTGGTAGGCTTAGTGGCGGATTCAAGTTCAAGTAGCAGTAATGTGGCACCTATACAGGCAGTTACTAGGGCACAAGCATTAAAACAAGATAAACCAGCAGAGCAATCGGAGTCGAGTGAATCAGGAGAGCCTAGTAAGAGGAAAACAAGAACATGGAAGGATACCAGAGAAAAGGCCAATCGTAAGTGGAATAAAAAGTTATCGGAACTAGAAGAAAGCTTGAAAGATGCAAAAACAAAAATAGAAGACATTGCATCTCAAAACCCCTCGCATGCCGAAACTCCATCCATTCCACCTCATCGCACCCCACCACCCATTGTAAATAGACCGCAACCAGGGTCTGTTCTTGCAGATCCAACCCCAGAAGGCTTGGACTTGATGTTCAAGGCCTACCAGGCTCGACTTCAAGAAGGGCCTACAGCTGCAAACCTAGACAAGAGTTACCCTAGAGCGGACTTAGAGATTGAACGGATGAAAATGTGCATGAAAATGGTAGAACAAGCTCAAGCTATACTTGAGACTAGTCAAAAGTTCAATCAGACAAACTCTGTCAAAGGGGATTTGCATTTCCAGGGCTTACTAGAATGATTAGAGCAGTTGGTAAACAAACCACAAGTTTCTTTACCTCCACAGGCTCAACCAGTTATTGAAAGAGGAAGCTCACCACCAATGGGAGCTTATGTTCCTAATTCCACGGATCCAGGAATACCTCCTTCAATTCAACAGTACTCTCAAGAATTCTTGCGGGAAATACAAGAAGAGAAATGGGCCAAGGAGAAGGGTAATTCCCCTCCTATTCCTGAGATTGATGATCTTCATGATCAATTTCCCCAAGACATTCCATCTATTTACGGAGATGAAGCAGAACAACAAGAAGACGAAAGGTTAGATTTTGAATCTAATACCTTAGAAGAACTGCCTCAATTTCCAGGCCCATGGGAATCTGAATCTCTCCAGATTAGAGCTCCCACAATACTAGTAAGAAATGAAGACTCAGTGGTTCCAAGGAACACGGATGTCGTGAAGAACACTAAGGTTCAGTGTCATCTCACTATAGAAGAGCTGCTCAAAGCAAAACCTGAGCTTTGGAATCATGTGAAGGATCAGGTTCCAGAACTTGATTCCAACATGCCAAAAGCAGGCTCCAAGCAAAGGGTACCAGAGATACCTCTAGACAAAATAGGGGACATGTGTGAGGGTGAAGAAGGTAATACTTATCTTCCAATCACCTACCAAGGTTACACAACCAAAGCAATCATAGATTCAGGTGCTGGTGTTGCTATTGCGACCACCTCCTTGTGGAAGCAATGGGGCAAGCCCACATTAAGACCAACTAGAATGAAGCTTCAAATGGCTGATGGTCATTTTGAAAGACCTCTAGGATTGCTAGAAGGGATCACTCTAACCACTTGTGGTGTAGAGTTTGAGCATACATTTGCTATATGTGACTTTGAGAAAAATAATGTCTATGAGATGATCCTAGGAAGACCCTTCCTACGACAATTGCAAATAGTACAGGATTGGGGAACTAACTCCTTGTACTTACAGCACTTAGGGGTCACCACCAAGGTCAATTTGAAGGATTACACCTTCAGAGATGTACCACCCCTACAGTGGAATTCTATCCACAAAGCGAAAGAAGATTCCATCTCTGTGCATTCTGAAAGTTCACCTGATGCATCATGGCTGCATGAAGATACTCATTTGTGGATGTGCAAGGTCGCAAAGGAAGAGGAAAAACGTTTAAAGGCAAGAGAAGAAGCAACTTCGCTAGGAGATAGACCAGTTAGAGACCCAGCCTACACACCGATGATCTTTCCAGATGAGGAGTTTGAGCCTCATGGCTGGCTAGAAATCTTAGCCACCATGGACATTGCTGTCAATGAGGAACAGTGGACACCTCATTGTGATGAGGAGGGTTATGATATCTCAGTGTTCATGTGTCAACCCTTGCTAGAAGAATGTGACCCTAGTGATGTCATAGAAGAAGAAGAGAATGACGATGATCTGGAGTCTATTGTGATGGATAGTTGCTTTAACTCAGAGCAGCACTATCTAGAAGATATAGGAGTGTTCACCCAGAAAGAAGAAGAACCTCTCACAAGTATTAAAACAGTAAACTCAAAGGATGGAAGTGAGAGTAGTCAAAAGAAAAAGAAAAGAAAAGCAGTGAAACAAGAAGAGGAGGAATCATTGTTTGAAGTACCAGAAAACTTCAAGAAATATGAAGTTGACGACCGCAAAATTTTGGTACGAATGCCTAAGAGAGAGGCCATCATAGGAGAATCATATGATAATAAAGAAAAGACCAAGAAGATTGTAGTGACCATTGAAGAGAACGAAGAGAGATGCACATATATAGGATATGACCTAAGTGCAAGAGAAGAAATGGAGCTCATAGCTCTATTAAGGGAATATAGGGATGTGTTTGCATGGCACTATAGAGACTTGAAAGGGGTAGATCCAAGAATTTGCTCTCATACTATCCCCATGACTGCTGATGCTAAGCCCACCAAACAGAAGCCCTACACATATAATGATACCTATGCAGCCAAAATAAAAGAGGAAATTGATAGGTTGATTGAAGCTGGATTCATCTATGAGATTGAGCATACCGAATGGGTGTCCCCCATTGTTGTGGTACCCAAGAAGAACGGGAAGTTTCGAGTGTGTATTAACCTTAAAAAAGTTAATGCCGCTACGATTAGAGATAGTTATCCACTTCCAATCACAGAACACCTATTGGAGCGTGTTGCAGGCAAGGAAGTTTATAGCTTCCTTGATGGATTTTCAGGTTACAATCAAGTAGCCATTGCCCCAGAAGATCAACACAAAACAGCTTTTGCTACAGAGTGGGGAATCTTTGCATTTCGTGTGATGCCATTTGGGCTCACCAATGCACCTGCAACATTCCAAAGGCTCATGTGTCATGTCTTCAAAGAGTTCTTGCGAAAGAGCTTAGAAGTGTATGTGGATGATTTATGTGCTCATTCCCAAGAAAGAAGGTTTCACATCCCTGAGCTCAGACAAATCTTCAACAAGTGTAGAGAATATCGAGTGTGTCTGAACCCAGAAAAGTGTGTGTTTATGGTGCGTCAAGGTAAAATCTTAGGTCATATTGTTTCTAAGAATGGAATCTCAACAGATGAAGATAAGGTACGAGCCATAGCGGAGCTACCAAGGCCAAGGAATATTAAAGAGGTACAAGCCTTTATGGGCCATTGTGGATACTACCGTAGGTTTATCCACATGTACGCGATCATAGCTAGACCCCTTTATGCCTTGTTGTCTAATTTTGAGTGGAACGACGAATGCGAGAATTCTTTCAACGAACTGAAGAAACGTTTGTGCACGGCACCAATACTCACCACTCCTGATTGGAATAAACCATTCCATGTCCATGTGGATGCATCCAATCATGCCATAGGATGTGTGCTAGCACAACCCACAAGTGAAGGAAACTTAGATTTGCCCATAGCATATGCTAGTAGACAGCTCACTGCAGCTGAACGGAACTATACCACAACTGAGCGAGAGGGCTTAGGCATGGTATATGCTGCGAAGAAGTTTAGACACTATTTATTGGCCAACAAGTTCAAGTTTTTCACTGATCATCAAGCTTTGTTATATTTGGTCAATAAACCTTCCAATACTGGACGCTTAGTAAGATGGTTCCTCTTACTAATGGAATATGACTTTGAAGTTGTTGTCAGGAAAGGTAGAACCCACCTTCGGGCAGATCACCTTTCTCGCATCACTTCCGGAGAGTCACCGCAAGGAGTGTCTGACGAATTACCCGATGCTTATCTGTTCAATTTAGAAGTTGTTCCTAAATGGGCAAATAAGTTGGTACCAGTCCTAACCTTTGGCCCTGCAAATAAGAATGTGAAAACATCACAAGAAGAAATTGTAAAAATCACAAAAATATCACATATTAGCAGGAAGCATGTACAAACAAGATACTGAGGGTGTATTAGCTTGTTGTGTGGAGGATGATGAACATAGTAGTTGGTTGCAACAAGCCCATGAAGGAATGCTAGGAAATCACTATTCTAAACAATGAACATTGCAGAATCTAAAGCGTTTAGGAGTGTATTGGCCTAGCATGGACAAAGAAATACATGAGTGGATTAAGAATTGTCCAAGGTGCAGAGAGAGACCCCCAGTGGAGCATGCGACCCTTTATCAAGTGTCATTAATTCCAGATTGGAGTGCTCCATTGGTAGAGTTTATGAGATCGGGAAGATTACCCAAAGAGGCTAGTCTAGCAAGAAGACGAAGCATGGAGCAAGAGGCTCAAGGCTATGCCTTAGTAGGGGACAACCTATACCGAAGAGGCAAAGATGGTTACTTAAGACTATGCGTTCATGAATCAGACTATTTAAAGGTCTTAGAGACTGCACACAGCGGTGTTGCAGGTGGACATTTTGGTCCTGACCGAGTGATCAAGACCATTCTATTCTCAGGACTTTGGTGGCCCACTCTTCATATGGACGCACATACCTATGTGAAGAAATGTGACACATGCCAACGTGCACAATATCCAGTGAGAAAAGACGAGACGCCCTTGAGGCCAATGATGGGAGGACGTGCATTTTCAAAGTGGGGCATAGACTTCATAAGTCCTATTAACCCCCCAGCTAGAAACTCCCATGCACAGTACATCATTGTAGCCACAGATTACCTTACAAAGTGGGTAGAAGTCAAAGCCACAACAAAGAATGATGCTCAGACTACGGCTAAGTTCTTATTCGAGAATGTGTTCACGAGATATGGACTACCAATAGAGTTGGTGAGCGATAGAGGCACACACTTCTTGAATGAAGTCATTGAAAATCTTCTCCAAGAATTCTTGGTGATACATAAGAAATCTGCCCCCTATCACCCACAAGCCAACGGACAAGCCGAGAGTACCAATAAGATGCTCTGTAACGTATTGACAAAACTGGTAAATAATAAACGCTCTGATTGGGACAAACAACTTCATCATGTTGTTTGGGCTTATCGAGTTGCCTACAAAACGGTACTCAACGCCACCCCATTTCAGATGGTCTTCGGATAGAACGCTGTGATACCATTAGATTTCTTAATCCCTCCCTTAAAAGTAGCACAAGAGTATGAGTGGAATGGGCATGAATTGTCCTCTAGGATCTTTGATCTCGAACGCTTGGGTGAGACGAGGCTATGAGCGGCAGCAGGCATCTACGCTGCAAAGAAGAGGCAAAAGGCATACTTTGATGCACACATCAAGGATAAGGGATTGAAAGAGGGAGATCCAGTGTTGGTATACACCCTAAAACAACATGCCCGTAAGTTGGAAAAAAGAGGATACGGACCCATGATCATTAATAGAATTTCCACTAGTGGTGCAGTTCAGTTGGCCACTCTAGAAGGAGATATCTTGCCAAACTATATTAGTGGCTGTAGAGTCAAGCTATATCAAGAACCTCTTACTAAGGATATGCTAATGAGACTCAACACTGCTAAGAAGCGAAAAGATGAAGAGTTAAGAGTGAGAGAAGAAGCACAGGTAGAGGCCAGAGAGCGTATTAGGCGAAATAAGTTAAGGCGATTAGGCCTAGAAGTCAACTCAAAAGCCCCAAAATATCACATGGATATGTGTCAAAAGTCAGGCATAGCGACTTCTCAGGTCATTGACCGAAGACCCTTTGTGACCATAGAGATAGGACAAGGGAAGGGTGCAAGGACGGTGAAAGCATTGATTGACTCAGGTGCAGCAAGTAGTGCAGTTAGACTTTCCTACTGCCAAGACTTGGGGTTGAACATCAATCCCATAGAAGCTTATCTCATAGGATTGGGAGGTGTGGAAACCCCTTGTTTGGGCGAGGTGGAACTTCCCATCTACCTTCAAGATGTTCCAATGAGAGTCAAAGCGCTAGTATGTCAAGATGAGAACCTTACAGAACCACTTGTCTTGGGTCAAGATTGGATCTATGACCATGCAGTTAACTTAAACCTAAGAAGTCAAATTCTTCAAGTTTGGGTACATGAACAATGCATTACATTAGAATTAGAGAACTGCATGCTCCTAAAGCATGGCACCACACACTCTCTTAGTTCTTCCAAGACTAATCATATGAAAGAAGATGTTGTATGTGTCAAAAGCTCTATGATGCAGAAGGAGTCAATCGTGGAAGACCAGGTTCGAAGGCGGATGGATCTTTCTTCTTCTCCAAAGAATCAAGTAGCCACAGTAGTGAGTCCACCACACAAGCAAACACAACCGTTCACGACAACGGCTACATCAAATAGAAAGACACCATTCAATAAAAAAGCAGTTCCGAGCATGAAGCAGATATGGGTACGCAAAGGAGAGCAACCACCAGCCTTGCCCCCACAAATCCCGTCCATGCACACCAACCAGGCCAGAAGACGAAGGAAGCAGCTCAGACAAGCTCAATCACAAGGTATCCAACAAGTTTGGGTGCCTAAGAAGTTAGCTGCAGCTCAACAAGGGCAATTACAGATGTGGGTACCTAAGAAGCTCCTACATCCACAACAACCTTTGTTCTCCCACATGCAAAAGGTTTCAACAAAGAAGCCAAAAAGAGAAAAGGTTAAGAACCACGTACAGAGACCAAAGGAAGATCAAATCAGCTCTTCAACATTAGTAGGAAGACATGCAAAAAGGATATGGGTTTGGAAGCCAAAAGTGCAAGTAGCCTCCACCGAACCAAAGCGTCAACCACACTGGATACCACAGTTCAGAAAGCATCCAAAGAGAAAGACGCCTGAAGTGACCTCTACAGTGCCAAATGATGTTCTAAAATGGACTCCAATAAGGAGGATTACATCAGTTCGAGACTCAATAGATACCTCCACCAAGGTCGGCATCAACCTCCGCAAATAACATCGAAAGCCTCGAACGAGCAACAACCATGTGCTCCTTGCACAACCCTGTCTTTTGCACCATTCAGGTCATGCATTTCCAAAGTATGCATTAATATAGGGCCACATTACACGGTCCGTGCATAGACACACTTGAGAATCCCATGCACAAGAGCACAGTGACATATGTCAAACATTTCTATTGATACTAACTTTTGTGTTCTTGTTTTGTGATATCCTTTTCCTCAAAAAAAAAAAAAAAAAGGGAGAAAGAAAAGTGGGAGAGAGCTTGTTCCCAGGTTTGGCTTATGAAACATGAATGAGTCATGCTTAGCTGAAGGTGGAACTGTTGATTACTAGGCATTTATCAATTTGAAGTGTGTCTGTCCAGGAATGAGAGCTTGAAGGTCCGCAACTTGAGTGATCCTTAACTTTCATGTATCACTTCAGGAGAGTCACCGCAAGGAGTTTCTGGACGAATTACCCGATGCTTATCTGTTCAATTTAGAAGTTGTTCCTAAGCTGGGCAAATAAGTTGGTACCAGTCCTAACCTTTGGCCCTGCAAATAAGAATGTGAAAACATCACAAGAAGAAATTGTAAAAATCACAAAAATATCACATATTAGCAGGAAGCATGTACAAACAAGATACTGAGGGTGTATTAGCTTGTTGTGTGGAGGATGATGAACATAGTAGTTGGTTGCAACAAGCCCATGAAGGAATGCTAGGAAATCATTATTCTAAACAACGAACATTGCAGAATCTAAAGCGTTTAGGAGTGTATTGGCCTAGCATGGACAAAGAAATACATGAGTGGATTAAGAATTGTCCAAGGTGCAGAGAGAGACCCCCAGTGGAGCATGCGACCCTTTATCAAGTGTCATTAATTCCAGATTGGAGTGCTCCATTGGTAGAGTTTATGAGATCGGGAAGATTACCCAAAGAGGCTAGTCTAGCAAGAAGACGAAGCATGGAGCAAGAGGCTCAAGGCTATGCCTTAGTAGGGGACAACCTATACCGAAGAGGCAAAGATGGTTACTTAAGACTATGCGTTCATGAATCAGACTATTTAAAGGTCTTAGAGACTGCACACAGCGGTGTTGCAGGTGGACATTTTGGTCCTGACCGAGTGATCAAGACCATTCTATTCTCAGGACTTTGGTGGCCCACTCTTCATATGGACGCACATACCTATGTGAAGAAATGTGACACATGCCAACGTGCACAATATCCAGTGAGAAAAGACGAGATGCCCTTGAGGCCAATGATGGGAGGACGTGCATTTTCGAAGTGGGGCATAGACTTCATAGGTCCTATTAACCCCCCAGCTAGAAACTCCCATGCAGAGTACATCATTGTAGCCACAGATTACCTTACAAAGTGGGTAGAAGTCAAAGCCACAACAAAGAATGATGCTCAGACTACGGCTAAGTTCTTATTCGAGAATGTGTTCACGAGATATGGACTACCAATAGAGTTGGTGAGCGATAGAGGCACACACTTCTTGAATGGTCATTGAAAATCTTCTCCAAGAATTCTTGGTGATACATAAGAAATCTGCCCCCTATCACCCACAAGCCAACGGACAAGCCGAGAGTACCAATAAGATCCTCTGTAACGTATTGACAAAACTGGTAAATAATAAACGCTCTGATTGGGACAAACAACTTCATCATGTTGTTTGGGCTTATCGAGTTGCCTACAAAACGGTACTCAACGCCACCCCATTTCAGATGGTCTTCGGACAGAACGCTGTGATACCATTAGATTTCTTAATCCCTTCCTTAAAAGTAGCACAAGAGTATGAGTGGAATGGGCATGAATTGTCCTCTAGGATCTTTGATCTCGAACGCTTGGGTG
Source organism: Ceratopteris richardii (assembly GCA_020310875.1). NCBI lineage: Eukaryota > Viridiplantae > Streptophyta > Polypodiopsida > Polypodiales > Pteridaceae > Ceratopteris > Ceratopteris richardii. The sequence continues at coordinate 124,715,897 of CM035417.1, read as the reverse complement.
AGACGAGGCTATGAGCGGCAGCAGGCATCTACGCTGCAAAGAAGAGGCAAAAGGCATACTTTGATGCACACATCAAGGATAAGGGATTGAAAGAGGGAGATCCAGTGTTGGTGTACACCCTAAAACAACATGCCCGTAAGTTGGAAAAAGAGGATACGGACCCATGATCATTAATAGAATTTCCACTAGTGGTGCAGTTCAGTTGGCCACTCTAGAAGGAGATATCTTGCCAAACTATATTAGTGGCTGTAGAGTCAAGCTATATCAAGAACCTCTTACTAAGGATATGCTAATGAGACTCAACACTGCTAAGAAGCGAAAAGATGAAGAGTTAAGAGTGAGAGAAGAAGCACAGGTAGAGGCCAGAGAGCGTATTAGGCGAAATAAGTTAAGGCGATTAGGCCTAGAAGTCAACTCAAAAGCCCCAAAATATCACATGGATATGTGTCAAAAGTCAGGCATAGCGACTTCTCAGGTCATTGACCGAAGACCCTTTGTGACCATAGAGATAGGACAAGGGAAGGGTGCAAGGACGGTGAAAGCATTGATTGACTCAGGTGCAGCAAGTAGTGCAGTTAGACTTTCCTACTGCCAAGACTTGGGGTTGAACATCAATCCCATAGAAGCTTATCTCATAGGATTGGGAGGTGTGGAAACCCCTTGTTTGGGCGAGGTGGAACTTCCCATCTACCTTCAAGATGTTCCAATGAGAGTCAAAGCGCTAGTATGTCAAGATGAGAACCTTACAGAACCACTTGTCTTGGGTCAAGATTGGATCTATGACCATGCAGTTAACTTAAACCTAAGAAGTCAAATTCTTCAAGTTTGGGTACATGAACAATGCATTACATTAGAATTAGAGAACTGCATGCTCCTAAATCATGGCACCACACACTCTCTTAGTTCTTCCAAGACTAATCATATGAAAGAAGATGTTGTATGTGTCAAAAGCTCTATGATGCAGAAGGAGTCAATCGTGGAAGACCAGGTTCGAAGGCGGATGGATCTTTCTTCTTCTCCAAAGAATCAAGTAGCCACAGTAGTGAGTCCACCACACAAGCAAACACAACCGTTCACGACAACGGCTACATCAAATAGAAAGACACCATTCAATAAAAAAGCAGTTCCGAGCATGAAGCAGATATGGGTACGCAAAGGAGAGCAACCACCAGCCTTGCCCCCACAAATCCCGTCCATGCACACCAACCAGGCCAGAAGACGAAGGAAGCAGCTCAGACAAGCTCAATCACAAGGTATCCAACAAGTTTGGGTGCCTAAGAAGTTAGCTGCAGCTCAACAAGGGCAATTACAGATGTGGGTACCTAAGAAGCTCCTACATCCACAACAACCTTTGTTCTCCCACATGCAAAAGGTTTCAACAAAGAAGCCAAAAAGAGAAAAGGTTAAGAACCACGTACAGAGACCAAAGGAAGATCAAATCAGCTCTTCAACATTAGTAGGAAGACATGCAAAAAGGATATGGGTTTGGAAGCCAAAAGTGCAAGTAGCCTCCACCGAACCAAAGCGTCAACCACACTGGATACCACAGTTCAGAAAGCATCCAAAGAGAAAGACGCCTGAAGTGACCTCTACAGTGCCAAATGATGTTCTAAAATGGACTCCAATAAGGAGGATTACATCAGTTCGAGACTCAATAGATACCTCCACCAAGGTCGGCATCAACCTCCGCAAATAACATCGAAAGCCTCGAACGAGCAACAACCATGTGCTCCTTGCACAACCCTGTCTTTTGCACCATTCAGGTCATGCATTTCCAAAGTATGCATTAATATAGGGCCACATTACACGGTCGTGCATAGACACACTTGAGAATCCCATGCACAAGAGCACAGTGACATATGTCAAACATTTCTATTGATACTAACTTTTGTGTTCTTGTTTTGTGATATCCTTTTCCTCAAAAAAAAAAAAAAAAGGGAGAAAGAAAAGTGGGAGAGAGCTTGTTCCCAGGTTTGGCTTATGAAACATGAATGAGTCATGCTTAGCTGAAGGTGGAACTGTTGATTACTAGGCATTTATCAATTTGGATAGAAGTGTGTCTCGGCCAGCAGAATGAAGAGCTTGAAGGTCCGCAACTTGAGTGATGCTTAACTACTTCATGTACCAGAGCATCCAAGGAGATATCTGCAAAAGGTAGTTCTGGAGGAGAAGACTCCTGCATATGGTGAGCTAAAGAGAATATGTGAAACTCAGCTTGGTGTAGTTACCCGATGTTGCTTGCCAAGGAATATAAAGAAATTCAATTCTCAGTATTTGACAAATGTTGCTTTGAAAAGAGGAGAGAGGATCCACCACTCAAAAGATCTCATCAGTGGACAATCAACATGGACATTCATCAACAATGTTCCATACCAAAGGCCGAGTGTACAACACGAAGAGACAAACATCCAGCAACCTTCTCCATGGTAAGTATCTTTACTCTGGAAACGCCATAACCATGATAGTTTAGGAAACCTCTTCGTCAGCATACCCTTGAGCACTTAGCTCAAGACCCGCAATTTTTGCACCATACTTCTTCCAATGCATTTTCCAAGTAAGCATGCGTAGGGCTACATTACAAGGCCGTGCACAAGGCACATACTTTTTTCAACCCAGGCACAAACACACTTACCCATCATTCATTATGGGTTATGAGTAGTTGGCATGACTGCTCTCAACATCATCTTTGGAAGAGCTAGCCGACGTCATGGGAACAACATCCACATCTCGAAGAAAATTGAAGCCTCTTGACAACCTCTTTTGAGCAACTTGCAGTTTTGAAAACTCACAACGACACATTCTTGCTGGAATCCAAGGAACCAGCTCATACAACGGATGGACACCACCTCTCAAAGCACTACATAGAACAGCCCTTCCAACAAGGGTCTGTCAGGGACGACAGACTCGAGAGGGGGGGGAGTGTTGAAGCTCAAAGTCAAGGACAAAGCATGGAAGCACATCAAAAGGTGGACACACAAGGAAAGGGAGCAAGTAGGGAGCTCCAAGAAGTGTATGTCAAATTTTCAGAAGAATCCCCTACAAAAATAGTGATTTTCATCACTAAAAACCATTGTAAATACCATTATCTATTTTTAGTAACTCCATTTTGTTCAAGCCGAGGAGTCCTCGAGCTTGAGGAGTATTAGAAGTACCATCGTACCAATTTTCATAATTTTTAGAGTTCGTTTGAGCCCTCAAATAAGCCCTGGAACCTAATTTTTAACTAGGCCGGACACTAGGTCTGGACAGGGCCAAAACTAGTCAAAAAACTATAAAAAGAGCTAGAGAGCTCATTTTTCGGGGTTAGCTTGTTAGAGAATAGAACTTTGGTAAGAGAACTCTGTTGCAATCTAAGCTTTCCATTGTTCCTCTCTTTGATCTTACTTTGTGCGTGTGTGTGTGTATGTGTGTGCATGTTTGTGTGCTTTCACTCACGCACTTGTGCCTTCACTTGCTCGTGGTCTTCATACCGGTCCTCACGTCTCCGCGGATTGACAAGTAAAGGAGGTGGTGCTTACACTTGAGCTACACCAAATTTTGGCGTCGTTGCCGGGGAGAGAGCTTCGAGGACGAGCGTTGTGATGGTAAGATCGTAGATTTGCGACGTTGGAAGGTTTTTTTTTTTTTTTTTTAAATTCATTTCAGTTCATTTTCTGTTTTTTCCTCTTCATCTTCATCATCATCATCATCTCCACCTTCTTCCATCTTGTTCTTCATAGAAATTTCTTGTTTTTTAGTGCATTTTCACCATTTTCATACCATTTTTCATGCATTATTGTGTGGGAAGGAGTTAGGAGGTGCAAGGGAGAGCAAGCGCAGTGTTTTCTTCATGATTTTCTGCTCATATGGAGCTCGCCATAGCCGGCGCTCAGAAATTTGAATTTCCCGCCAAAAAACACGATTCTGTGATGAAAATCGCGATTCTGTGAAAATTCAAAATTTTTGAAAAATCACGATTTTCTGTTTTCCCGCCTAAAAGTTGGCTGAAAAAATCACGATTCTGTGGTCATTCTCAGAATCGCGATTCTGTGATTATGCTCAAAATCGCGATTTTCATATAAAAAAAAACACGATTCTGTGCTCAAAATCGCGATTTTCATATCAAAAGAAACACGATTTTCTAAAAACACGATTTTCAGCGGGCTCAAAATCGCGATTCTCACAAATCACGATTTTCAGCCAAAAACACGATTCTGAGAAAACACGATTTTGTGAAAAAACACGATTTTGTAAATCACGATTCTCTGAGTCAAAATCGCGATTTTCAAAAACACGATTTTGTGCTCAACATCGCGATTTTCAGAAACACGATTTTGTGCTCAACATCGCGATTTTCAGAAACATGATTTTGTGCTCAACATCGCGATTTTCAGAAACACGATTTTGTGCTCAACATCGTGATTTTCTGAGTTCACAAAATCGCGATTCTCTGAAAGTTCACAAAATCGCGATTTTCTCCAAAGGTCCTGTCTGCCTGTTTTGACCCCCAGGAGCCTGAATTGGCATAACCTTTTCATCCAAAGTCCATTTTTTGAGCTCTATAGCTCGTTGGAAAGCTCGTTTCAAATCCTACACGACCTCAACTGTTTTTTTCAAGAATAACGCGTTGATTTTGAGATAGGATAATTTGAAGTTGACCCTCAAGTGGGACTAGGGAACCAAGGGGACTCCAAAGAATTTTGAACCATACCAAGGGGAAAATTTGGACTCTTGACTAAAGCTGTTGGTGCAAGACAATCAACAATTGAAGGTCTTTAAGTCCGCAGAGACGTCAGCAAAAATTTCCTTAAAAAAGGTCACCAGAAGATCACCGGAAGGTCACCGGAACAGTACCGGAAGGTCACAGGAAAGTCACCGGAATGTTACCGGAATAGATCAATTTTACAGATTCAGTTCATGAAGAGTTGAAAGATAAAAGGAGGAAGAAAAGAACAAAGTTTGAAGCTTGGGAGAAGAACCGGGAAAATTGTACACATATGTACAGTAGTATAGTCCGCGTTATAAGCTTGTACAAAGTTATCTATAAATACCTGGAAAATGTCGAGGCGCGTATTATGAGAGGGAGAAAGAAAAGTATGAGAGGTAGAAAGAAAAGTATGAGAGACATATACGAGAGAGAAAGGAATAGAAGAGAAGAATGAGATGTTAGATGTCGTGAGACATATGTAAAGTTAGTTGAGTTTTCCTCTCATCACTCAACTGTAACTTTCTAAGTAATCGAAGAAAAGTTGCGCCGAAATTTCTGTGTGTTTTCATCTGTGATAGATGATTTGTGAAATCCTATTGAGGATATCTAAGTCTATAGTTAATCAATCTATAGCTTAAGTTTCAGAGTTTAATTGTAAACGGAAACCGAGAATTGTCAGTAGGAACATTCTTATGTGTTGAGTGTTCAAAGTTTACTGAAACAGGCGCATTTTCGGTGATCAATGTTTTGATCATTTCTCAGTGCATACTTTAAAGTTTTGCATGAGTGAGAGCTTAATCTTTAAGTTAGAAGATAAGCTACTCGTAACCAGAAGCATTTGCTTAAACGGGTTCTATTCAAGGAGAACCAAGTCTTAGAAGTTACAGGTGTTAAGTCGACTGTTCAGAATGACAGTTTCAGACAAAAGTAACCTGTGAAGATAAATTTAAAGAAATTGTGCAGTAGAATGTTTGTGTTGTGAAGGTTTTGACTTACTCTTGGTATAGAGGTGCTCTAATCACAAGAGTAGGTTATTCTGAAGGAGATTAACACTCTCCGACAGTGGTATCAGAGCAGGTTTCTGAGCAGCAGTGGTATCAGAGTAGGTACAGTGGTATCAAAGCAGGTACAGTGGTATCAAAGCAGGAGACACCAAAATCAAAGAAAGGAGGTTCCCGACTGCTGCGGTTACAAAGAATTCAACAACCGAAGAACTAAAAGGTGAAAGCTTGAAGGCGAAACCTGAAGAAGAGATCATACGGCATCAAGAAAGACAAACGGAGTCTAATTTGAAGCAAAGGTACATATATTATTCATAAAGGTTGAAGATTTCAATATACAGAAAGACACAAGATGGGAGATTCTCTACAGATAGAGAAACTGGATAGGGAGAACTATCCTGCGTGGTCAATGAGGATGGAAGCTCATCTTATGAGCAAAGATTTGATAGCTTATGTCACAGGAGAAGAAGAAAAGCCACAGTTCAGAGATTCTAGTGTTCCGACTAGGGAAGAGTTAGCAGATCTGAAAAACTGGATGAAGAAAGATGCGCAAGCTAGAAGCATTATCTATATGGCAGTAAATGATTACTTGTTACCTCATATTCGAGGTCTTGAAAGTGCAACGGACATTTGGAATGCTTTGGAGGAGCATTTCCAGAATACTACTAAGTCAAGAAAGGCATCCTTATGGGCAGAGTTTACAACCTTCAAGAAGAAGGCTTCTCAGTCCGTTTCAGACTATGTGACAAGAATGAAAGATATTGCAGATGCATTAGGAGCTGTTGATGAAGATATCGAAGAGGATAAATTGGTAAGACAAATTCTTACAGGCTTAAGAGGTGATGACAAATGGAAGCCGTTTATTTTGTCTACGGAATTATCACTTGACCATTTCACTCCAGACTTAAATCAATTGTTAGGTCATATGCTAACATTTGAGAATGATGTTAAAGGAGATGGTGACAAGAGTGCAGGTCACGCAATGTACTCGAAAGATAAAAAGAAGAATAGCAAAGGAAAGCAACAAGCAAATGAAGATGAAGGAACAACTAGCCAAGCCAACTTCCTAAGAGGAAGAGGAGGTTGCAAAGGTAGAGGAAAAGGCAGAAACAACAAAGATGGAGGCAAAGCCTGCTGGATTTGTGGTAAGACAAATCATTTAGCTAATGATTGTTGGCACAATACTCAAAGTAATAATGGATATAGTCAAAGCTACAATGCAAGAGGAAGAGGTGGCAGAAATCAAAGAGGAAATTTCAGAGGCAGAGGTGGTAGGAGTTACTTTGGAAGAAATGCAGGAAGAGGATTCCAAAGTCAACAATATAACAATACCTACTACAATTACGCTTCAGAACAGAAGGAAGATTCAACAATGATATTGAATGCTACTTGTGAAAGTCAGAGTGAAGATCAAAGAGTCTTCTACATTGACTCAGGGTGTAGTAATCATCTGAGTGGAAACATATCATTGATGACTGATTTGGAGAATAAAGTTTCTAATCATGTTGTTCAAACAGGTGACAACACAAAGCATAAAGTGCAGTCGATTGGATCAGTAAAAGCCAAAGACGGCAGTACCTTATTGGGTAAGGTTCTGTATGTTCCTACAATTCCTAAGAATTTGATAAGTGTAGGACAAATTGTTGAAAAAGGATATGAAGTAAGATTCACTAATGAAGGAGTATACGTGGAAGATCCCAGTCAGGGATATAAACAGATTGTTTCAGGAAAAAAAGAAGGAAGACTGTTTACACTGAAGATTCAAGGTAATATTGGTCAAGCCATGTTTACATATGAAGGACAGAAAATTTCTGAGTTAGATCTTTGGCACAAGAGACTTGGACATTTCAATGAAAGAGGTATAAAAGCTATGGTCAACAATGGTTCGGTGCTTGGATTGCCTAATGTTACAAGTCAACATATGACATACAAATGTGAGGCATGTCAGTTTGGTAAGGCTCATAAGAATTCTTATACCAAGCATGGTTTTATGCACTCAGAGAAGCTTGAGTTGGTACACACAGACGTGTGGGGACCATCAAAGGATTTCAGTATAAATGGATCAAGGTATTATGTGATTTATGTTGATGATGCTACCAGATGGATCACTATATATGTGATTAAAGATAAGTCAGAAGTATTCAATACATTCAGACATTATCATGCGTATGCAGAAAGAACTACAGGTCATAGACTGAAGAGACTAAGATCGGATGGAGGGGGAGAGTATTTCTCCAATGAGTTCAGTGACTACTTATGGAATGCAGGTATAAAAAGGGAAATTACTTGCAGATATTCTCCTCAACAAAATGGTGTAGCAGAAAGGAAGAATAGGACTCTTGTTGAGTTTGCAAGGTCCATGATGAATGAGAAAAATTGCCCTAATTATTTATGGGCTGAAGCTGTAAACACAGCTACTTATTTGGTCAATAGGTTACCATGTAAAGCCCTGCAAGGTATGACACCATATGAAGCTTGGTGGGGTAAAAGACCTACCCTAGATCATTGCAGAGTATTTGGATGTGTGGCATATGCATATGTGCCATCACAATTAAGACACAAATTGGAACCTAAAGCTGAAAAATATGTTTTCATTGGTTATGATGATAGACAGATGGGATACAGGTTGTGGAATCCATCCACAAAACATTTTCTGGTATCAAAAGATGTTACGTTTGATGAGCAAAGTTCTTGGTATGCAGGAACAGTTAATAACAATACAGTTGATGAAGAAGAAGTGAGTCAGAAGAAAGGTAAATCAAAGGTTCAAATAATTGATGAAGAAGAAAACTATGAAGTGCAGGAAGAAGTTGAAGAAAGGCCAAGATTTGATCCTGAGTGTGAAGAACCAGAATCCTCAAGGACTGGAGAACTCAGAAGGTCATCAAGAAATAGATGGCAACCTACAAGGTACAGTTATGATACGTCGTTTTTGGCTACGAAAGATTATGCTTACATAGTGAAAGCAGATGAAGACCCTTCTACATATGAAGAGGCAAAAGGTAAGGAAAAATGGGAAAAAGCTATGCAGGAAGAACATGATGCATTGATGGAAAATCAAACATGGGATTTAGTTCCTAAACCAAATAACCAGAAGGTTATTGGATGCAAGTGGGTCTACAAGACCAAAAGATTTGCAGATGGAAGCGTGTCTAGATACAAAGCTAGACTTGTTGTCAAAGGGTTTGCTCAGACTTATGGAGTTGATTATGATGAGACTTATAGTCCAGTAGCAAAGATGACAACTATCAGAACGCTCATAGCTGTTGCTGCGAGCAAAGGTTGGAAGTTATGTCAGTTAGATGTGAAAAATGCTTTTCTGAATGGTTATATTTCAGATGATGTGTTCATGGAGCAACCTCAAGGATTCAGAGATAAAAGGTATCCAGAACATGTGTGCAAGCTCAAGAGAGCTTTGTATGGCTTGAAGCAAGCGCCAAGAGCGTGGAACTATAGACTGGTAAAGTTCTTGAAAGAACTCGGTTTCCAGGTGTCTGAAGCAGATAGTAGTCTGCTTATAAAAGAAAGTGATAAAGGTTTCATATACATGTGCATATATGTTGATGATATAATTCTTAGAGGAACAGATGAGTCAGGTATACAAAGACTCAAGAAGCAAATGGAAAAGGAGTTTAAGATAAGTGACTTGGGAGACTTGTCTTACTTCTTGGGTATGGAGATCACATATACTCAGCATGGAGTATTCGTGACCCAAGAAAGATATTTGAAGAACTTGTTAATCAAGTTTAAAATGAATGATTGCCGGATAGCACCTACTCCAATGGAGGTGAATCACAAACTGAGTAAGTTTGGAGGTGAAGAATACAAGGATGTGAGACAATATCAGACTTTGGTTGGTAGTCTTATCTATGCTACTTTAACCAGACCTGATTTATCATATGCAGTAGGAGTATTGTCTCAGTTCATGCACTGTCCAAGGAAAGAACACTGGATTGCAGGACAAAGGGTGTTGAGGTACATCAAGGGTACACTCAAAGAAGGTTTGTATTATGGTTTTACATCAGATACAAACATCAAAATATACAGTGATGCAGATTGGGCAGGTAATCCAGATGACAGAAGGTCAACCTATGGATACATGTGTTATGTGGGAGATAAGCTAATCTCGTGGTGTTCCAAGAAGCAACATACAGTTGCTTTGTCGTCTACCGAAGCCGAGTACAAAGGCATGGTTGAAGCCGCAAAAGAAGTGATTTGGCTAAAGACTTTAATGAAGAGTTTTGACACTATACAGAGGACTCCAATCATATTTGGAGATAATATGAGTTCATTATATTTAGCTGCTAATCCTGTTTTTCATGCCAGGACTAAACACATTGAGATTCAGTATCACTTTCTAAGAGAGAAGGTGATGGATAAGGAGATTGAAGTAATTCATACTTCAACGAAAGATCAGATAGCTGATATGCTTACAAAAAGTTTGGATGGACCAAAGTTACAAAGATTTAAAGATATGGCAGGAATAAAGAAGACAGAGAAAACCTCAATTGATGATTGAGGGGGAGCTGTTGGTGCAAGACAATCAACAATTGAAGGTCTTTAAGTCCGCAGAGACGTCAGCAAAAATTTCCTTAAAAAAGGTCACCAGAAGATCACCGGAAGGTCACCGGAACAGTACCGGAAGGTCACAGGAAAGTCACCGGAATGTTACCGGAATAGATCAATTTTACAGATTCAGTTCATGAAGAGTTGAAAGATAAAAGGAGGAAGAAAAGAACAAAGTTTGAAGCTTGGGAGAAGAACCGGGAAAATTGTACACATATGTACAGTAGTATAGTCCGCGTTATAAGCTTGTACAAAGTTATCTATAAATACCTGGAAAATGTCGAGGCGCGTATTATGAGAGGGAGAAAGAAAAGTATGAGAGGTAGAAAGAAAAGTATGAGAGACATATACGAGAGAGAAAGGAATAGAAGAGAAGAATGAGATGTTAGATGTCGTGAGACATATGTAAAGTTAGTTGAGTTTTCCTCTCATCACTCAACTGTAACTTTCTGAGTAATCGAAGAAAAGTTGCGCCGAAATTTCTGTGTGTTTTCATCTGTGATAGATGATTTGTGAAATCCTATTGAGGATATCTAAGTCTATAGTTAATCAATCTATAGCTTAAGTTTCAGAGTTTAATTGTAAACGGAAACCGAGAATTGTCAGTAGGAACATTCTTATGTGTTGAGTGTTCAAAGTTTACTGAAACAGGCGCATTTTCGGTGATCAATGTTTTGATCATTTCTCAGTGCATACTTTAAAGTTTTGCATGAGATCTTTAAGTTAGAAGATAAGCTACTCGTAACCAGAAGCATTTGCTTAAACGGGTTCTATTCAAGGAGAACCAAGTCTTAGAAGTTACAGGTGTTAAGTCGACTGTTCAGAATGACAGTTTCAGACAAAAGTAACCTGTGAAGATAAATTTAAAGAAATTGTGCAGTAGAATGTTTGTGTTGTGAAGGTTTTGACTTACTCTTGGTATAGAGGTGCTCTAATCACAAGAGTAGGTTATTCTGAACGAGATTAACACTCTCCGACAAAAGCTTATGAACCTGAGATCTGGTAGACACTTAGGCAAGGATAAACAAAGCATTAGATCTTCTGAGGCTAGTGTCAACCATACATCCAAGTCTTGGGCACAACAACTAAGTGGTCATCTTTTACTAAGTTCAGACACAAGTGATTCAGAAATGTCTTTTAGTATGGGAAAACCTGCAGGTGGCTCAGGGACTGCCCATCTACAAACACCAGAAGGTCCCTATAAGACACAGTTGGAATATATTCGGACCAACCAATTAGGTGCTCGCATCTATGAGGATGGTCTGAGGCGATCAGTGGTCCAACTCAAAAATCCAGATCAATCCTTTGGACTTGAACACCCGGTGGTCAAGTTCGAAGAGGGTTCATACATTGATAAGGAAGGAACCATGTATGTGGTCACCAACCTACCAGGTAGGACTGATGAGTTTGGAAATGTCATTCCTGAGAATGAAATAGGAGACCTAGAACAAGGAAATGTAGGACAAGGACCCCAGACTCCTAGAGGTAAGTCAGTTTTGACCCGAGTGATCACTCCTGACTGGATCCCTCAAGATAACAAAAGCATAGAACTATTTTTGAATAGAGAAACAGAGGAAGCCTTTTGGAGATTCAAGCCAGATCAACCTATCCAATTGGGCATAGTCATCATCTACGAGTTCAAGGATCCAGAGATACCATGCAAAGTTGTCTACCTGGATAACACATCAGAGAAAATTTTCTTGGTAACAGAACATGATAGACATGCATATACTTGGAAGAATGAATTGATTTTCCCCCCACCAAGATCCAATGTTTCCCATGGCCTCCAAGGAGTAGGATCATCCCACGCTCATGAAGCCCAGAGAGAAAGAACTAGAGAGAGACCTGAGGTAAGTTTTGCACACACCGTGGGCAGGAATAGATCAGGATTTGAAAATGAAAGACCTGAAAGAGAGAGACATCAAGCACATAGGCAAAAAAGAGATGAACATGATTTTCCATTGCCTAGACCCCGAGAGCACCCAAGAACCCTTAGACCCACTCAAGTGATCAAGGCAATGAAGAATTATTTTGACGGGTCAGGAGATCCTTATGATCATGTGGCCGAGTTCAAACAAGTGTTAAGAGCTGAACAGGTTGAGGATTTATTCACCCAATACAAGGCATTTGGTTTGACTCTTAAGGGCACTGCCTTGGCTTGGTTTCAACCATTGAGTAGTCGCAACTATCGCGATATAGGTCAACTGCTAGATGAATTCATTGTAGAATTTTCCAAGAGTGGTATCAGGCATAACACATCATCCTTGATCCACAGTTTCAAGCAGACACCCCAAGAAACAGTGCGACTAGCAGGTAGAAGGTTCAGACAGTACCTAGAAAGATGCCCTGCTCCCGAGTTACCCACACCAGCCAAACAAGTGGCTTTGTTCTTAGATGGCTTACTGAGCACAAAGTTAAGATCATATGTATATTTGAAAGAGCCTAGATCCATAGAAGAGTGCGTGCGGACATGCATTGACATAGAAGATAACTTGGGTGAGGAGTTAGGATTATCCAAACTCTATAAGGATTCAGATAGCTCTACTAGTCATACTTCAGAAATCTCCACGGAAATAGAAGAGATAGCTGAGCAAGTTGCCAAGAAGCTGGGAATCCAAAATAAACAAACACAGAGAGTCACTCCAGTGAATCGGTGTTATACTTGTGGGGGCGACCACATGGCTAATGTATGCCCAATGCAAAACCAAAACATTAGAGAAAGGAATGCTCCATATTGCACTATTGAGAGAAAATACACAAACCACACGGCTCAAGATTGTCCCTACAATAGGCAGGCTGTTAGACAGAATTATCAGCAACCTTACCCACAAGGTAGGTATCAAAACCAATACCAACAGCCATATTATAGACCACAACAGCAATATCAGGTACCATATAGGCCACAACCTGTCTTGGGAAACCAACCACCAGCTCCAGCCAACGTGATTCCAGTCAAATATGCTGTGGGAGAGGAAAATCCAAATAGAGCATTGGTGCCCCTAACCCCATTGATACCAGATAATGATTCTCATGCTCATAGTTCAGACTACTCCCATGAAGGTAGTCCACATGCGTATTACACAGAATCACCTGAACATAGTGAGATTTACTCGTATCAATATGAGGCACCACCTATGGAGCAAAATTGGGAGCCAGAATACTCCAATGTCATGTACACAAATCCTAACCCTAGGCCCCAATTGAGACAAATGAGACCACAAGCCCCTAGAGGATCTTGTTTTAGATGTCAAGGTGATCATTTCATTCGTGACTGTCCCCACCCATCATCTCCGAGTCAAGGACAGGCTATCACAATACAGGCTTTTTGCCCTGATTGTGGCAAAGACCATCTCCCTAGAGATTGTCCAAGAAACCCCTCCAGTGCACCCAAGATTACACCCATTAATGTGGTAGGCTTAGTGGCGGATTCAAGTTCAAGTAGCAGTAATGTGGCACCTATACAGGCAGTTACTAGGGCACAAGCATTAAAACAAGATAAACCAGCAGAGCAATCGGAGTCGAGTGAATCAGGAGAGCCTAGTAAGAGGAAAACAAGAACATGGAAGGATACCAGAGAAAAGGCCAATCGTAAGTGGAATAAAAAGTTATCGGAACTAGAAGAAAGCTTGAAAGATGCAAAAACAAAAATAGAAGACATTGCATCTCAAAACCCCTCGCATGCCGAAACTCCATCCATTCCACCTCATCGCACCCCACCACCCATTGTAAATAGACCGCAACCAGGGTCTGTTCTTGCAGATCCAACCCCAGAAGTCTTGGACTTGATGTTCAAGGCCTACCAGGCTCGACTTCAAGAAGGGCCTACAGCTGCAAACCTAGACAAGAGTTACCCTAGAGCGGACTTAGAGATTGAACGGATGAAAATGTGCATGAAAATGGTAGAACAAGCTCACGCTATACTTGAGACTAGTCAAAAGTTCAATCAGACAAACTCTGTCAAAGGGGATTTGCATTTCCAGGGCTTACTAGAACGATTAGAGCAGTTGGTAAACAAACCACAAGTTTCTTTACCTCCACAGGCTCAACCAGTTATTGAAAGAGGAAGCTCACCACCAATGGGAGCTTATGTTCCTAATTCCACGGATCCAGGAATACCTCCTTCAATTCAACAGTACTCTCAAGAATTCTTGCGGGAAATACAAGAAGAGAAATGGGCCAAGGAGAAGGGTAATTCCCCTCCTATTCCTGAGATTGATGATCTTCATGATCAATTTCCCCAAGACATTCCATCTATTTACGGAGATGAAGCAGAACAACAAGAAGACGAAAGGTTAGATTTTGAATCTAATACCTTAGAAGAACTGCCTCAATTTCCAGGCCCATGGGAATCTGAATCTCTCCAGATTAGAGCTCCCACAATACTAGTAAGAAATGAAGACTCAGTGGTTCCAAGGAACACGGATGTCGTGAAGAACACTAAGGTTCAGTGTCATCTCACTATAGAAGAGCTGCTCAAAGCAAAACCTGAGCTTTGGAATCATGTGAAGGATCAGGTTCCAGAACTTGATTCCAACATGCCAAAAGCAGGCTCCAAGCAAAGGGTACCAGAGATACCTCTAGACAAAATAGGGGACATGTGTGAGGGTGAAGAAGTTAATACTTATCTTCCAATCACCTACCAAGGTTACACAACCAAAGCAATCATAGATTCAGGTGCTGGTGTTGCTATTGCGACCACCTCCTTGTGGAAGCAATGGGGCAAGCCCACATTAAGACCAACTAGAATGAAGCTTCAAATGGCTGATGGTCATTTTGAAAGACCTCTAGGATTGCTAGAAGGGATCACTCTAACCACTTGTGGTGTAGAGTTTGAGCATACATTTGCTATATGTGACTTTGAGAAAAATAATGTCTATGAGATGATCCTAGGAAGACCCTTCCTACGACAATTGCAAATAGTACAGGATTGGGGAACTAACTCCTTGTACTTACAGCACTTAGGGGTCACCACCAAGGTCAATTTGAAGGATTACACCTTCAGAGATGTACCACCCCTACAGTGGAATTCTATCCACAAAGCGAAAGAAGATTCCATCTCTGTGCATTCTGAAAGTTCACCTGATGCATCATGGCTGCATGAAGATACTCATTTGTGGATGTGCAAGGTCGCAAAGGAAGAGGAAAAACGTTTAAAGGCAAGAGAAGAAGGAACTTCGCTAGGAGATAGACCAGTTAGAGACCCAGCCTACACACCGATGATCTTTCCAGATGAGGAGTTTGAGCCTCATGGCTGGCCAGAAATCTTAGCCACCATGGACATTGCTGTCAATGAGGAACAGTGGACACCTCATTGTGATGAGGAGGGTTATGATATCTCAGTGTTCATGTGTCAACCCTTGCTAGAAGAATGTGACCCTAGTGATGTCATAGAAGAAGAAGAGAATGACGATGATCTGGAGTCTATTGTGATGGATAGTTGCTTTAACTCAGAGCAGCACTATCTAGAAGATATAGGAGTGTTCACCCAGAAAGAAGAAGAACCTCTCACAAGTATTAAAACAGTAAACTCAAAGGATGGAAGTGAGAGTAGTCAAAAGAAAAAGAAAAGAAAAGCAGTGAAACAAGAAGAGGAGGAATCATTGTTTGAAGTACCAGAAAACTTCAAGAAATATGAAGTTGACGACCGCAAAATTTTGGTACGAATGCCTAAGAGA
The DNA here is from genome assembly GCA_020310875.1 of Ceratopteris richardii. NCBI lineage: Eukaryota > Viridiplantae > Streptophyta > Polypodiopsida > Polypodiales > Pteridaceae > Ceratopteris > Ceratopteris richardii. The sequence goes on along the minus strand of CM035417.1, from coordinate 124,699,968 downwards.
GAGGCCATCATAGGAGAATCATATGATAATAAAGAAAAGACCAAGAAGATTGTAGTGACCATTGAAGAGAACGAAGAGAGATGCACATATATAGGATATGACCTAAGTGCAAGAGAAGAAATGGAGCTCATAGCTCTATTAAGGGAATATAGGGATGTGTTTGCATGGCACTATAGAGACTTGAAAGGGGTAGATCCAAGAATTTGCTCTCATACTATCCCCATGACTGCTGATGCTAAGCCCACCAAACAGAAGCCCTACACATATAATGATACCTATGCAGCCAAAATAAAAGAAGAAATTGATAGGTTGATTGAAGCTAGATTCATCTATGAGATTGAGCATACCGAATGGGTGTCCCCCATTGTTGTGGTACCCAAGAAGAACGGGAAGTTGCGAGTGTGTATTAACCTTAAAAAAGTTAATGCCGCTACGATTAGAGATAGTTATCCACTTCCAATCACAGAACACCTATTGGAGCGTGTTGCAGGCAAGGAAGTTTATAGCTTCCTTGATGGATTTTCAGGTTACAATCAAGTAGCCATTGCCCCAGAAGATCAACACAAAACAGCTTTTGCTACAGAGTGGGGAATCTTTGCATTTCGTGTGATGCCATTTGGGCTCACCAATGCACCTGCAACATTCCAAAGGCTCATGTGTCATGTCTTCAAAGAGTTCTTGCGAAAGAGCTTAGAAGTGTATGTGGATGATTTATGTGCTCATTCCCAAGAAAGAAGGTTTCACATCCCTGAGCTCAGACAAATCTTCAACAAGTGTAGAGAATATCGAGTGTGTCTGAACCCAGAAAAGTGTGTGTTTATGGTGCGTCAAGGTAAAATCTTAGGTCATATTGTTTCTAAGAATGGAATCTCAACAGATGAAGATAAGGTACGAGCCATAGCGGAGCTACCAAGGCCAAGGAATATTAAAGAGGTACAAGCCTTTATGGGCCATTGTGGATACTACCGTAGGTTTATCCACATGTACGCGATCATAGCTAGACCCCTTTATGCCTTGTTGTCTAATTTTGAGTGGAACGACGAATGCGAGAATTCTTTCAACGAACTGAAGAAACGTTTGTGCACGGCACCAATACTCACCACTCCTGATTGGAATAAACCATTCCATGTCCATGTGGATGCATCCAATCATGCCATAGGATGTGTGCTAGCACAACCCACAAGTGAAGGAAACTTAGATTTGCCCATAGCATATGCTAGTAGACAGCTCACTGCAGCTGAACGGAACTATACCACAACTGAGCGAGAGGGCTTAGGCATGGTATATGCTGCGAAGAAGTTTAGACACTATTTATTGGCCAACAAGTTCAAGTTTTTCACTGATCATCAAGCTTTGTTATATTTGGTCAATAAACCTTGCAATACTGGACGCTTAGTAAGATGGTTCCTCTTACTAATGGAATATGACTTTGAAGTTGTTGTCAGGAAAGGTAGAACCCACCTTCGGGCAGATCACCTTTCTCGCATCACTTCAGGAGAGTCACCGCAAGGAGTGTCTGACGAATTACCCGATGCTTATCTGTTCAATTTAGAAGTTGTTCCTAAATGGGCAAATAAGTTGGTACCAGTCCTAACCTTTGGCCCTGCAAATAAGAATGTGAAAACATCACAAGAAGAAATTGTAAAAATCACAAAAATATCACATATTAGCAGGAAGCATGTACAAACAAGATACTGAGGGTGTATTAGCTTGTTGTGTGGAGGATGATGAACATAGTAGTTGGTTGCAACAAGCCCATGAAGGAATGCTAGGAAATCACTATTCTAAACAACGAACATTGCAGAATCTAAAGCGTTTAGGAGTGTATTGGCCTAGCATGGACAAAGAAATACATGAGTGGATTAAGAATTGTCCAAGGTGCAGAGAGAGACCCCCAGTGGAGCATGCGACCCTTTATCAAGTGTCATTAATTCCAGATTGGAGTGCTCCATTGGTAGAGTTTATGAGATCGGGAAGATTACCCAAAGAGGCTAGTCTAGCAAGAAGACGAAGCATGGAGCAAGAGGCTCAAGGCTATGCCTTAGTAGGGGACAACCTATACCGAAGAGGCAAAGATGGTTACTTAAGACTATGCGTTCATGAATCAGACTATTTAAAGGTCTTAGAGACTGCACACAGCGGTGTTGCAGGTGGACATTTTGGTCCTGACCGAGTGATCAAGACCATTCTATTCTCAGGACTTTGGTGGCCCACTCTTCATATGGACGCACATACCTATGTGAAGAAATGTGACACATGCCAACGTGCACAATATCCAGTGAGAAAAGACGAGATGCCCTTGAGGCCAATGATGGGAGGACGTGCATTTTCGAAGTGGGGCATAGACTTCATAGGTCCTATTAACCCCCCAGCTAGAAACTCCCATGCAGAGTACATCATTGTAGCCACAGATTACCTTACAAAGTGGGTAGAAGTCAAAGACACAACAAAGAATGATGCTCAGACTACGGCTAAGTTCTTATTCGAGAATGTGTTCACGAGATATGGACTACCAATAGAGTTGGTGAGCGATAGAGGCACACACTTCTTGAATGAAGTCATTGAAAATCTTCTCCAAGAATTCTTGGTGATACATAAGAAATCTGCCCCCTATCACCCACAAGCCAACGGACAAGCCGAGAGTACCAATAAGATCCTCTGTAACGTATTGACAAAACTGGTAAATAATAAACGCTCTGATTGGGACAAACAACTTCATCATGTTGTTTGGGCTTATCGAGTTGCCTACAAAACGGTACTCAACGCCACCCCATTTCAGATGGTCTTCGGACAGAACGCTGTGATACCATTAGATTTCTTAATCCCTTCCTTAAAAGTAGCACAAGAGTATGAGTGGAATGGGCATGAATTGTCCTCTAGGATCTTTGATCTCGAACGCTTGGGTGAGACGAGGCTATGAGCGGCAGCAGGCATCTACGCTGCAAAGAAGAGGCAAAAGGCATGCTTTGATGCACACATCAAGGATAAGGGATTGAAAGAGGGAGATCCAGTGTTGGTGTACACCCTAAAACAACATGCCCGTAAGTTGGAAAAAAGAGGATACGGACCCATGATCATTAATAGAATTTCCACTAGTGGTGCAGTTCAGTTGGCCACTCTAGAAGGAGATATCTTGCCAAACTATATTAGTGGCTGTAGAGTCAAGCTATATCAAGAACCTCTTACTAAGGATATGCTAATGAGACTCAACACTGCTAAGAAGCAAAAAGATGAAGAGTTAAGAGTGAGAGAAGAAGCACAGGTAGAGGCCAGAGAGCGTATTAGGCGAAATAAGTTAAGGCGATTAGGCCTAGAAGTCAACTCAAAAGCCCCAAAATATCACATGGATATGTGTCAAAAGTCAGGCATAGCGACTTCTCAGGTCATTGACCGAAGACCCTTTGTGACCATAGAGATAGGACAAGGGAAGGGTGCAAGGACGGTGAAAGCATTGATTGACTCAGGTGCAGCAAGTAGTGCAGTTAGACTTTCCTATTGCCAAGACTTGGGGTTGAACATCAATCCCATAGAAGCTTATCTCATAGGATTGGGAGGTGTGGAAACCCCTTGTTTGGGCGAGGTGGAACTTCCCATCTACCTTCAAGATGTTCCAATGAGAGTCAAAGCGCTAGTATGTCAAGATGAGAACCTTACAGAACCACTTGTCTTGGGTCAAGATTGGATCTATGACCATGCAGTTAACTTAAACCTAAGAAGTCAAATTCTTCAAGTTTGGGTACATGAACAATGCATTACATTAGAATTAGAGAACTGCATGCTCCTAAATCATGGCACCACACACTCTCTTAGTTCTTCCAAGACTAATCATATGAAAGAAGATGTTGTATGTGTCAAAAGCTCTATGATGCAGAAGGAGTCAATCGTGGAAGACCAGGTTCGAAGGCGGATGGATCTTTCTTCTTCTCCAAAGAATCAAGTAGCCACAGTAGTGAGTCCACCACACAAGCAAACACAACCGTTCACGACAACGGCTACATCAAATAGAAAGACACCATTCAATAAAAAAGCAGTTCCGAGCATGAAGCAGATATGGGTACGCAAAGGAGAGCAACCACCAGCCTTGCCCCCACAAATCCCGTCCATGCACACCAACCAGGCCAGAAGACGAAGGAAGCAGCTCAGACAAGCTCAATCACAAGGTATCCAACAAGTTTGGGTGCCTAAGAAGTTAGCTGCAGCTCAACAAGGGCAATTACAGATGTGGGTACCTAAGAAGCTCCTACATCCACAACAACCTTTGTTCTCCCACATGCAAAAGGTTTCAACAAAGAAGCCAAAAAGAGAAAAGGTTAAGAACCACGTACAGAGACCAAAGGAAGATCAAATCAGCTCTTCAACATTAGTAGGAAGACATGCAAAAAGGATATGGGTTTGGAAGCCAAAAGTGCAAGTAGCCTCCACCGAACCAAAGCGTCAACCACACTGGATACCACAGTTCAGAAAGCATCCAAAGAGAAAGACGCCTGAAGTGACCTCTACAGTGCCAAATGATGTTCTAAAATGGACTCCAATAAGGAGGATTACATCAGTTCGAGACTCAATAGATACCTCCACCAAGGTCGGCATCAACCTCCGCAAATAACATCGAAAGCCTCGAACGAGCAACAACCATGTGCTCCTTGCACAACCCTGTCTTTTGCACCATTCAGGTCATGCATTTCCAAAGTATGCATTAATATAGGGCCACATTACACGGCCGTGCATAGACACACTTGAGAATCCCATGCACAAGAGCACAGTGACATATGTCAAACATTTCTATTGATACTAACTTTTGTGTTCTTGTTTTGTGATATCCTTTTCCTCAAAAAAAAAAAAAAAAGGGAGAAAGAAAAGTGGGAGAGAGCTTGTTCCCAGGTTTGGCTTATGAAACATGAATGAGTCATGCTTAGCTGAAGGTGGAACTGTTGATTACTAGGCATTTATCAATTTGGATAGAAGTGTGTCTCGGCCAGCAGAATGAAGAGCTTGAAGGTCCGCAACTTGAGTGATGCTTAACTACTTCATGTACCAGAGCATCCAAGGAGATATCTGCAAAAGGTAGTTCTGGAGGAGAAGACTCCTGCATATGGTGAGCTAAAGAGAATATGTGAAACTCAGCTTGGTGTAGTTACCCGATGTTGCTTGCCAAGGAATATAAAGCAATTCAATTCTCAGTATTTGACAAATGTTGCTTTGAAAAGAGGAGAGAGGATCCACCACTCAAAAGATCTCATCAGTGGACAATCAACATGGACATTCATCAACAATGTTCCATACCAAAGGCCGAGTGTACAACACGAAGAGACAAACATCCAGCAACCTTCTCCATGGTAAGTATCTTTACTCTGGAAACGCCATAACCATGATAGTTTAGGAAACCTCTTCGTCAGCATACCCTTGAGCACTTAGCTCAAGACCCGCAATTTTTGCACCATACTTCTTCCAATGCATTTTCCAAGTAAGCATGCGTAGGGCTACATTACAAGGCCGTGCACAAGGCACATACTTTTTTCAACCCAGGCACGAACACACTTACCCATCATTCATTATGGGTTATGAGTAGTTGGCATGACTGCTCTCAACATCATCTTTGGAAGAGCTAGCCGACGTCATGGGAACAACATCCACATCTCGAAGAAAATTGAAGCCTCTTGACAACCTCTTTTGAGCAACTTGCAGTTTTGAAAGCTCACAACGACACATTCTTGCTGGAATCCAAGGAACCAGCTCATACAACGGATGGACACCACCTCTCAAAGCACTACATAGAACAGCCCTTCCAACAAGGGTCTGTCAGGGACGACAGACTCGAGAGGGGGGGAAGTGTTGAAGCTCAAAGTCAAGGACAAAGCATGGAAGCACATCAAAAGGTGGACACACAAGGAAAGGGAGCAAGTAGGGAGCTCCAAGAAGTGTATGTCAAATTTTCAGAAGAATCCCCTACAAAAATAGTGATTTTCATCACTAAAAACCATTGTAAATACCATTATCTATTTTTAGTAACTCCATTTTGTTCAAGCCGAGGAGTCCTCGAGCTTGAGGAGTATTAGAAGTACCATCGTACCAATTTTCATAATTTTTAGAGTTCGTTTGAGCCCTCAAATAAGCCCTGGAACCTAATTTTTAACTAGGCCGGACACTAGGTCTGGACAGGGCCAAAACTAGTCAAAAAACTATAAAAAGAGCTAGAGAGCTCATTTTTCGGGGTTAGCTTGTTAGAGAATAGAACTTTGGTAAGAGAACTCTGTTGCAATCTAAGCTTTCCATTGTTCCTCTCTTTGATCTTACTTTGTGCGCGTGTGTGTGTATGTGTGTGCATGTTTGTGTGCTTTCACTCACGCACTTGTGCCTTCACTTGCTCGTGGTCTTCATACCGGTCCTCACGTCTCCGCGGATTGACAAGTAAAGGAGGTGGTGCTTACACTTGAGCTACACCAAATTTTGGCGTCGTTGCCGGGGAGAGAGCTTCGAGGACGAGCGTTGTGATGGTAAGATCGTAGATTTGCGACGTTGGAAGGTTTTTTTTTTTTTTTTTTTTAAATTCATTTCAGTTCATTTTCTGTTTTTTCCTCTTCATCTTCATCATCATCATCATCTCCACCTTCTTCCATCTTGTTCTTCATAGAAATTTCTTGTTTTTTAGTGCATTTTCACCATTTTCATACCATTTTTCATGCATTATTGTGTGGGAAGGAGTTAGGAGGTGCAAGGGAGAGCAAGCGCAGTGTTTTCTTCATGATTTTCTGCTCATATGGAGCTCGCCATAGCCGGCGCTCAGAAATTTGAATTTCCCGCCAAAAAACACGATTCTGTGATGAAAATCGCGATTCTGTGAAAATTCAAAATTTTTGAAAAATCACGATTTTCTGTTTTCCCGCCTAAAAGTTGGCTGAAAAAATCACGATTCTGTGGTCATTCTCAGAATCGCGATTCTGTGATTATGCTCAAAATCGCGATTTTCATATAAAAAAAAACACGATTCTGTGCTCAAAATCGCGATTTTCATATCAAAAGAAACACGATTTTCTAAAAACACGATTTTCAGCGGGCTCAAAATCGCGATTCTCACAAATCACGATTTTCAGCCAAAAACACGATTCTGAGAAAACACGATTTTGTGAAAAAACACGATTTTGTAAATCACGATTCTCTGAGTCAAAATCGCGATTTTCAAAAACACGATTTTGTGCTCAACATCGCGATTTTCAGAGACACGATTTTGTGCTCAACATCGCGATTTTCAGAAACATGATTTTGTGCTCAACATCGCGATTTTCAGAAACACGATTTTGTGCTCAACATCGTGATTTTCTGAGTTCACAAAATCGTGATTCTCTGAAAGTTCACAAAATCGCGATTTTCTCCAAAGGTCCTGTCTGCCTGTTTTGACCCCGAGGAGCCTGAATTGGCATAACTTTTTCATCCAAAGTCCATTTTTTGAGCTCTATAGCTCGTTGGAAAGCTCGTTTCAAATCCTACACGACCTCAACTGTTTTTTTCAAGAATAACGCGTTGATTTTGAGATAGGATAATTTGAAGTTGACCCTCAAGTGGGACTAGGGAACCAAGGGGACTCCAAAGAATTTTGAACCATACCAAGGGGAAAATTTGGACTCTTGACTAAAGCTTATGAACCTGAGATCTGGTAGACACTTAGGCAAGGATAAACAAAGCATTAGATCTTCTGAGGCTAGTGTCAACCATACATCCAAGTCTTGGGCACAACAACTAAGTGGTCATCTTTTACTAAGTTCAGACACAAGTGATTCAGAAATGTCTTTTAGTATGGGAAAACCTGCAGGTGGCTCAGGGACTGCCCATCTACAAACACCAGAAGGTCCCTATAAGACACAGTTGGAATATATTCGGACCAACCAATTAGGTGCTCGCATCTATGAGGATGGTCTGAGGCGATCAGTGGTCCAACTCAAAAATCCAGATCAATCCTTTGGACTTGAACACTCGGTGGTCAAGTTCGAAGAGGGTTCATACATTGATAAGGAAGGAACCATGTATGTGGTCACCAACCTACCAGATAGGACTGATGAGTTTGGAAATGTCATTCCTGAGAATGAAATAGGAGACCTAGAACAAGGAAATGTAGGACAAGGACCCCAGACTCCTAGAGGTAAGTCAGTTTTGACCCGAGTGATCACTCCTGACTGGATCCCTCAAGATAACAAAAGCATAGAACTATTTTTGAATAGAGAAACAGAGGAAGCCTTTTGGAGATTCAAGCCAGATCAACCTAGCCAATTGGGCATAGTCATCATCTACGAGTTTAAGGATCCAGAGATACCATGCAAAGTTGTCTACCTGGATAACACATCAGAGAAAAATTTCTTGGTAACAGAACATGATAGACATGCATATACTTGGAAGAATGAATTGATTTTCCCCCCACCAAGATCCAATGTTTCCCATGGCCTCCAAGGAGTAGGATCATCCCACGCTCATGAAGCCCAGAGAGAAAGAACTAGAGAGAGACCTGAGGTAAGTTTTGCACACACCGTGGGCAGGAATAGATCAGGATTTGAAAATGAAAGACCTGAAAGAGAGAGACATCAAGCACATAGGCAAAAAAGAGATGAACATGATTTTCCATTGCCTAGACCCCGAGAGCACCCAAGAACCCTTAGACCCACTCAAGTGATCAAGGCAATGAAGAATTATTTTGACGGGTCAGGAGATCCTTATGATCATGTGGCCGAGTTCAAACAAGTGTTAAGAGCTGAACAGGTTGAGGATTTATTCACCCAATACGAGGCATTTGGTTTGACTCTTAAGGGCACTGCCTTGGCTTGGTTTCAACCATTGAGTAGTCGCAACTATCGCGATATAGGTCAACTGCTAGATGAATTCATTGTAGAATTTTCCAAGAGTGGTATCAGGCATAACACATCATCCTTGATCCACAGTTTCAAGCAGACACCCCAAGAAACAATGCGACTAGCAGGTAGAAGGTTCAGACAGTACCTAGAAAGATGCCCTGCTCCCGAGTTACCCACACCAGCCAAACAAGTGGCTTTGTTCTTAGATGGCTTACTGAGCACAAAGTTAAGATCATATGTATATTTGAAAGAGCCTAGATCCATAGAAGAGTGCGTGCGGACATGCATTGACATAGAAGATAACTTGGGTGAGGAGTTAGGATTATCCAAACTCTATAAGGATTCAGATAGCTCTACTAGTCATACTTCAAAAATCTCCACGGAAATAGAAGAGATAGCTGAGCAAGTTGCCAAGAAGCTGGGAATCCAAAATAAACAAACACAGAGAGTCACTCCAGTGAATCGGTGTTATACTTGTGGGGGCGACCACATGGCTAATGTATGCCCAATGCAAAACCAAAACATTAGAGAAAGGAATGCTCCATATTGCACTATTGAGAGAAAATACACAAACCACACGGCTCAAGATTGTCCCTACAATAGGCAGGCTGTTAGACAGAATTATCAGCAACCTTACCCACAAGGTAGGTATCAAAACCAATACCAACAGCCATATTATAGACCACAACAGCAATATCAGGTACCATATAGGCCACAACCTGTCTTGGGAAACCAACCACCAGCTCCAGCCAACGTGATTCCAGTCAAATATGCTGTGGGAGAGGAAAATCCAAATAGAGCATTGGTGCCCCTAACCCCATTGATACCAGATAATGATTCTCATGCTCATAGTTCAGACTACTCCCATGAAGGTAGTCCACATGCGTATTACACAGAATCACCTGAACATAGTGAGATTTACTCGTATCAATATGAGGCACCACCTATGGAGCAAAATTGGGAGCCAGAATACTCCAATGTCATGTACACAAATCCTAACCCTAGGCCCCAATTGAGACAAATGAGACCACAAGCCCCTAGAGGATCTTGTTTTAGATGTCAAGGTGATCATTTCATTCGTGACTGTCCCCACCCATCATCTCCGAGTCAAGGACAGGCTATCACAATACAGGCTTTTTGCCCTGATTGTGGCAAAGACCATCTCCCTAGAGATTGTCCAAGAAACCCCTCCAGTGCACCCAAGATTACACCCATTAATGTGGTAGGCTTAGTGGCGGATTCAAGTTCAAGTAGCAGTAATGTGGCACCTATACAGGCAGTTACTAGGGCACAAGCATTAAAACAAGATAAACCAGCAGAGCAATCGGAGTCGAGTGAATCAGGAGAGCCTAGTAAGAGGAAAACAAGAACATGGAAGGATACCAGAGAAAAGGCCAATCGTAAGTGGAATAAAAAGTTATCGGAACTAGAAGAAAGCTTGAAAGACGCAAAAACAAAAATAGAAGACATTGCATCTCAAAACCCCTCGCATGCCGAAACTCCATCCATTCCACCTCATCGCACCCCACCACCCATTGTAAATAGACCGCAACCAGGGTCTGTTCTTGCAGATCCAAACCCAGAAGTCTTGGACTTGATGTTCAAGGCCTACCAGGCTCGACTTCAAGAAGGGCCTACAGCTGCAAACCTAGACAAGAGTTACCCTAGAGCGGACTTAGAGATTGAACGGATGAAAATGTGCATGAAAATGGTAGAACAAGCTCACGCTATACTTGAGACTAGTCAAAAGTTCAATCAGACAAACTGTGTCAAAGGGGATTTGCATTTCCAGGGCTTACTAGAACGATTAGAGCAGTTGGTAAACAAACCACAAGTTTCTTTACCTCTACAGGCTCAACCAGTTATTGAAAGAGGAAGCTCACCACCAATGGGAGCTTATGTTCCTAATTCCACGAATCCAGGAATACCTCCTTCAATTCAACAGTACTCTCAAGAATTCTTGCGGGAAATACAAGAAGAGAAATGGGCCAAGGAGAAGGGTAATTCCCCTCCTATTACTAAGATTGATGATCTTCATGATCAATTTCCCCAAGACATTCCATCTATTTACGGAGATGAAGCAGAACAACAAGAAGACGAAAGGTTAGATTTTGAATCTAATACCTTAGAAGAACTGCCTCAATTTCCAGGCCCATGGGAATCTGAATCTCTCCAGATTAGAGCTCCCACAATACTAGTAAGAAATGAAGACTCAGTGGTTCCAAGGAACACGGATGTCGTGAAGAACACTAAGGTTCAGTGTCATCTCACTATAGAAGAGCTGCTCAAAGCAAAACCTGAGCTTTGGAATCATGTGAAGGATCAGGTTCCAGAACTTGATTCCAACATGCCAAAAGCAGGCTCCAAGCAAAGGGTACCAGAGATACCTCTAGACAAAATAGGGGACATGTGTGAGGGTGAAGAAGGTAATACTTATCTTCCAATCACCTACCAAGGTTACACAACCAAAGCAATCATAGATTCAGGTGCTGGTGTTGCTATTGCGACCACCTCCTTGTGGAAGCAATGGGGCAAGCCCACATTAAGACCAACTAGAATGAAGCTTCAAATGGCTGATGGTCATTTTGAAAGACCTCTAGGATTGCTAGAAGGGATCACTCTAACCACTTGTGGTGTAGAGTTTGAGCATACATTTGCTATATGTGACTTTGAGAAAAATAATGTCTATGAGATGATCCTAGGAAGACCCTTCCTACGACAATTGCAAATAGTACAGGATTGGGGAACTAACTCCTTGTACTTACAGCACTTAGGGGTCACCACCAAGGTCAATTTGAAGGATTACACCTTCAGAGATGTACCACCCCTACAGTGGAATTCTATCCACAAAGCGAAAGAAGATTCCATCTCTGTGCATTCTGAAAGTTCACCTGATGCATCATGGCTGCATGAAGATACTCATTTGTGGATGTGCAAGGTCGCAAAGGAAGAGGAAAAACGTTTAAAGGCAAGAGAAGAAGGAACTTCGCTAGGAGATAGACCAGTTAGAGACCCAGCCTACACACCGATGATCTTTCCAGATGAGGAGTTTGAGCCTCATGGCTGGCCAGAAATCTTAGCCACCATGGACATTGCTGTCAATGAGGAACAGTGGACACCTCATTGTGATGAGGAGGGTTATGATATCTCAGTGTTCATGTGTCAACCCTTGCTAGAAGAATGTGACCCTAGTGATGTCATAGAAGAAGAAGAGAATGACGATGATCTGGAGTCTATTGTGATGGATAGTTGCTTTAACTCAGAGCAGCACTATCTAGAAGATATAGGAGTGTTCACCCAGAAAGAAGAAGAACCTCTCACAAGTATTAAAACAGTAAACTCAAAGGATGGAAGTGAGAGTAGTCAAAAGAAAAAGAAAAGAAAAGCAGTGAAACAAGAAGAGGAGGAATCATTGTTTGAAGTACCAGAAAACTTCAAGAAATATGAAGTTGACGACCGCAAAATTTTGGTACGAATGCCTAAGAGAGAGGCCATCGTACGAGAATCATATGATAATAAAGAAAAGACCAAGAAGATTGTAGTGACCATTGAAGAGAACGAAGAGAGATGCACATATATAGGATATGACCTAAGTGCAAGAGAAGAAATGGAGCTCATAGCTCTATTAAGGGAATATAGGGATGTGTTTGCATGGCACTATAGAGACTTGAAAGGGGTAGATCCAAGAATTTGCTCTCATACTATCCCCATGACTGCTGATGCTAAGCCCACCAAACAGAAGCCCTACACATATAATGATACCTATGCAGCCAAAATAAAAGAAGAAATTGATAGGTTGATTGAAGCTGGATTCATCTATGAGATTGAGCATACCGAATGGGTGTCCCCCATTGTTGTGGTACCCAAGAAGAATGGGAAGTTGCGAGTGTGTATTAACCTTAAAAAAGTTAATGCCGCTACGATTAGAGATAGTTATCCACTTCCAATCACAGAACACCTATTGGAGCGTGTTGCAGGCAAGGAAGTTTATAGCTTCCTTGATGGATTTTCAGGTTACAATCAAGTAGCCATTGCCCCAGAAGATCAACACAAAACAGCTTTTGCTACAGAGTGGGGAATCTTTGCATTTCGTGTGATGCCATTTGGGCTCACCAATGCACCTGCAACATTCCAAAGGCTCATGTGTCATGTCTTCAAAGAGTTCTTGCGAAAGAGCTTAGAAGTGTATGTGGATGATTTATGTGCTCATTCCCAAGAAAGAAGGTTTCACATCCCTGAGCTTAGACAAATCTTCAACAAGTGTAGAGAATATCGAGTGTGTCTGAACCCAGAAAAGTGTGTGTTTATGGTGTGTCAAGGTAAAATCTTAGGTCATATTGTTTCTAAGAATGGAATCTCAACAGATGAAGATAAGGTACAAGCCATAGCGGAGCTACCAAGGCCAAGGAATATTAAAGAGGTACAAGCCTTTATGGGCCATTGTGGATACTACCGTAGGTTTATCCACATGTACGCGATCATAGCTAGACCCCTTTATGCCTTGTTGTCTAATTTTGAGTGGAACGACGAATGCGAGAATTCTTTCAACGAACTGAAGAAACGTTTGTGCACGGCACCAATACTCACCACTCCTGATTGGAATAAACCATTCCATGTCCATGTGGATGCATCCAATCATGCCATAGGATGTGTGCTAGCACAACCCACAAGTGAAGGAAACTTAGATTTGCCCATAGCATATGCTAGTAGACAGCTCACTGCAGCTGAACGGAACTATACCACAACTGAGCGAGAGGGCTTAGGCATGGCATATGCTGTGAAGAAGTTTAGACACTATTTATTGGCCAACAAGTTCAAGTTTTTCACTGATCATCAAGCTTTGTTATATTTGGTCAATAAACCTTGCAATACTGGACGCTTAGTAAGATGGTTCCTCTTACTAATGGAATATGACTTTGAAGTTGTTGTCAGGAAAGGTAGAACCCACCTTCGGGCAGATCACCTTTCTCGCATCACTTCAGGAGAGTCACCGCAAGGAGTGTCTGACGAATTACCCGATGCTTATCTGTTCAATTTAGAAGTTGTTCCTAAATGGGCAAATAAGTTGGTACCAGTCCTAACCTTTGGCCCTGCAAATAAGAATGTGAAAACATCACAAGAAGAAATTGTAAAATCACAAAAATATCACATATTAGCAGGAAGCATGTACAAACAAGATACTGAGGGTGTATTAGCTTGTTGTGTGGAGGATGATGAACATAGTAGTTGGTTGCAACAAGCCCATGAAGGAATGCTAGGAAATCACTATTCTAAACAACGAACATTGCAGAATCTAAAGCGTTTAGGAGTGTATTGGCCTAGCATGGACAAAGAAATACATGAGTGGATTAAGAATTGTCCAAGGTGCAGAGAGAGACCCCCAGCGGAGCATGCGACCCTTTATCAAGTGTCATTAATTCCAGATTGGAGTGCTCCATTGGTAGAGTTTATGAGATCGGGAAGATTACCCAAAGAGGCTAGTCTAGCAAGAAGACGAAGCATGGAGCAAGAGGCTCAAGGCTATGGATTAGTAGGGGACAACCTATACCGAAGAGGCAAAGATGGTTACTTAAGACTATGCGTTCATGAATCAGACTATTTAAAGGTCTTAGAGACTGCACACAGCAGTGTTGCAGGTGGACATTTTGGTCCTGACCGAGTGATCAAGACCATTCTATTCTCAGGACTTTGGTGGCCCACTCTTCATATGGACGCACATACCTATGTGAAGAAATGTGACACATGCCAACGTGCACAATATCCAGTGAGAAAAGACGAGATGCCCTTGAGGCCAATGATGGGAGGACATGCATTTTCGAAGTGGGGCATAGACTTCATAGGTCCTATTAACCCCCCAGCTAGAAACTCCCATGCAGAGTACATCATTGTAGCCACAGATTACCTTACAAAGTGGGTAGAAGTCAAAGCCACAACAAAGAATGATGCTCAGACTACGGCTAAGTTCTTATTCGAGAATGTGTTCACGAGATATGGACTACCAATAGAGTTGGTGAGCGATAGAGGCACACACTTCTTGAATGAAGTCATTGAAAATCTTCTCCAAGAATTCTTGGTGATACATAAGAAATCTGCCCCCTATCACCCACAAGCCAACGGACAAGCCGAGAGTACCAATAAGATCCTCTGTAACGTATTGACAAAACTGGTAAATAATAAACGCTCTGATTGGGACAAACAACTTCATCATGCTCTTTGGGCTTATCGAGTTGCCTACAAAACGGTACTCAACGCCACCCCATTTCAGATGGTCTTCGGACAGAACGTTGTGATACCATCAGATTTCTTAATCCCTGCCTTAAAAGTAGCACAAGAGTATGAGTGGAATGGGCATGGATTGTCCTCTAGGATCTTTGATCTCGAACGCTTGGGTGAGACGAGGCTACGAGCGGAAGCAGGCATCTACGCTGCAAAGAAGAGGCAAAAGGCATACTTTGATGCACACATCAAGGATAAGGGATTGAAAGAGGGAGATCTAGTGTTGGTATACACCCTAAAACAACATGCCCGTAAGTTGGAAAAAAGAGGATACGGACCCATGATCATTAATAGAATTTCCACTAGTGGTGCAGTTCAGTTGGCCACTCTAGAAGGAGATATCTTGCCAAGCTATATTAGTGGCTGTAGAGTCAAGCTATATCAAGAACCTCTTACTAAGGATATGCTAATGAGACTCAACACTGCTAAGAAGCGAAAAGATGAAGAGTTAAGAGTGAGAGAAGAAGCACAGGTAGAGGCCAGAGAGCGTATTAGGCGAAATAAGTTAAGGCGATTAGGCCTAGAAGTCAACTCAAAAGCCCCAAAATATCACATGTATATGTGTCAAAAGTCAGGCATAGCGACTTCTCAGGTCATTGACCGAAGACCCTTTGTGACCATAGAGATAGGACAAGGGAAGGGTGCAAGGACGGTGAAAGCATTGATTGACTCAGGTGCAGCAAGTAGTGCAGTTAGACTTTCCTACTGCCAAGACTTGGGGTTGAACATCAATCCCATAGAAGCTTATCTCATAGGATTGGGAGGTGTGGAAACCCCTTGTTTGGGCGAGGTGGAACTTCCCATCTACCTTCAAGATGTTCCAATGAGAGTCAAAGCGCTAGTATGTCAAGATGAGAACCTTACAGAACCACTTGTCTTGGGTCAAGATTGGATCTATGACCATGCAGTTAACTTAAACCTAAGAAGTCAAATTCTTCAAGTTTGGGTACATGAACAATGCATTACATTAGAATTAGAGAACTGCATGCTCCTAAATCATGGCACCACACACTCTCTTAGTTCTTCCAAGACTAATCATATGAAAGAAGATGTTGTATGTGTCAAAAGCTCTATGATGCAGAAGGAGTCAATCGTGGAAGACCAGGTTCGAAGGCGGATGGATCTTTCTTCTTCTCCAAAGAATCAAGTAGCCACAGTAGTGAGTCCACCACACAAGCAAACACAACCGTTCACGACAACGGCTACATCAAATAGAAAGACACCATTCGATAAAAAAGCAGTTCCGAGCATGAAGCAGATATGGGTACGCAAAGGAGAGCAACCACCAGCCTTGCCCCCACAAATCCCATCCATGCACACCAACCAGGCGAGAAGACGAAGGAAGCAGCTCAGACAAGCTCAATCACAAGGTATCCAACAAGTTTCGGTGCCTAAGAAGTTAGCTGCAGCTCAATAAGGGCAATTACAGATGTGGGTACCTAAGAAGCTCCTACATCCACAACAACCTTTGTTCTCCCACATGCAAAAGGTTTCAACAAAGAAGCCAAAAAGAGAAAAGGGTAAGAACCACGTACAGAGACCAAAGGAAGATCAAATCAGCTCTTCAACATTAGTAGGAAGACATGCAAAAAGGATATGGGTTTGGAAGCCAAAAGTGCAAGTAGCCTCCACCGAACCAAAGCGTCAACCACACTGGATACCACAGTTCAGAAAGCATCCAAAGAGAAAGATGCCTGAAGTGACCTCTACAGTGCCAAATGATGTTCTAAAATGGACTCCAATAAGGAGGATTACATCAGTTCGAGACTCAATAGATACCTCCACCAAGGTCGGCATCAACCTCCGCAAATAACATCGAAAGCCTCGAACGAGCAACAACCATGTGCTCCTTGCACAACCCTGTCTTTTGCACCATTCAGGTCATGCATTTCCAAAGTATGCATTAATATAGGGCCACATTACACGGCCGTGCATAGACACACTTGAGAATCCCATGCACAAGAGCACAGTGACATATGTCAAACATTTCTATTGATACTAACTTTTGTGTTCTTGTTTTGTGATATCCTTTTCCTCAAAAAAAAAAAAAAAAAGGGATAAAGAAAAGTGGGAGAGAGCTTGTTCCCAGGTTTGGCTTATGAAACATGAATGAGTCATGCTTAGCTGAAGGTGGAACTGTTGATTACTAGAGAAGTGTGTCTCGGTCAGCAGAATGAAGAGCTTGAAGGTCCGCAACTTGAGTGATGCTTAACTACTTCATGTACTAGAGCATCCAAGGAGATATCTGCAAAAGGTAGTTCTGGAGGAGAAGACTCCTGCATATGGTGAGCTAAAGAGAATATGTGAAACTCAGCTTGGTGTAGTTACCCGATGTTGCTTGCCAAGGAATATAAAGCAATTCAATTCTCAGTATTTGACAAATGTTGCTTTGAAAAGAGGAGAGAGGATCCACCACTCAAAAGATCTCATCAGTGGACAATCAACATGGACATTCATCAACAATGTTCCATACCAAAGGCCGAGTGTACAACACGAAGAGACAAACATCCAGCAACCTTCTCCATGGTAAGTATCTTTACTCTGGAAACGCCATAACCATGATAGTTTAGGAAACCTCTTCGTCAGCATACCCTTGAGCACTTAGCTCAAGACCCGCAATTTTTGCACCATACTTCTTCCAATGCATTTTCCAAGTAAGCATGCGTAGGGCTACATTACAAGGCCGTGCACAAGGCACATACTTTTTTCAACCCAGGCACGAACACACTTACCCATCATTCATTATGGGTTATGAGTAGTTGGCATGACTGCTCTCAACATCATCTTTGGAAGAGCTAGCCGACGTCATGGGAACAACATCCATATCTCGAAGCAAATTGAAGCCTCTTGACAACCTCTTTTGAGCAACTTGCAGTTTTGAAAGCTCACAACGACACATTCTTGCTGGAATCCAAGGAACCAGCTCATACAACGGATGGACACCACCTCTCAAAGCACTACATAGAACAGCCCTTCCAACAAGGGTCTGTCAGGGACGACAGACTCGAGAGGGGGGGGAGTGTTGAAGCTCAAAGTCAAGGACAAAGCATGGAAGCACATCAAAAGGTGGACACACAAGGAAAGGAGCAAGTAGGGAGCTCCAAGAAGTGTATGTCAAATTTTCAGAAGAATCCCCTACAAAAATAGTGATTTTCATCACTAAAAACCATTGTAAATACCATTATCTATTTTTAGTAACTCCATTTTGTTCAAGCCGAGGAGTCCTCGAGCTTGAGGAGTATTAGAAGTACCATCGTACCAACTTTCATAATTTTTAGAGTTCGTTTGAGCCCTCAAATAAGCCCTGGAACCTAATTTTTAACTAGGCCGGACACTAGGTCTGGACAGGGCCAAAACTAGTCAAAAAACTATAAAAAGAGCTAGAGAGCTCATTTTTCGGGGTTAGCTTGTTAGAGAATAGAACTTTGGTAAGAGAACTCTGTTGCAATCTAAGCTTTCCATTGTTCCTCTCTTTGATCTTACTTTGTGCGCGTGTGTGTGCATGTTTGTGTGCTTTCACTCACGCACTTGTGCCTTCACTTGCTCGTGGTCTTCATACCGGTCCTCACGTCTCCGCGGATTGACAAGTAAAGGAGGTGGTGCTTACACTTGAGCTACACCCGTCATCAACAAATTTCACAACCAAGTCAATCTTGGCTAATGTAGAAACTGATAACATGTTCTTTTTTATCCCTGGCACAAATAAGGCATCTGACAAAGTGAAAGCACTACCATCAGCAGTAGTCAAAATCATCTTACCAACTCCCATAACAGGATAAGAGGAGTTGTTGGCACATGTAACAGTATTCCCTGTAGGAGCAGGCTCAAGTGCGGAGAAGAAACTGCGTTGCGAGGTAATATGTTTGGTCGCCCCACTGTCAAATTACCAAACATCTGAGTCTACTGCAGACATGCACTGCTCATGAGAAGATGGGTCAAAATTGCAAATAGTAGTAAACGCCCATTCTTCTTCTTGCACAAGATTAGCAGACTCCGTTTTTGGTGTAGAGGCCTCTACAACAACCATTCCAGCCTCTTTCTTCTTTGCCTCTTTTGCAGCCAGTTTTGGACAGTTCTTTATGATATGATCATTCCCTTTACAATACTTCCAAAACAATTTCTGCTTTTCTGATTTCTTGTCATCTTTATCTTCCTTCTTTGAATATGGAAAATTAGCAGATTTCTGCTTACTAGTTGAAGAGCTCCATTTTCCTTTGCCCTTCTGACTAGCCAGGAAAGCTTGATCTGCAACCCACATAATGGACCTGTTCTGCCTGGATTGATCTTCCTGCAACAGAACAGAGACTAACTCCTCAAATGACAAGGCATTTGGATTGCCTTTCATCATCAACCGAAGAGTAGAAGCAAAACTCTTATATGAATCAGGAAGACCATTCAGAACGGTCTGCACAAGTGAGCTATCTGGTATAACCTCATCAGCAGAAATCAACTGTTCCTTCAAGTCTTTGATGTTTGTTAGGAAACTGTCCATAGAATCACCTTCATTCATGTGCTCACTCTCCAACTGTTTTCGGAGGTAAGCAACACGAGCCTCATTCCTAGCTTGGTACAATGTGGTAAGTGTATCCCAAGCATCCTTAGCTGTTCTACAAGAGCGAATATGAGGAATAATGGCACGTTTGACAGACAAAGCTATCAATGCATGGGCCGTCTGCCATCCCAGCGAATCTGATCGACAGTAGGTGCAGCAGAAACTGCAGCACGAACAGGAATATGCAGAATATCAGCATCTTTGACACCTTCTGCATCAGCTTCAGTACCTGCAGTTGTAACAGTTGCAGGTGTGATAGGACGTTTTTCGACACCCTATACAATGTTCCACAGTCCTTTTGCAACCAACACATGTCGCATCATATAAGCCCATAACGGGTAGTTGGTACCATCCAACTTATCCTCAACAGCCAACATACGGAATACATCACTGCTTTCAGTCACGGCCGGTGATTAAAATACCTTGATGCAGAAAATTGATTGTATCTCAAAAAGTTGAACAGAACTGCCCATACGAATTCCACTAAACCTGTAACAAACTTTGAGACGCTTATACTGGCGAACAGAAACTCGTATATACCTTTGGCACAAAAAGACAAAATAGCCTGCACAAGCGCTATGATAGTGCGTTCAGAGGCCGAAACAAGCTGAGTATACTCACCAAAATTTGTGCGATTCTGAGACTGCAAGTCGAGGAGTGTGGACGACACCCTAGATGAAGTGACGACCTGCTCTGATACCAATTGTTGGAGTTAGAGGTCTGCGGAAGCACGCAAACAGCACAAAGAAGAAGAAGAAGCTGGGAGCAAAACACACAATATAAATTACTAGAGAATGTACAACGATAAGTAGCCCATTAGGGCAATAGGCATATATACAAGGGGGAGGGGGGGGGGAACCTCCTAAAGAGGGAAAAAAGTGCCCCAGCCGTCCTAGTGTGTTCACACACATCACTACCTAAATATATCAAAACTACCTACCAACCTACCTACCTACCTACCTACCTACCTACCTACCTACCTACCTATCTATCTATCTATGTATCTATCTATCTATCTATCTATCTATCAATCTATCTATCTATCTATCTATCTATCTATCTATCTATCTATCTATCTATCTATCTATCTATCTATCTATCTATCTATCTATCTATCTATCAATCAATCTATCTATCTATCTATCTATCTATCTATCTATCTATCTATCTATCTATCTATCTATCTATCTATCTATCTAACATTCTATCTATCTATCTATCTATCTATCTATCTATCTATCTATCTATCTAACATTCTATCTATCTATCTATCTATCTATCTATCTATCTATCTATCTATCTATCTATCTATCTATCTATCTATCTATCTATCTATCTATCTATCTTTCTATCTTTCTATCTATCTATCTATCTATCTATCTATCTATCTATCTATCTTGTTGGAGAATTCCTCTCCTAATCGCAGCGGAAAGTGTAGAAGACCTTCTCAGGATGAAGACTCTTGCCAACAGCAGAACCTTCAAATGAAAACTGGTACCAACTGAAATATCCAATGAACTTGAAACTTTGGTCACTCAAACTAGACACCTAGAGCTTTCAAATGAGATATCAAACACTTAATTTGGAGTAGATTTGAGTTGTCAACTATTGTATTCAAAACAGACTACCTGTCCACTCAGTTAGGCTGAAAACTGGACTTCACTAAAACCTGAATAACTCAGAGAGCATAAAGAATTTCATAAAACTGTTCTAGACAGAGGAAGTACTCAAGATAAGCTTTCCAACGAATGTTTAAACACTAAATTTGGATACATATGTTGAGAGATATGACTCTCACAAGTAGACTACCCAAAAATGGGTGTGCGGCTGGACACACTCTATGAGAGTGAACTGAACGAAATGACTCAAACCAAATGAAGTAGATACAAGGGGGCTTTCACGCCTTCTTCCTCTATTCTTGAGTGTCCTCCCTTGCTTCTTTTATAGCCAAGTGACCAAAAACTCTCATGATGAGTTTGAGAGCTCTTCTCCATCATTTCTCCACTACTTTGGACAGCCACTCCTCTTACAATTCAGATTTTGGATTTGATTCTCTTTTGAATGATTCTCTTTTGGCCTCCACTACTTGCTGAAGTAAATGCTTCTATTTTTCATTTTTGTATTTTCCTTCTACTTGAAGAAAATCCTTTTTGCAAAAATATATACGAGCTTACTTCTTTATTTTTAACACTCCCCCTCAAGCTCACATGTGAGCTTGCACCTTCAACCATATCTTGTAAGTTGATGTCGTCCTTGAACCTCTTGAGCTTAGAAGCATCGAGGGACTTTGTAAGCATGTCTCCAACCTAGTCATTAGTTCCAATGAACTTTATATCCACATCCTTGCTCAAAACTTTTTCTCGAACATAATGATAATGCACTTCTATGTGCTTGCTTCGTGCATGAAACATTGGATTGTTTGTCAAGTGAATGCTTGACATGTTGTCACCATAAATTGGAATGGTCTCCACCTGCACATCAAGATCAGCCAAGAGCTTCTTAATCCACATAGCTTCACAAGTTGCAAAGGCTAAACCTCTATATTCAGCTTCTGTAGATGATAGTGCAACAGTAGGTTGCTTCTTTGAGCTCCATGTGATAGGTTTGCTACCTATCATGAACACATAACCTGAAGTGGATCTTCTATCCTCCTTGGAACCAGCCCAATCAGCATCACTGAAGCCCTTTACCTGCAATTCTTCATCATATCTATAAAACAATGCATGATTGACAGTGTGCTTCACATATCTTAGCACTCGTTTGGCTGAATTTAAATGTTCACTTGTTGGAGCTTGCATAAATTGAGAAAGAACTCCAACAATATAACACAAATCTAGTCTTGTGATCGTAGCATAGATCAATGAACCTATAATACTCCTGTATGTAGTTACATCATGTAACTTCTCTCCATCATTTGAGCATAGCTTCACATTTGTGTCCATAGGTTGAGTGAGTGGTTTGCATTCACTCATTCCAAATCTGAAAAGAACATCCAATAGGTACTTTCTTTGCATTAAGTAAATGCCATCTTTCCCATAGACTATCTCAATGCCTAAAAAGTATTTCAGCTCACCAAGATCTGAAATTTTAAACTCCTTACCGAGTTTCCTTTTGATCTCTTGTATTCCTGTAACATTACTTCCTGTTATGATGAGATCATCAACGTATATGCAAATATATACCTGCTTGCCTTCTTCTTTCTTCATGTAGAGAGAGGGATCTGCATTACTTGGACTATACCCACACCTTGTGAGGTACTCGACCAATCTTTGATTCCAAGCACGTGGTGCTTGCTTCAGCCCATACAAAGCTTTCTTCAATCTACAAACAAAATTTGGATGCTTTTTGTCTTCAAATCCAATCGGTTGACTCATGTATACCTCTTCTTGAAGTTCACCATTGAGAAAAGCATTTTTTATGTCGAGTTGGTACAATGGCCATCTCCTTGCTGCACTCACTCCAATCAAGGTTCTAATTATTCCCATCTTTGCAACCGGGCTGAAAGTCTCTTCATAATCGATGCCGTGAGTTTTCTTGAATCCTTTTGCTACTAGTCTAGCTTTATGCCTTGCTAGAGAGCCGTCAGCATTTCTCTTTATTTTAAACACCCATTTATTTGGAACAATCTTCATACCTTCAGCCTTTGGAACTAGCTCCCATGTGTGATTGTCCTTGAGAGCTTTCATCTCTTCTTGCATAGCTTCTTGCCATTCTTTTTGTGTACATGCTTCGTCATATGCATCCGGTTCTTTATCTTTGACCACCTGTGTCATATATGCAAAATGTTTTGCAATAAAACTATCATAGCTCAGCCTTTCAATTGGATACCTTGCTCTTGAAGACCTCCTTTCATTTCCTTTTGAACATTGTTTCTTCAATCGGTTCAACTTTACCTTCGGTGTGATCACCTCTTCATACTCTTCTTCACTTGTATTTGAATCACTATTTTGGGCAGCACTTTCGGCTTTAGATCTTTCATTAGCTGATGTTGGTGATGAGGAATGACTCCTTAGCCTCCCCTTCCATGTTGAGCTTTCTCCAAGTGATGTAGAAGCTTCTGGACCTGACATTTGAGTGCTTGTTTGCTGAAATTCTTCTTGGACAGCACCTTCATCATCTTCGCAATCTTCTTCAAGAGTCTTCTCTTTCCCTTTGTCTCCAAACCATGGTCTTAGCTCATCAAATACCACATCTCGTGAGACTCATAGCTCCTTTGTCACCGGATTGTAGCACCTATATCCCTTTTGCTCCGATGAATATCCAATAAAAATACATTTTTCCGACTTTGCCTCCATCTTTGTCCTTAGTTCTTGAGGGATGTGAACATAACACACACATCCAAAAATCTTGAGATGTGTAAGGTCAGGCTTCTTACCGGAATAAACCTCCTCGGGAGTTAGATTATGCACTCCAGCCGTTGTGCACTTGTTCATCAAATAAACGGCCGTACTAGTTGCTTCAGCCCAATAGTTTAGTGGCATCTTCATCTCGTTGAGCATGCATCTTGCAACTTCTGTGATATGTCGATTTTTCCTTTCAGCTATTCCATTTTGTTGAAGTGTGTACCTACATGTAAATTGTCTCTTGATTCCATTTTCATAAAGAAAGTCTGAAAATTCTTTGGAGAAATATTCTCCTCCTCCATCAGACCTCAAGGTCTTTATGTAGCGTCCTGTTTCCTTTTCTACCTGTGCTTTAAATCTCTTGAACATGGAGAACACATCTGATTTTTGTTTTATGCAAAACATCCATACTTTCCTTGAATGATCATCAATAAAAGTGACAAAATATCTATTACCAGCCACTGATGGTTGTTGTGATGGTCCCCATACATCCGTGTGTATCAAGTCGAGGACATTCCTTGCCACATAGTTGCTTTTCTTGAATGGTTGTCGAGTTTGCTTTCCTAGTTGGCATGCTTCACAAAACTCATGTAGTCCGGCATCATTGAATCTTGGAAGACCTCTTACCACTTCATGGTTGCTCATGTCCTTGAGCTTGGGAATGTTGATATGTCCAAACCTTTTGTGCCACAAATTGATTTCAGCTATCCTCTTGTTTCCAAACTGAATATACATCACCTTTTCATGCGGTTGTTGAATGTCCAAAGTGAACATCCTTCCTTCTTTCCTTCCTTGAGCAATGACCTTGAATCCTTCTTTTGGATTCTTTATAAAGCAGCATTTTTCATTGAAGATAACATGATATCCTTTCTCCACCATTTGTCCTACTGAAATCAAATTCTTTGCAATAGTAGGAACATGAAGAACATCAGCCAATACCTTCTTGTCTCCAAGCTTGATATCTCCAACATGCTCAATTGCGTGTTGAGTTTCATCGCCGGTCTCTACACATCCTTTTCCACTTGGAGCTTGTAGCTTTGTGAACAAATCTCCTTGGCATATCATATGGTTGCTGCAACCTAAATCTATGAACCATTTTTGGTCATCACTTCTCGAGTTGTTGTAGTCATGCTTCATGGCAAGCATGGTTTGCTTGTCTCCTTCACTTGATGTACTCGCATAGTTATTTTGGCTCCTTTGGTTGCCTCCATTCAGCCTT
>CM035417.1:124667244-124669744 GCA_020310875.1 Ceratopteris richardii | reverse complement strand
TTTGACAACACTCATGTATTCGAGATCCAGAATTTCATGTGATTCCATGTATTGTTGATACACGAAAACTGTGTTTTTCTGAGATTGAACTGTCACGTCATAGTGCGATAGTATTCAAGCAGAAGTGCTTCTTGTAGTGTTTTGTAGTGTTGTGAATTGTTGTAGAAATAGCAAACGCAAATGGAATGAGTCAGCTTATGAGCGATAAGCTAGAGAAGAACAACTTCCATGCTTGGAGATTCAGAATGACGAATTTCATGATGGGAAAAGGCTATTGGAATTACATTGAAGGAGAGAATGAAAATGCTCTGCAGTTACCAGAAAGGAATCGGACTGCAGATCAGGTAAGAGCATATGAGGAATGGAATCAAGGAGCACGAAAGGTAATGTACTGGCTATCTATTAGCATACAAGATAGCATGATTGGACACATACAGGAAGAGGCTTGGAACAGTTTGGTCACATTGTATGAGACCAATACAAAGGCACGGAAATTGCAACTCAAGAATGAGCTACATACATTGGAGAAGAAGAGCATGTCGGTAAGTGACTACACCTTGAAAATCAAACACATATGTGAGTCACTTGCATCTATTGGCGTGAATGTAGATGATGATGATAAGGTGGAAGTGTGTCTTCGTGGTTTAGGAGCTGCATATAAGCAGTTCAGAATTTCTATACAGACTAGGGAAAATATTCTGAATTTTGTTGTAGTATCTATGCTGATTATTGAAGAAAAGAATCTTGGTGAGGATTCAAACTCCCAAGGAAAATCTAGTTCTGAGTAGGTATTCTACTGTGGTAGAGGAAGAGGCAGAGGTAGAGGTTTTGGAAGTGGAAGAGGAAATAGTAACCAAGACCAAAGTCAACAACAAAATCATGCAAGAGGAAGAGGATAGTTTCGAGGCAAGGGGAGCCAAAGAGGCCGCATAAATTTCCAAAGAAATGATTCAGGTGATGATAGTAAAGGATGTTGGAATTGTGGTAAACCTGGACACTTTGAATGTGATTGCAGGTTGAAGAATCAAAATAACAGAAAGCAGCAGAATAACTATGCATCCACAAGTGCAGATGATTCTGAGAATTTGTTCATGGTTCAACATCACATGATGAATACGATGTCTACTGGTTTTTCAAAATCAAATGATAATGTCTGGCATGTTGATTCAAGTGCTTCAAATAACATGACAAGTCATGCCGAATGGTTTAGTACTTTGCGAAAATTGCGAGTTTCTAGATATGTTGAAACAGGTGATGACACATCACATCCTATTGAGCATACAAGAAACATAGCACTATCGATGGAGGATGGAAATACAAGATGCTGAACCTTCTTGCTTTGAAGATTCAATTGGAATTGCAGATTGGGAAAAAGCTATGGATGAGGAGATGGATGCACTTTATGGAAATGATACATGGAAGCTGGTTCCATTGATGCAAGGAAAAAAACCCATATGCTGTAAATGGGTTTACAAGGTAAAGCATAATGCGAATGGTAGCATAAGCAGGTATAAAGCACGATTGGTAGCTTAAGGATATGCACAGACATATGGCATTGATTATGAGGAAACGTTCAGCCCTGTAGCTAAAATGTCTACTGTCAGGACACTTATTGCATTAGCTACAGCAAAAGGATGGACTTTGCATCAGATGGATGTGAAGAATGCTTTCCTACATAGTGAGTTAAAGGAACAAGAATATATGGACTAGCCACAAGGATATGAAGATTCAAAGCATCCAAAATATGTTTGCAAAAGGCTTTGTATGGGCTCAAGCAAGCCCCTCATGCATGGCATGGAAGGATTTCTGATTACTTAACCAGCATTGGGTTTTCTATGTGTGATGCAGATCACTCACTATATGCAAGGAAGGCTGATGATGGCATCACTATTGTGGCTATTTATGTTGATGACCTGATTGTAGGTGGTGATAATGAAGTAAGCATCAAAGAGGTAAAGCAACTTCTTATGTAGGAATCTGACATGAAAGATCTCATTGAGTTTATACATATAGAAACAGGTATATGGATGTCACAAAGGCAATATGCCTTGAATATGCTACAAAAGTATGGTATGGCTGATTGTAAGCCAATTTTTATGCCAGTCGATCAGAATTTGAAGTTGGATACTACATCAGGTGAAGCAGTGGAAAATGCTATGTACAGGAAAATTGTGGGAAGTCTTATATATCTCACAATTACAAGGCTTGATCTAAGTTATACTATTCGACTTGAAAGTCAGTATATGCAGGTTCCCAGGAAGCCACATTTGCATGCTCTGAGGCGCACTCTATGTTGAGTGAGTGCTACTTTGGATTGTGCATTGTTTTATGAGGCTAGTGTAGATTTGCAGGTTTATGGATACACCGATGCAGATTGGGTTGGTAGCATTCTAGATAGAAGATCTACTAGTGGTTTTCTATTCTCACTTGGGAGTGCAGCTGCTACATGGAGCAGCAAGAAGCAACCCAATATTGCTTTGTCGACTACAAAGGCTGAGTA
>CM035417.1:124657244-124659744 GCA_020310875.1 Ceratopteris richardii | reverse complement strand
TGGTAACCTGCAATGTTCTCAACTACATCACCTTCATGAGCACTTAATTTTAGGTTTACCTCCATTGGATTAATTTCAACTTTGGCCTCCTACAAATGAAACTTCTTTAACATATCCTGTATATACTTTCTCTTAGTAATATAAATTCCAAAGTTAGTATAGACTAACTCAAGTCCAAGAAAATATTTTAGTGATCCAAACTCACTAATTTTGAACTCCTTCATCATCTGGCTCTTGATCTGTTTGATGCCATTAGCATCATTACCTGTGAGTATGATATCATCAACATATACACATTGGTATATTGCCTCTGAATTACTTCTCTTGATGAATAGAGAAGTATCTGCTTTGCTCATGACAAAACCTTGATCCTGAAGCTATGTAGTGAACCTATGGTTCCATGCCCTAGGTGTCTGCTTCAATCCATAAAGAGCTTTATTAAATATGCTACCTTGTTTGGGTCCTCATAGCCAAGAGGATGAAACATGTACACCTCCTCTAGAATCCAGCCATTTAGAAATGCATTTTCTACATCCAATTGATACATGTTCCAATTCTTTGATGCAGCCACACTTACCAAAACCCTGATGGTTGGCATTTTGGCCACAGGAGAGAAGGTTTCTTCATAATCAACTCCTTGAGTTTGTGCAAAACCCTTATCCACAAGTCTAGCTTTGTACCTACTTATTGATCCATCAGAATTCCTTTTGATTTTATAGATCCATCTAGAACCAATTACCTTCATAGACTCCTTCTTTGGTACTAGTTCCCAAGTATCACTCTCCTTGAGTGCTTCAATTTCCTCATCCATAGCTTCCTTCCATTCTGCCTTGGTCTTTGCCTCTTCATATGATGTTGGCCATGAGTCCCTTGTTTGAAGGATTGTAGAACCTGTATCCTTTCTGATTTAAATCATACCCTATGAAGATGCACTTTTTTGCCTTAGGGTCTAGCTTACCTCTTATCTGAGAAGGAATATGCACATAAGCTACACATCCAAAGATCCTGCAATGATCAAGTGAAGGTCTTCTACCATGCCATGCTTCATATGGGGTCATCCCATCAAGAGATTTAGATGGCAACCTGTTTACAAGATAAGTGGCAGTAGATACACTCTCTGCCCACAAGTAGTTAGGTAATTTTTTCCCATTTAATATTGACCTAGATGTTTCAACAATTAATCTATTTCTCCTCTTTGCCGCCCCATTTTGCTCAGGGGTATACCTTGTTGTAATTTCTCTCTTGATTCCTCTATCTTGCAAGAATGCATCAAACTCATTTGAGAAGTACTCACCTCCTCTATCTGACCTTAGTCTTTTTAGGTTTCTCCCTATTTGGCTCTCAACAAGTGCAAGATACTTTTTAAAGCAACTCAATACTTCATCTTTGTGCTTCATAAAGTACAATACAGTCCATCTACTGTAATCATCAATGGAAGATACATAATACCTTGATCCAGACATTGAGGGATCCTTACTTGGTCCCCATACATCTGTATGGACAAGCTCTAGGTCGTCCTCATGCATGTAGCCTTTCCTTGAGAAGGGTAACCTGTGAGACTTTTCAAACTGGCAAGCACCACATTTATAAATCATGTGTTGCTTGGATACATTAGGTATCCCAAGCACACATTGATCTCTACATATTTTTTTCAAGGTTCTTTCACCAACATGCCCTAATCTTTTATGCCAAATTTCAAGTTCTGATAATGTTTGATCTTTATAACTATAAAGTGCAATGTTCCTTGTATCTTCAAGTTCAAAAGTGAATAATCTACCTATCTTTTCTCCTTTGGCAATTCTCTTGAACCCATGTTGGGGATCCTCCACAAATGCTCCATATTGGTTGAATCTAACCTACAAACCCTTTTCCACAATCTGTCCAACACTCATCAAATTCTTGGTAATTGTAGGTACATATAGAACCCTACTCAACAGATTCTTGTTTCCATCATAGGTCTTAACATTCCCTACTTTAATCATTGAGTGCTTGGTGTCATCATAGGTTTTTACCTTATGCTTACCATTTGGTTCCTCAAGGTCAGAGAGAAGAGCTACATTGCCTGCCACATGATTTGAGCATCCTGAGTCAATGTAGAAGAGATGATCATCATTTATACCTGGTTTTGAAGTCATGTTCATAATCAGAAGAGAATCTTTCTTGCTTCTCTGTGTGATTGTTGTAATCTTTTCTGGATCTGTATCCTCCTTGGTAGTTTCTATTGTAGTTGTTGTTGTAGTTGTTGTTGTTGTAGTTGTTGTTGTTGTAGTTGTTGTTGTATCCTTGGTGGTGATTGATCTTCCTCTTCATTGTGTATATCCACCTCTTTGATATCCTCTACCTCTTTGATTCTTGAAGTTCTTGAAACACTCATCTATAGTATGATTTGACAATCCATAAATATTGCATGGTGAGGAGTTATAAGGTCTCCCCCTACCTTGCTTACCTCCACTGCCCCTTCCTCTTGAGGTTCTACCTCTCCCTGCATAGTTGGCTTGGG
>CM035417.1:124504744-124644744 GCA_020310875.1 Ceratopteris richardii | reverse complement strand
TCTCTCTCTCTCTCTCTCTCTCTCTCTCTCTCTCTCTATATATATATATATATATATATATATATATATATATATATATATATATATATATATATATATATATATATATATATCTATCTATCTATCTTATAGAGATCTTGCACAAATAAATTGGACATGCAAATTTGCAGAGGTAGAAATTGATGAAGTCAAAGGAAATTGTCAATGCACTACCAAATTTCAAGGTTGTTGAGATGCAAAAGGTATGTGCAGAATGTCAATTTGGTAAACAATCAAGAGCATCATTTTTGCATGACAAGCATGTTAGTGAAAATGTGCTAGAAAAATAGTACATACAAATGTTTGGGTTCCTGCAAAGACCACATCTATGGGTGGTTGCAGGTTTTATGTTACTTTATTGATGACCATACGCAAAAATTATGGGTATATTTCATGAAAGAGAAGAGTGAGGTGTTCGCTCACTTCCATAATTTTAAGGCTATGGTGGGAAAGCAGACAGGAAAGTATATTCAGACATTAAGGTCTGATGGAGGAGGTGAATACATGTCAAATGAGTTCAGCAACTTCCTTAAAAGTCATGGAATTTGATGTCAGTTTTCATGCAAGTACACAACACAACAGAATGGTGTTGCTGAATGCAAAAATAGACATGTTGCAGAAATAGTAAGAGTCTTGATGGTTGAGAAGAATATGCCTCATTGTTATTGGGTAGAAGTTGTGCACACTGTTGTATACATCATGAAGAGAACTCCAATTGCTAGTGCACATTATGTTACACCTGAAGAGAAGTTCACAGGTAAAAATCCAAACTTATCACATATGAAAGTTTTCACTTGTATTGCATATGTACATGTTCCAGATGAGTTGAGGAGAAGCTTGATCCAAAAGCAGAAAAATGTATCTTCATCGGGTACTCCCTTGAGCAAAAGGGATATAAATGTTATAACGCACTCACATGACATGTGAGGGTAAGCAGAGATGTGGTGTTTGATGAAATGTCAAGCTTCTATGAAGATTCCAAAGGTGGACTTAATCTTGAACCAAATGACAAAGAAAATGTTGAAAAGTCGAGTGCACAATCTCAAGTTTTGAGTGGACCAGATGCATCATCAAGCAATAGTTCCAACTCAAATCCATGGAGTGGAAGATTGCATGCAAATTTTAATCCAACAAATTCATCAAATACATCCAAGAAAGGTAAACAAAAGCTTTCTGCTGGTAGTAAAATAGGTTTTGAAGACATTGATGGAGATTCAAGCAGTTCAAAAAAGAGTCTTGATGGGGAACTTGGATTGCCCTCTGTGAAGACACCAAGAGTAAGAAAGGTACATGCAGATGATACAAGGAGAAATGACCCAGGACCAAGAAGCTTTGGGAGGATGCGGAATTCAATGCAACGATTAACGTATGATAGTTACATGGCTCATCATTGTGCCTACATGACCAAGGTAATACAAGATGTTGAACCTTCTTGTTTTGAAGATGCAATCGGAAATGTTGATTGGGAGAAAACTATGAATGAGGAGATGGTTGCACTTTATGGGAACGAAACATGGAAGCTAGTTCCATTGTTGCAAGGAAAGAAACCCATGGGCTACAAATGGGTTTACAAGGTAAAGTGCAATGTTGATGGTAGCATAAGCAGGTATAAAGCACGATTAGTAGCAAAAGGATATGCACAGACATATGGAATTGATTATGAGGAAACGTTCAATCATGTAGCTAAAATGTCTACTATCAGAGCACTTGTTGGATTAGCTACAAGAAAAGGATGAGCTTTGCATCATATGGATGTGAAGAATGATTTCTTACATGGTGAGTTACAGGAAGAAGTATACATGGATTAGCCACAAGGATATGAGGATTCAAAGCATCTAGAATATGTTTGCAGGTTGCAAAAGGCTTTGTATGGGCTTAAACAAGTCCCTTGTTCTTGGCATGCAAGGATTGCTTATTACTTAACCACCATTGGATTTTTTATGTGTGATGCAGACCATTCACTATATGCAAGGAAGTGTGATGATGGCATCATGATTTTGGTTATTTATGTTGATGACTTGATTGTATGTGGTGATAATGAAGAAAGCATTAAAGAGGTACAACATCTCCTTATGTAGGATTTTGACATGAAGGATCTTGGTGTGTTGTGCTATTTCTTGGGCATTAAGTTTATACATACAAAAACATGTATTTTGGATGTCGCAAAGGCAATATGCCTTGAGTATGCTGCAAAAGTATGGTATCTTTGATTGTAAGCCAATTTTTATGCCATTAGATCATAATTTGAAGTTGGATATTACATCATGTTAAGCACTGGAAAATGCTATTATGTACAATAAAATTGTGGGAAGTCTGATATATCTCACAATAACAAGGCCTGATCTAAGCTACACGGTTGAACTTGAAAGTCAATTTATGTAGTTTCCTAGGAAGCTGCATTTAGATGCTCTGAGGCACACTCTATGTTATCTGAGTGCTACTTTGGATTATGCATTGTTTTATGAAGCTGGTGTAGATTTGCAAGTTCATGGATACACCGATGTAGATTGGGCTGGTAGCATTCCAAATAGAAGATCTACTAGTGGCTTTCTATTCTCACTTCGGAGTGAAGCTATTACATGGAGCAGTAAGAAGCAACCCACTATTGCTTTGTGCACAGGCTGAGTATAGAGGTGTTGCAATGGCATCATGTGAGGCATCATGGCTAGAGATGATACTTGAAGATTTAGGTGTGGAAGTGCAAAAGCCTTTCACCATCTATTGTGATAATCTTAGCAACATTCAGTTAGCACCAAATCTTGTTTTTCATGCTAGAACAAAGCATATCAAGGTACATTATCACTTCATTAGAGAGAAGTTATTAGTAGGTGATATTGATCTTGTTTATGTGAGGATAGATGAGCCGGTTGCTGATATTTGTACTAAAGCACTTGGAGCAAAGAAGCTGAAGAAGTTTCTAAAGATGCTTCAATTAGAGGACATGACATTGAGCTTTAGGGGGAGTGTTGAGATATCAAGCTCAACATGTGATGATCCAAGATGACACATATCACTTTTTCATTTCTCTAACATGGATAGTGGTCACACTGATATATGTAATGGATACTTCATTGTGCTTTATTAGATTTATCTACTGAGAGTGATGACACATTTGTTTTCTTAATAGCTCACTCATTCACAGACATTGGGATTTTCCTTGTGTGTTGTTCTTTATATATTGCACTTGTTGTATTGTTGTTTTAGGTCATTCTTGTACATTCCTTTTATGTAATAGAAGAAGAAGAAGAAGAAGATCATTCTTCCTTGCCTCAATTTGTGTGTGTGCTTCTCTTTGATTGTCAAAGTGTGTGTGTGCGTGTGAGAGAGACAGAGAGAGCTCTCCTCCTTATCTCCTTTCTCGTGACATAAGAAAGGTAAAGAAAAGGCTTTTGTTCGTAATAAAACATGTACATGGCTTGAGGACGTTGATGGAGAATCAAGGGGTTCATAAAAGATCCTTGATGATGAACTTGGATTGCCCTCTGTGAAGACTCTAGGAGTAAGAAAGGTATATGTAGATGATACAACAAGAAGAAGTGACCCAATACCGAGAAGATCTGGAAGGATCTGTAATTCACTCCAATGATTAACATATGATAGCTAGATGGCTCGTCATTGTGCTTACATGACTAAGGTAATACAAGATGGTGAATCTTCTTGTTTTGAAGATGAAATTGGAAATGCAGATTGCAAGAAAATCTATGGATGAGGAAATGGCTACACTATATTCAAATTGAACATGGAAGCTGGTTCCATTGCCACAAGGAAAGAAATCCATATGCCATAAGTGGGTTTACAAGGTGAAGCATGATGCTAATGGTAGCATAAGCAGATATAAAGCATGATTGGTAGCAAAAGGATATGTACAAACATATGGCATTAATTATGAAGATACTTTTAGCCATGTAGCTAAAATGGCTACTATTAGAGCACTTGTTGCATTGGCTACAACAAAGAGCCTATAATATGATTAAGTGGGACTTTGCGGTCCAATCACTACATGACATTGGTATAGGGAAACAAGAGTGTTGTGATTAATGCAAAGAAACTCTATGGTCTCAGTAAACTGTGTGTTGAAGAGGTCAAGAATATGTTGTTTATGTTTAAATCCTTCAAGAAGAATGGGGGTAGAACAACTGAAAACTTAAGGATTTTGCACTCTACATTTACAAGCATTGTAGATTTCCCCAAGAGTATATTAAGCAGCTCATTATCAAACCCAATTACAATGGTAGGTGACTTGGGGTGTCAACAAATGGGAGCACAAATTAATCAAATCTCCATGGACCTACCCTTTTGCAATAAAACATTGTTTAGGTCATCATCCATAATGGCATATTGATTTGCTAATAAGGCCAACAAGAATAGCATCGATAATCAACTTTATGCTAGGTTTCTTCCACATGAGGATGTGGTTCACATCTTTATGGAGCGCCCTAGCAATCAAAACATTCTTGATATTTCACACAAAGACTTTAACTTGTTACATCCCAAACCTTTCTCTCGGAATGAGATGTTGATTGGTGAATCTAAGAATATGGATGTTCCTATATGGAATCTATGGAAGGATGAATACCTTTGGACATGTTTGTGTAAGAAAATAAAAGCACAGCGGAATAGACCTGTAGATAGAGTTTAGAGAAAAATGCAGACAAAGATAGACGCAGATTGAGAGATAGAGAACTCAAATTCTCAAATTGCTGAGCGTAATGAAGTTACAATGATGGTGTTGTCCACCCGTGCGCTCCCAATGTGGAGCTTAGATAGCGATCTAGACAGGCTCTAGATGAAGGGCTTACTAGTGCGCAATGCTCTATAAAGCTCAACCTGGGCCATGCTTATATAGCTTTTACAATGTGGTTTGGTATAGATAAACGTAGTGGGGAGATACAAAATAGTCGGTAGAATATACGATCCGACCATATCTCCACGACCAAAAGTCCTACCATCTCGACCCTATGGGCCGGGGGGATAGGCCCCCGAACCCCACAGAAGGGGGCAAACCCCCCTCTGCATTCCCCCCATAAAGGTTCTATGGGGAAACCGCGTGACACCACATGGCCTTTATTTTCGCCTTAAATGGCAACCCAATGGCCTGGAAGTTTATGCCCTGCCTAACCTAATGGCTAGGCTCACAAAGATCATCTACAACCATCAACGGTCACACATAGACCTCATCTAACTTGGAAGTTAGGGTTCCACAAATTTCCGGGCTCTCATAATGGCTTCTCCTCATAATGGGGGCCTTACAACTTAGAGCACCATGGATCATTTGTGGTCACATGAGGGTGGAGTATTGAGCATATCTAACACCCCCCCCTCAATGTCCACCCTACAGTGAACTACCTCCTTGGTCCAATCCCAAGCTTTAGAAAGTGTCGAAGAAGTTTCTCTCTCCCAAGAGCCTTGGTGAAAATGTCTGCTCCATCTTCTTCAGTAGGACAGTAGCTTATCTGCACGACCCTGTCCTCAATCAACTCATGCACATCGTGATACTCGATTTCTATGTGCTTGGTACGTGCATAGAAAATAGGATTTTTGGCAATGGCCATGCAACTTTGGTTGTCACACTTCAACTCTGTAACCTCTTGTCCTTACATTCCTATGTGCCATAGGATCCTCCTCAACCATACTACTTCACATGCTGCAATGCATGCAACTTTGTACTCAGCTTCAGTAGAAGATAATGCTACAGTCGGTTGTTTCTTACTAATCCAAGAGAAAATCCTTGATCCTAAAGAAAAGCAATATCCAGAAACTGATTTTCTGGTATCAATATCTCCTACCCAATCTGGGTCACAGTATCCAACTAGAGATGATCCTTCTTCATAAAGAATACCAGACTTAATCAATGGTTCCTTTCACATACCTGAGTATCCGCATGCTTGCCTTCCAATGAGTTTGGCAAGGCTTATTAGAGAACCTGCTTACTACTCCAACAACATAAGAGATGTCTGGTCGGCTATTGCACAAGTAGATGAGACTTCCAACTAATTTCCTGTATCTTCCAATATCCACTTGAGGTGAAGTATCTTCAATAGATAATTTTGTGTTGACCTCCATAGGTGTAGAAATTTTCTTGCAATCCTCCATGTTAAATGCCTTCAATATCTGCCTTGCATACTTTTGTTGAGAGATAAAAATATTCACTGGTTCTTGCCAAACTTCAAGACCTAAGCAATAATGCATTAAGCCCAAGTCTGTCATTTCAAATTCTGAACTCAGGGCATCTTTTGTTTGTTGAAGAAGAGCATCATCATTTCCTATAATCACAAGGTCATCTACATAGAGTACAAGGACAATTTAGAACATACAAGTTAGCATCAAAAGCACATCTTTTGAAACCTAGATCCAAGAGATACTTATCTATCCATTGGTACCATGCTCTAGGGGCTTGATTTAGCCCATATAATGCCTTCTTCAGCTTACATACCTTGTTCTCTGAATGAGGAGCCTCAAACCCTGGTGGTTGAGACACATATACCTCCTCCTTGAGGTCTCCATTCAGGAACGCTGATTTGACATCCATGTGATAGACTGGCCAATGCTTATGTGCAGCCACAGCTAGTACTACTTGGATAGTAGTCAATGGTTCACAAAAGTCAATGCCTTCAACTTGTGAGTAGCCCTGTGCAACAAGTCTTGCTTTATACTTTTCTAGAGTACCATCAGCCTTGTACTTTAACTTCCAAACCCACTTGATGCCGATGACTTTATGCTTAGGGGGTCGATCCACTAGCTCCCAAGTTCCATTCTTCATGATATTGTTGTATTTTGTTTGCATGGCAGCCCTCCAATTCGGATCATGGAGTGCCTCTTCCACATTGGTTGGTTCCTTTGCTTCTTCTTGAATGAGATCAGCCATCAAGGCTGTGTTTATAATATGGGTGCTTGCCCGTCTCTGTTCCTCTATTCTCTGTGATCTCCTCGGTCCATCTGCAACCTATTCTAGTGACTGTGGGATGGGGTTTGCAGAATCATAGAGCTGCCTCACCCAACATGGCAATGGCTTTTCCACTTGGGTGTCGGCAGGTTGGTGACTTTTGTTGGAAGTGAGGTAGGCCCTTAGGCTCATGTCACACGTCCATGGTTCCATAGTTCCATTCATGTACAACATTAATTCTAGCAATCTTCCATATTGACAAAACATGAACATACCACAACTTAATCATAAAAATGATGAGATAAAGATAGAGAAAGAATAGACGTCATGTGTAAGGTTTTACGTAAGCCATCGCTTACTCATAGTATCATATATACCAATGTTCAATGTACAATGTGGGAGTAAAATTCTCAACCATTCTATGTGATGAGAAATAGATGAATGAGTGAATGTACAATGTAATAAACATATTCAGATGTATGGGCAGTAATCTGAATATACATGAGATGTGTGACCTTATAGGTTATAGAAGAGTGAATATGAGTGACTGAATGAGGAAGGATCAGTGTGAAACTGATGGTCAACAAACCTACATCTAAACTTAGGCTATGGAAGACCCTAAGTTAGATACGTGTGTGAAAAGATCACATACTTATAAAGTAGCATAGAATGCTAACAAGATTGTTGCCGGAAATCCTCAAACTCATGTGAACACACCTTCTCAAACACCTCATCAAATATGCATAAAGCATATAAGTACTGATTCTCTTGTACCTATGCCGAATAGGACTCCTCCTGATATGAACGCCACAGCCTCCATAAACTTCAAGTAGTACCTGTGTGCATAAAGAGAATATGTACCTGAATACTTTAACATAAGATGTGAATCTTATGTTAAACTCCATCCAATGTCTTTGAAGTAGCTAGACATCTTCTTGTAGAAGACAATCTTCAACCTAACATCTTCGTGTAGAAGATGATCTTCAAATACATCATGTAGATAGGCGATCCTCACCATCAAGCTGCTAATGACCAAGTCTTCTTGCCATGAACAAGAGATGACCTCCTCTCCATGAGCTAGAGTGTGAGCACACCCTTCATCTTCTCTAAGAAGAATCACCAAGAAGAACTCCATAGCTGCTCCTCAACATGCTTCAAGTTAGCACCATGGCTGCCCCATGTGCTAGAAGAAACACCACCTCTACTGAGGTCCAAGCTCTAGAAAGCTTGTGTTGATCCTAGGTGAAGGATGAAAGACAATGAGCCCAAGCTCTTGTTATATAGTGTTTGATTGTCCTCCAAAAGCTTCTCCAAAAGCACTTGATCGCAATAAAGCACTTCATCGTAGCGATGAATAAAACAAACTCTTACGCGATTTTTATCTCCGTCCGTCGTTGTCAAAATTAAAGCAAAAGCATATCATAAGGAAGCGAATGCGCTGCGCCATTGCTGGGAGCGGGATTTGAACCCGCGTGGTCACGATGGGAGGACTCTTAGCTAGCCACGTCGCCAACTCCGTTCGCTGTTATAAAGACTAGCCTTGAGTTCTATACATGCTAGAAACTTAGAATATATTTTGACCAATTGGGATATGCACAATATGACATTGTTTCCAACAATCCCCCCTGCAATGTCATATTGGTACAACCTGAACTGGATCTGCAATCTGTCACAAACTGCAAACTATCACAAGCTTCAAGCTTGTACTCCCGCACTTCAGAACTTCCAAAAAAAAGTTTCTCAACGTACTTCTGCTGCGTCATGTAAATACACTAAACAAAATCAAGAACTGAATCTTGGAACCTGTGACTGTCAACTCACAACTTAGTGTATTATGAACACTGCTGGTTCATCTCTGATGTACTCAAGTCATGTCAACTCATCTCAATTGAAATCAACTGAAATATGAGTCAAAAAATCTATGATGTCATCATGTCTTCATCCTTTAAATCCTTCATACCTCTTTCCTTCAGAACCTGGTATAAACATATATGTGCGCACTTCTGAAATATACCTTTCTGAAATATCAAGTTTCTCTTTAAATAGAACTCTGGAACCTTCTCCTGAACAGGAACATCCTAACAGGAACTTTCTCCAAACATTCTTCTTCTTCCTTCTTCTTTCAAAGCTGGAACATAAAGAGAACCTGACAAAGGAAATATAGGAATACCTGTAGGTATGAATTTGCATTCTTTCACATATGGCTGAAAATAAGTCTTCATGTTTCATCACCCCCCTGGATGACTTAACACTAGTATCCAAAATTCTTCATATATATCAGACTTTATGAAATCTGGAACGTCTTCCTTCATAAATCTGATGTTCAGTGATCAATACCTGTATCTGAAACAAAATCTATGAATCCTTTTTATTAGCACTGTACACATGCCAATAGCTTTCCATGTGATTCCTCAGCTTTCCAAATTATAGAATAAGGTTAGCTGATCCTAACATAACAAAACCTTGCTGAAAGCTTTATAGGATTCATAAGCTTCAGTAACATAACAAGTATCTTCTATCTCTCTGCAACACAAATCTGATAGAACCTGAATCTTTGACTTACTTCTTCCAATGCTAAGAATTTTACAAAACAAAGGATAAATAACTGAATCATAAATACTCAAGATCATACAAGATCTATTCAAGATCAATGATCTCTCCTGTGTAGAATCTGTTGTCATCAAACCTTCATGACTGAATGTTTGATTTACTTCCTGAATGTCTCCAAGTGTCCATGCTTCTCAAAAAGTTGTAAAACTTTTCTTCAAACAAATCCTTTCCAAGAATCTGCAATTCTTACTTGAAATATAAGTGGACAAACTTCTCACCTTGAGAACTCCAAAAGCTGCAAGTTGATACTTCATAACTTTCATATTTTACCCGGGTGAAATGTGATAGTACCTGCTTGACTTTCTTTTGGCTAACTCCACTTTTCAATCAAGTTATAGGATCTAATGGAACACCTTTTTGAATACAAGCATGTATCCAAAAATCAAGACAATCATAAAAAGTAGATTCTTCAACTGACTGGTACATCAACAAGTCTGAATTTTCTGAAGTTTCTGAAAATATTGAATATGAGGTAACCTTTTCCAAACATAAAACCTCAACCCAAGTCTTCAACATCTGCTACAAAAAACTCTTTTACCTCAAGAGTTAGATAAAGAAGAAATATTTTTCTTTGCAACTTGTCATATACCAAGTAGCTCTGTATTGACACTCCAAGAATTCTTTGAGGGAACATATAAGCTGCCTGCTTAAAAGCTTCATAACTCATATACATATGAGTCAAAACATATATCTGCTGCTTTTCTTTCTCTCAATGCAATTCTTTGTCAAATCTACTAAATCATGACCAAGTGTAATGCAAAACAAGAAACTGCTTCTTCTTTAAACAAGATGTTCTCGTAGACTTGTCTTTGGGTGTAGAGGATAAAATAGGAAAAGTATATGGAAAATAAATGAGAAAAGGAAGCCTTACTTTTCTTTTAGAAATGATGGACTTTCTTCTTCTGCATCTTTCTTCCACCTAACGATAATGTCGACATCTTCAAACTTCTCTTCCATACCTTTTGTTCTCTTGATCTTGAAGTAGCAAACACTCTTGACTTCTTCAAACGAACTTTTCTCTTCCTCTAATGTAAGAGTAAGAGATAAAAAAAACATGGTATACAAATGGAAGTGAATATAGAATCATGTTTTATCATCTCCTCATATCTCTGAAAAAAAAACTCTGCTTCAAATGTCTGAAACGACTAAATTCACCAATCGTTGTCTGAATGATGAATTGCCCTTCTAGAGTTACCTTCTCTAGATACATTTGTACCTTGATATCCAACCAACTTACAACAGAAAATTGGCTGAAAAAACTCATCTCATCTCTGCACTTGTCTTCTTAGATGAACTTTCTTGCCATGAAAGAGATCTCTCAAAACTCGCTAGAAAAACCTCTAGATACCTGTTTTGATGTAGCCTTTAACTTTCAAATAATGAAAGTGTATAAAAGTACTCCTTGAATTTCTTCACATCTCTTCATAACTGCTCTTCTAAGATATGACCTGCAAATGACAATCTGATAGTAGAAACTGATACCTGTGATTTGATGTTGATCTGATTTCTTCATCTTCTCTGAACCATTGTTCTTCCTTGAATTTTAAGTAGTCTTCTCTTCATCAAGTCTGGGTCTTCAAACAATACTTTTGTAAAGTATTTGCATACTCTTCCAAAAATATTCGGCTGCTAACAGATCATCAACTTCATACTCCACACTGATGAATACACATGTAACTGAAGTGTCTAATTCTCAAATCTCTACTCATCTAGATTAAGTGTGTATGTCAAATGTCAAATATTAGAAGATGCTTTCAAATCATATGTTGTAAATCTGAAATTCTGGAACCTGAGATATGAATGAGCCTTAATGAATTGATGCCAAAGATCTAAAGTTCTGAAACCAAAACCTTAGTGCTCTGATACCAAATGTTGGAAGTGAGGTAGGCCCTTAGGCTCATGTCACACGTCCATGGTTCCATAGTTCCATTCATGTACAACATTAATTCTAGCAATCTTCCATATTGACAAAACATGAACATACCACAACTTAATCATAAAAATGATGAGATAAAGATAGAGAAAGAATAGACGTCATGTGTAAGGTTTTACGTAAGCCATCGCTTACTCATAGTATCATATATACCAATGTTCAATGTACAATGTGGGAGTAAAATTCTCAACCATTCTATGTGATGAGAAATAGATGAATGAGTGAATGTACAATGTAATAAACATATTCAGATGTATGGGCAGTAATCTGAATATACATGAGATGTGTGACCTTATAGGTTATAGAAGAGTGAATATGAGTGACTGAATGAGGAAGGATCAGTGTGAAACTGATGGTCAACAAACCTACATCTAAACTTAGGCTATGGAAGACCCTAAGTTAGATACGTGTGTGAAAAGATCACATACTTATAAAGTAGCATAGAATGCTAACAAGATTGTTGCCGGAAATCCTCAAACTCATGTGAACACACCTTCTCAAACACCTCATCAAATATGCATAAAGCATATAAGTACTGATTCTCTTGTACCTATGCCGAATAGGACTCCTCCTGATATGAACGCCACAGCCTCCATAAACTTCAAGTAGTACCTGTGTGCATAAAGAGAATATGTACCTGAATACTTTAACATAAGATGTGAATCTTATGTTAAACTCCATCCAATGTCTTTGAAGTAGCTAGACATCTTCTTGTAGAAGACAATCTTCAACCTAACATCTTCGTGTAGAAGATGATCTTCAAATACATCATGTAGATAGGCGATCCTCACCATCAAGCTGCTAATGACCAAGTCTTCTTGCCATGAACAAGAGATGACCTCCTCTCCATGAGCTAGAGTGTGAGCACACCCTTCATCTTCTCTAAGAAGAATCACCAAGAAGAACTCCATAGCTGCTCCTCAACATGCTTCAAGTTAGCACCATGGCTGCCCCATGTGCTAGAAGAAACACCACCTCTACTGAGGTCCAAGCTCTAGAAAGCTTGTGTTGATCCTAGGTGAAGGATGAAAGACAATGAGCCCAAGCTCTTGTTATATAGTGTTTGATTGTCCTCCAAAAGCTTCTCCAAAAGCACTTGATCGCAATAAAGCACTTCATCGTAGCGATGAATAAAACAAACTCTTACGCGATTTTTATCTCCGTCCGTCGTTGTCAAAATTAAAGCAAAAGCATATCATAAGGAAGCGAATGCGCTGCGCCATTGCTGGGAGCGGGATTTGAACCCGCGTGGTCACGATGGGAGGACTCTTAGCTAGCCACGTCGCCAACTCCGTTCGCTGTTATAAAGACTAGCCTTGAGTTCTATACATGCTAGAAACTTAGAATATATTTTGACCAATTGGGATATGCACAATATGACATTGTTTCCAACAACTTTCAGACTCATCATCTGAAGATGATGCTTCCTTCTCTTGTGTAGAAGGGATAGCTCTTGGGCCAGGTTCATAGTGGATTGCCCCTTCGCCTAATGATAAAATGGAAGCTCTCTTTTCCTCCTCCATTGCATGTGGCTGCTCCTCCTTAAACACCACATCACAACTCACCATGATCTTCTTAGCCTCAGGGTCATAAACCTTATAAGCCTTCTTATCTTCGTTGTACCTAGGAAGATACATTTGATGCTTTTTGGTTGAAGCTTGTTTCTCTCCCTATCTGGAACATGTACATAATATTCACTTCCAAGTACTTTGAAATGGGAAACAGAAGGCTTTTTACCAGTGTAGGCTTCTTGTGGAGTCTTTCCATCAAGTGACTTGGTGTAGCTTCGATTCAAGATGTAGACAACAATGTTGATAGCCTCTACCCAAAATTGATTAGGCAAACCCTTTCCTTTCAACGTGCACCTTGCCATCTCCATGATGGTTTGATTCCGATGTTCTGCAACACCATCCTGTTGAGGAATATGTGCCACTGTGAGTTGATGCTTGAGTCCCTTAATCTTGCAAAAATCTTCAAACTCTGTTGATGTGAACTCGCCACCACCGTCTGTCCTGAATTTCTTCATCTTCTTCCCTGTTTAAGTTTCATCAAGCTGAAGCCATTCTTTAAACTTACCAAAATCTTGAGCCTTATCGCGAAGGAAGTACACCCACATCTTCGTGCTATAGTCATCGACAAGTAACATGAAGTAGGAAAATCCGCCCAAGGTCTGTGTAGGCATTTTTCTGCACAAGTTAGCATGCACCAACTCTACAGGATAGCTTGCCCTGTTCTTGCTTTCTTGTGGAAACGCCTTCCTCTATTGCTTGCCCATCATGCAAGCTTCACATGGTTCCTTCATTTCTGCAATCGATGGTAGGTGTGCAACCATACCCCTGTGATGCATCTCC
The DNA here is from genome assembly GCA_020310875.1 of Ceratopteris richardii. NCBI lineage: Eukaryota > Viridiplantae > Streptophyta > Polypodiopsida > Polypodiales > Pteridaceae > Ceratopteris > Ceratopteris richardii. The sequence goes on along the minus strand of CM035417.1, from coordinate 124,630,928 downwards.
TTCAATACAGGGTATCAAATGTGGCTGAATCTCTCATGCCATAGCTTACTTGTGCCCATGTTTGTAGTGGCTGTAAGAGCACATAACTCATACAAGTTGTTCCTCCTTATGCCAGTCCCAACAATGTTGTTGTTACTATCCATAATCTTAGCTCCTGTCTTACTGAAAGATACTTGATGACCTTGATCAGTTATAGAAGCGACTGAAAGTGGAATTCGTTTTATTTGTGGAACATACAACACATTTGAAAGCTTTCTGATATCGCCATTAGAGTTAATGAAATTAACTGTACCTTCGCCCTCTGTAGGACATCTTGCATTGTTCCCTACCTTTACTGTGATGGGTTCCTTTAGAGGCTGTAAGGAACTGTAAAGGTCTTTTCTACTCGTCATGTGACGAGATGCACCACTGTCCAACACCCATGAGTCATCTATTCCTGAATCTTCAACTAAGGAGCACACCTCCTCTATCGTAACAAATAACTCAAGTTCTATTTCTGCTGTGTTGGCAGACTCCTTGCCCTTGCCACCTTTTGAAGAGCCACTCTTCTCTTCTGCCTTCTTGATGCGGTAGTCTTGGATTCTGTGTCCTTTCTTCTTGCAACGGAAACACTCTCCCTTGAACTTCTTTTTGTCGTTCTTCTTTTTGTCTCCATCTTTTGAAGAGTCTGCTTTGCCTCCTTTGGCATTTGCTGTGAATGCAGCATCTCCTTTGCTACCACCACTCCTTGCCTTGAGCCGCAGCTCCTTCTCCATGAGTGGGGCACTAAATTATTCAAAAGTTAGTGGTTGAGGTCTGATTTGAGTGTTAAGAGCAGTTACCAAACCATCAAACTTAGGTGGATAGATTCGAAGACAACGTCACTAGCTCCTCCCTTGACTTTTGAACACCTGCTCTTGCCATTTGATCTTGTAGATTCTTTATGCGAGTGATAAACACCTCTGTAGTCTCCCCATCAGCAAACCGTTCTGTTGCAAGCTGATTCTCCAATTTCTGAATCCGTGTCTGATTACAAGTTTCATATTGATTTCTCAATATGTTCCATGCTTCATATGCCTTCATAGTATGTTGAATGAGAGTCAAAACACTATCATAAGTACTTGTAACTAGAGCACAGAGTGCATCTGCATTTCTACATTTCCAAGCACGTAGAAGATCAACATGAGGAGGAATCATTCGACCAAGATTATTTGGATTAGGTCTTTCTTGGGGCTCATGATCAGTCCCAAGAACAGTCTCCAAAAGCTCATACGAATCAAGAATAGAAGTTATTTTGAACTTCCACAAGGTGTAGTTCGTATCATCAAGTTTACCTTCTGTGAAGGCTGGTGGTCATATCCGCAATATTGGGATGACCGGCATCATTGTTGCTCCTCCTTGTGCGCCACCTACTCCTGATGATGAACCACCTTGACTCCCAGTCGTAGATGATGATGGGTCGCTTGACATCTTCTCTCTTTTGTTGTTCAGACATGTGCAACCTCTGCATTTCTGCTTCTGCACCACTTAGAGCCTCTTGAGCTCTGATACCATGTCAGAAAATAACAACACAACGGAATAGATATGTAGACAGAGTTGAGAGAAAAATGCAGACAAAGATAGATGCAGACTGAGAGATAGAGAACTCGAATTCTCAAATTGCCAAGCATAATGCAGTTACAATGATGGTGTTGTCCACCCATGCGCTCCCAATGTGGAGCTTAGATGGCGATCTAGATAGACTCTTGATGAAGGGCTTACTAGTGCGCAATGCTCTGTAAACCTCAACCTGGGCCGTGCTTATATAGCTTTTACAAGGCGGTTTGGTATAGATAAACGTAGTTGGGAGATACAAAATATTCGGTAAAATATACGATCCGACAATATCTCCACGACCAGAAGTCCTACCGTCTCGGCCCTACGGGCCAGGGGGATAGGCCCCTCAGACCTCGCAGAAGGGGGCAAGCCCCTCTGCACTCCCCCCATTAAGGTTCTATGGGGAAATCGCGCGATGCCACAGGGCCTTTATTTTCACCTTAAATGGCAACCCAATGGCTTGGAAGTTTATGCCCTACCTAACCTAATAGCTAGGCTCACAAAGATCATCTACAACCATCAACAGTCACACAAACCTCATCTAACTTGGAAGTTAGGGTTCCACAAATGTCCGGGCTCTCATAATGGCTTCTCCTCATAATGGGGGCCTTACAACTTAGAGCACCATGGATCATTTGTGGTCACATGAGGGTGGAGTATTGAGCATCTCTAACAGTTTGAAGATGAGGAATGAAGCTATTTTCCAAAATAAGTGGAAGAAGAAGGCTCATGTTTCAAAATCAACCTTACGAAGGTTTCTATCAAGTGCAAAAGCATGATTAAGGATCCATATCTTGATGTTTTCTCTCTTAGAACCTTCCATTGAAATTTCAAATACACTTGCTGGAGGGAGAAACTCCTTTCCCTATACTATGGTTTCATCTCCTTCTCATGAAGGCTTGTTATTTTTATTTTTTCGAATTAATTTTTGTTTCTGCATGTGTGGCAAAAAAAAAGCGAGGGGAGGGGGAGAAAAAACAAAAACAAAATGTATGCTTGCTGGTAATAAATATCAACCAGAGATATATGTTAGTTTTAGGGCCATATACATCCATCCTACTTCACATGTTCTGCCTCTTTCCTATTGTTGCGGCTTCTACAAGGGAGTTCATTCATTTCTATGGGAAAGATGCTTGTCCCATGTATTTATCTTTTCATGTATTTTTCAATAAATTAGAATCCAATGCCTCCTTTTTTTATCTCTATTATTAAGTCGCTTGTGCATAGTCAAAGAGGCTCAAGTGCAAGCTCAAGCTTTAACTTGATCATCACAAGTGACTTCCAAGTAAGAATCTGAAAAGAAATATGAAGAGAAACAGCAAACATTGAGATGAAAATTGACCCAAAACTTGGAGCCCATGCAAATAAATTTCTAAGAAACCAAAATGCAGCTAGGAGTCCCATTCCAACATGAATTTCTCCACATAACGATTGAGAGAAGTGGGCATTACACATAGAGCACTCTCTACTCTGCACCCCTCAAGCTATAAATAAAAGTGAGCGAATAAATAAATGGTAGAAAAACGAAAAACATGTGTTTGACTTAGACTTGGAAGTATTCTTTTCTAATGATAAGGTTATGCTGCCCATGTAAAGCCTTTTCAGAGCTTTCCAAACTTTTCTTTTTTGCATAAGGAGAGTTTGTTGTTCTCTACACTAGAGAAAAAATAATTTTATGGAGGACACTTGATATGCCATTGTTCTTTGTACAGTGGATTGGAGACATCATCTATGTGTGATTTCCCAGCCAACAACTCTTAGCAGCTTCATGATCAAAAGCAATGTGTGCTTTTGCTAATATCATCATAGAATTACTCCAATTTTACTCATAGAAGAAAAAAATTATTAGAAATTCGGCATTGCTGGGAATAAACCTTTGTTTTTATATTTCGCAAAATGAACTAGTATGCCATAAATTTGTAATCCAACATACAACATTTACATTGACATTACCAAGGCTTGGAAGGGAATCTAAGTTCTTCTTTTTGAATAGCCTATACTCCATATGCCAATTTCTTTACAATATTCACACAACTAAGAATAATGTACATGATAACTCCTAGACTCAATATGTCAATTTCTTTACAATATTCACTTGAAGAAATTCGGGAGACATGTAGTAGGAGCTTCCTGCCAATCCAAAAAACTTGACAACATATGACAATGAATGGAATTTGCTCCCAAAACTTGGAATTTAGCAGGCCATACCCCTTTTATACTCGAGTGTGAGACCAAAGTTGGCTGATTTGATAAGGGATGTGTCCTAGTGGTGGACTAGAAAGCTCTTTTTAGGCTTCATGTCACGATGTATGGATTCCAACAAGGTCTACATAAAAAAAGAAACATGGGCCTCTATACACTGCTTACTATTTGTAATCTTCTCATATAGATCACCACCATGGCAAATTTGTGAAAGAGGATGAGTAGATGTTTTATCTTCAATGACATCATGCGATCAGAGAATTCCATTCACAAACGTGCAATCACAATTAAAGAGAGGTTTCATGATGCAGGTCTCACGAATGATATGAATGAGTTACTGACTATTGTTAAGGTAGACCTTGGGTGTGTACTTGCAAGCAAACAATGGTCCAAGAAGCCGCATTTGCAGCTTTCTATAATGCCATGCTAACCATGGCCAAGCTCATGGCCCATTGTATAGATGGAATGTAGAAAGCATATGAGGTACATGCAATCCGTGCATCTTAAGAAGTCTCACGACCTTTGAGCATGCACTACACATAAACTCCATCTCTCTTTCTCTCTCTCTCTCTCTCTAACATTTCACATAAATGAGTTATTCGAGAGCTTGAGCTTGTTCATTCATGAAGGCAATGAAACTTACAAGTCATGGGTGGGGAAGGCGATAGGGGAAGACACAATTCAATACTGTGAAAGTCCACTTAAGAATTTCCAACAAGAATACTGTGTATGTCAAAAGTCTACTTAAGAGTCTCCAACATGAATCGTCGGTATGGCAAAAGTAGACATCACTATGACTTAGGGTTTGAAAATTTGAGGGCTATTTTCATGTTTATTTATCTCTCTCAACTTAAATCTGCTATTGGGGTGATTTTTACCTTTTTTTTTTTTGGTGTTTTTCACCTTTGCTTTTACTTTCCAAGAGTCTTCTTAAGCAAAGGATATGGGGTAAAGAACACATATAGATAACTATGTACATTGTACATAGGGATCAATGAGAGTGACCATTAAATAATTCTTTTCATATGCCTTCCAATGCCATTATATATATATATATATATATATATATATATATATATATATATATATATATATATATATATATATATATATATATATATATATATATATATATATATATAGTAGGGTCTTGTATATTTATATGTGGATTTGAGGCCAAGAAGGTTTGAGATGAGAGCCATTCTTGTTGATATATTTAGGTAGTGATGTGTGTGAACACACTAGGACCACTGGGGCAGTTTTTTCCCTCTTTAGGAGGTTTTTTTCCTCGGCTTGTATATACACCTATTCCCCTAATGGGCTACTTATCTTTGTACATTCTCTACTAATACATTCAGTATTGTGTGTTGTGCTCCAAGCTTCTTCTTCTTCCTTGTGTTGTTTGCGTGCTTCCACAGACGTCTAACTCCAACAATTGGTATTAGAGCAGGTCACCGCTTCATCTAGGGCATCATAGTCACCTCTCCAATTGCAGTCTAAGAATCGCACGAATTTTGTGAGCATACTCAATGTGTTTCCGAGATCAAAACAACTTCATTGTGTGGTGCCAAAATCACGATCTGAGCTCGTTTTGGCCTCCGAACACACTATCGCAGTGCTTGTGCAGGCTATTTTGTCTTTTTGTGCCAAAGGTATATACCAGTTTTGGTTCGCCAATATAGGCGTCTCAAAGTTTGCTACAGATTTAGCAAAATTTGTCTAGGCGATTTTGTTCAACTTTTTGAGATACAGTCAATTTTTTGCATCAAGGTATTTTAGTCACCGACCATGGCTGAAAGCAGTGATGTATTCCATATGTTGGTTGTTGAGGATAAGTTGGATGGTACCAACTACCCATTATGGGCTTATATGATGCGACATGTATTGGTTGCAAAAGGACTCTGGAACATTGTGCAGGGTGTTGAAAAACGTCCTATCATACCTGCAACTGTTAGAACTGCAAGTACTGAAGCTGATGCAGAAGGCGTCGAAGATGATGATATTCTGCATATTCTTGTTCGTGTTGTGATTTCTGCTGCACCTACTGCATAGCAAATTTGTTGGAATGGCAGAGATACCCAAGTGCATGCATCGATAGCTTTGTCTATCAAACATGCCATTATTCCTCACATTCGCTCTTGCAGAACAGCTAAGGATGCTTGGGATACACTTACCACGTTGTACCAAGCTAGAAATGAGGCTTGTGTTGCTTACCTCCGAAAATAGTTGGAGAGTGAGCACATGAATGAAGGTGATTCTATGGATAGTTTTCTAACAAAGATCAAAGACTTGAAGGAACAATTGATTTCTGCTAATGAAGTTATACCAGATAGCTCACTTGTGCAGACTGTTCTGAATGGTCTTCTTGGCTCATATCAGAGTTTTTCTTCTACTCTTCGGTTGATGATGAAAGGCAATCTGAATGCCTTGTCCTTTGAGGAGTTAGTCTCTGTTCTGTTGCAAGAAGATCAGTCCAGGCAGAACAGGTCCATTATGCATGTTGTAGATCAAGCTTTCTTGGCTAGTCAAAAGGGAAAAGGAAAATGGAGCTCTTCTACTAGTAAGCAGAAATATGCTAATTCTGCACATTCGAAGAAGGAAGACAAAGATGAGAAGAAATCAAAAAAGCAAAAATTGTTTTGCAAGTACTGTAAAGGGAATGATCATATCATAAAGAACTATCCTAAACTTGCTGCAAAAGAGGCAAAGAAAAAAGAGGTTGGAATGGTTGTTGCAAAGGCCTCTACTCCAAAAACAAAAGTCTGCTAACCTTGTGCAGGATGAAGAATGGGCGTTTACTACTGTTTGCAATTTAGACCCATCTTCTCATGAGCAGTGCATGTCTGCAATAGACTCGGATGTTTGGTACTTTGATAGTGGGGCGACCAAACATATTACCTCGCATGACAGTTTCTTTTCTTCACTCGAGCCTGCCCCTATAGGGAATACTGCCACATGTGCCAACAACTCCTCTTATCCTGTTATTGGAGTTGGTAAGATCATTATGACTATTGCTGATGGTAGTTCTTTCACTTTGTTAGATGCTTTATTTGTGCCAGGGATCAAGAAGAATCTGTTATCAGTTTCTGCATTAGCCAAGCCTGACTTTGTTGTGAAATTTGTTAATGACAGATGTACAATTCATGATCTGTCAAATGGCGATGTTATTATTGCTTCTCACATTTTATGTCGTGGGCTGTATAAGCTCATAGACTATGAAAAATCAGTGAATGATTTGGCATGTGTCGTACATGATTCTCAGGCTATGTCAGATGCAAAGCTTTGGCATGCATGCTTTGGTCATCTGATCTTTGCTAATCTCCTACGCTTGCAGAAATCTGAAATGGTGTCCTCTTTGCCCAAACTTGAGGCACCTGGTAAACATGTATGTGAAGGCTGTATTTTGGGCAAAATGCAGCATTCCTCATTTCCAAAAGATGGTCTAGTTTGGGCTACTCAGAAATTGAAGCTTGTTCATAACGATGTTTGTGGTCCTATGTAGACACCCTCTTTTGGAAATTATCTTTACTTGGTGACTTTCATTGATGATTTTTCTAGGCATGCATGGGTATATCCACTAGAAGCAAAGTCCAAAGTGTTTATGTGCTTCAAACAGTTTCTGGTTTTGGCTGAAAATATGTCAGCATATAAAATGGGCACCCTCCATTCTGATCGAGGGGGGGAATATATGTCTTCTGATTTTAATGCATTTCTAGCTGAACGTGGGATAAAACACCAGTGTACAATGCCATATACACCTCAACAGAATGGAGTTGCTGAATAGAAGAATAGGTCACTCATGGAGATGGCGAGGTGTATGGTCAAGAGTTAGGCTTTACCACATAGTTTCTGGCTTGAGGTTGTTATGTGTGCAGCATATGTGCTTAACAGGTGTCCCACTAAAGCACTGCAGTCTATCACTCCATATGAGGCTTGGCATGATCGCAAGCCATATGTTGCTCATCTGCGTGTTTTTGGTTGTCTGGCATATGCATTAGTGCCTAAACAACATCGTAGAAAATTGGATGATAAAGCAGTAAAATGTATTTTTGTTGGGTACAATCCTGAAAGTAAAGGCTATCGTCTCTGTCATCCACAGACTAAACACATTCTGGTTAGATGTGATGTTGTTTTTGTGGAAGAAGCTATTCAGCCATTGCTTTCATGTACTAAGGAGACATCTATTAGCTCCAAAGACATGTATGATACTTTGCTTCCTCTTTTTACAGGTGGACAGTCTAGTGCTTGTCCTAATGAGGCAACTTCTCAGCCTTTGCAGGTTTCATGTGATGATGTAGATCATTCCATTTCTGATGTAGCATGACGCACTTGTTGATGAGAGAGCTGATATTGAGCAGGCAAAATCTATGCCAAAATGGCTTGTCTAGACTTTGCATGACAGCAAATTAGATGCACCTTTGTCATATCGTACTCGATCAGGCTCTCATAGTGCCTCTTTTGCATAAGATTGCTATGCTATGGCTGCCTCTAGTCTCTGTGATGAGACTGAACCTGTTTCATTTGATGAAGCACAAAATTCTGAACATTGGATGGCGGCAATGCAATCTGAATATGATGTTATAATGAAGAATGGGGTACTTGGCCTTTATGTGACTTGCCTCCTGGCAAGAAGGCCATTGGCACAAAGTGGGTATACAATCTGGAGCGTAAACCTGATGGAACAGTTGACATGTATAAGGCTAGGCTTGTTGCAAATGGTTATGCGCAGGAAAAAGGCATTGATTTTGATGAGACCTTTGCATCTACTTGTCGAATGACTATTGTTCATAGCAGTTGTGCACTTGCAGCTCATCATGGCTGGAATGTACATCAGTTGGATATCAAAACAACATTTCTGAATGGTGACTTGCATGAAGGAGTGTATGTTTTTTAGCCCCGTGGCTTAGTGCAAAAAGGGCATGAGAACCAGATGTGCACGTTAAAGAAGGCATTATATGGTTTAAAGCAAGCACCACGTGCTTGGAATGAAAAGATACATGCCTTTTGTTGATATATTTAGGTAGTGATGTGTGTGAACACTCTAGGACCACCGGGGCACTTTTTTCCCTCTTTAGGAGGTTTTTTTCCCTCGGCTTGTATATACGCCTATTTCCCTAATGGACTACTTATCTTTGTACATTCTCTAGTAATACATTCAGTATTGCGTGTTTGTGCTCCAAGCTTCTTCTTCTTCCTTGTGCTGTTTGCGTGCTTCTGCAGACGTCTAACTCCAACAATTGGTATTAGAGCAGGTCGTCGCTTCATCTAGGGTGCCGTCGACACTCCTCCGTTTGCAATCTCAGAATCGCATGAATTTTGGTGAGCATGCTCAGCATGTTTTCGAGATCAAAACAGCTTTGCTATGTGGTGCCTAAATCACGATCTGAGCTCGTTTCGGCCTCCGAACGCACTATCGCAGCGCTTGTGTAGGCTATTTCATCTTTTTGTGCCAAAGCTATATACCAATTTCTGTTCGTCAGTTTAAGCATCTCAAAGTCTGCTATAGGTCTAGCAGAACTCATCTGGGCAGTTTTGTTCAACTTTTTGAGATACAATCAATTTTCTGCATCAAGGTATTTTAGTCACCGGCCATGGCTGAAAGCAGTGATGTATTCCGTATGTTGGTTGTTGAGGATAAGTTGGATGGTACCACCCATTATGGGCTTATATGATGCGACATGTATTGGTTGCAAAAGGATTGTGGAACATTGTGCAGGGTGTTGAAAGACGTCCTGTTACACCTCTGACTACAGGTACTGCAAATACAGGTGCTAGAGCTGATGAAGATGGTGTTGAAGATGACATTCCGTAGATTGCTGTTCGTGCTATTGTTTCTGCTTCACCTACTGCAGAGCAGATTCGTTGGGATGGCAGAGATGCCCAGGCACATGCATTGATAGCTTTGTCTATCAAATGTGCCATTATTCCTCACATTCGCTCTTGCATAACAGCTAAGGATGCTTGGGATACACTTACCACATTGTACCAAGCTAGGAATGAGGCTCGTGTTGCTTACCTCCGAAAACAGTTGGAGAGTGAGCACATGAATGAAGGTGATTCTATGGACAGTTTCCTAACGAAGATCAAAGACTTGAAGGAACAATTGATTTCTGCTGATGAGGTTATACCAGATAACTCACTTGTGCAGACCGTTCTGAATGGTCTTCCTGATTCATATCAGAGTTTTGCTTCTACTCTTCGTTTGATGATGAAAGGCAATCCGAATGCCTTATCATTTGAGGAGTTAGTCTCTGTTCTGTTGCAGGAAGATCAGTCTAGGAAGAAAAGGTCCATTATGCAAGTTGCAGATCAAGCTTTCCTAGCTAGTCAGAAGGGCAGAGGAAAATGGAGCTCTTCAACTAGTAAGCGGAAATTTGTTAATTCTGCATATTCGAAGAAGGAAGATAAAGATGACAAGAAATCAGAAAAGCAGAAATTGTTTTGTAAGTACTGTAAAGGGAATGATCATATCATAAAGAACTGTCCAAAATTGGCTGCTAAAGAGGCAAAGAAGAAAGAGGCTGGAATGGTTGTTGCAGAGGCCTCTACACCAAAAACAGAGTCTGCAAATCTTGTGCAGGAAGAAGAATGGGCGTTTACTACTGTCTGCAATTTTGACCCATCTTCTCATGAGCAGTGCATGTCTGCAATAGACTCAAATGTTTGGTATTTTGACAGTGGGGTATATTACCTCGCAGCACAGTTTCTTCTCTTCACTCGAGCTTGCCCCTATAGGGAATACTGTTACATGCGCCAACAACTCCTCTTATCCTGTTATGGGAGTTGGTAAGATCATTTTGACTACTGTTGATGGTAGTTCTTTCACTTTGTTAGATGCTTTATTTGTGCTAGGGATAAAAAAGAACCTGTTATCAGTTTCTGCATTAGCCAAGATTGACTTGGTTGTGAAAATTGTTGATGACAGGTGTACAGTTCATGATCTGTCAAATGGCGATGTGATTATTGCTTCTGGCATTTTATGTCGTGGGCTGTATAAGCTCATAGACTATGAAAGATCTGTAAATGATTTGGCATGTGCAGTAAATGATTCGTAGGCTATGTCACATGCAAAGCTTTGGCATGCACGCTTTGGTCATCTGAATTTTGCTAGTTTGCTACGCCTGCAGAAATCTGAAATGGTGTCCTCGTTGCCCAAACTTGAGGCACCTGGAAAACATGTTTGTGAAGGCTGTATTTTGGGCAAAATGCAGCGTTCCTCCTTTCCAAAAGATGGTTCAGTTTGGGCTACATAGAAATTGCAGCTTGTACATAGTGATGTCTGTGGTCCTATGCAGACACCCTCTTTTGGAAATTACCTTTACTTCGTGACTTTCATTAATGATTTTTCCAGGCATGCATGGGTATATCACTCAATGGAAAGTCCGAAGTGTTCATGTGCTTTAAACAATTTTTGGTTTTGGCTGAAAATCTGTCAGCATGTAAAATGGGCACCCTCCGTTCTGATCGAGGGGGGGAATATATGTCTTCTGATTTTAATGCATTTCTGGCTGAACGTGGGATAAAACACCAGTGTACAGTGCCGTATACACCTCAACAGAATGGAGTTGATGAATGAAAGAACAGGTCACTCATGGAGATGGCGAGGTGCATGGTCAAAAGTCAGGCTTTACCACATAGTTTCTGGCTTGAGGCTGTCATGTGTGCAGCATATGTACTGAACAGGTGTCCCACTAAAGCACTGTAGTCTATCACTCCATATGAGGCTTGGCATGACCGCAATCCATCTGTTGCTCATCTGTGTGTTTTTGGTTGTTTGGCATATGCACTAGTACTTGAACAACATCGCAGAAAATTGGATGATAAGGCAGTAAAATGTATTTTTGTTGGGTACAGTTCTGAAAGTAAAGGCTATCGTCTGTATCATCCATAGACTAAACACATTCTGGTTAGCCGTGATGTTGTCTTTGTGGAAGATGCTATTCAGCCATTGCTTTCATGTACTAAGGAGACATCTATTAGCTCCAAAGACATGTATGATACTTTGATGCCTCTTTTTATAGGTGGACAGTCTAGTGCTAGTCCTAATGAGGCAACTTCTCAGCCTTTGCAGGTTTCATATGATGATGCAGATCATTCCATTACTGATGCAGATTTACATGATGCACTTGTTGATGAGAGAGATGATATTGAGCATGCAAAAACTATGCCAAAATGGCTGGTGCAGACTTTGCATGACAACAAATTAGATGCACCTTTGTCATATCGTACTCGTTCATGCTCTCATAGTGCCTCCTTTGCATCAGATTGCTATGCTATGGCTGCGTCTAGTCTCTGTGATGAGAATGAGCCTGTTTCTTTTGATGAAGCACAGAATTCAGAAAATTGGATGGCTGCTATGCAATCTGAATATGATGCTATAATGAAGAATGGTACATGGTCTTTGTGTGACTTGCCTACTGGCAAGAAGGCCATTGGCACTAAGTGGGTATACAAGCTGAAGCATAAACCTGATGGTACAGTTGACAGGTATAAGGCTAGGCTTGTTGCAAAGGGTTATGCGCAGGAAAGAGGCATTGATTTTGATGAGACCTTTGCACCTACATGCCGTATGACTACTGTTCAGAGCATTCATGCACTTGCAGCCCATCATGGTTCGAATGTACATCAATTGGACATTAAAACAACATTTCTAAATGGTGACTTGCATGAAGGAGTGTATGTTTTTCAGCCCCGCAGCTTTATGCAGAAAGGGCATGAAAACCAGGTGTGCATGTTAAAGAAGGCATTATATGGTTTAAAGCAAGCACCACATGCTTGTTATGAGAAGATACATGCCTATCTGATTGCACATGATTTTGAGAACAGTCCAACTGAAAGCACCTTATATGTTAAGCGTGCTAATGATGTGCTTCTGATCATTGTTGTCTATGTTGACGACATGCTGCTCACTGGTCCTATTGAGAAGCATATTGCTGATTTTAAGGTTGATTTGCATGCCTCATTTGAGATGTCTGATTTGGGGCATTTGCATCACTATTTGGGCATTCAGTTTATGCAAGTTGATGGTGGAATGGCTTTGTATCAAACAAAACATATTCACACATTATTGCAACGTTTTGGCCTTGAAGACTGTAAGCCTATTGCCACTCCTATGGAGACAGGTTTAGGATTGATTCTTCATGATGCTGGAGATGCATTTGATGTTGTTCTCTATCAGCAAGCTGTTGGATGCTTGATTTACTTATGCATTACTCGACCAGATATTCAGTTTGCTGTCTCACAGATGAGCAGATTTATGCATTGCCCAGGAGTCAAGCATTGGCAGGCGGTTAAGCGCATCTTTCGCTACTTGAGTGGTACTCGGCTACTTGGGTTGTTTTATCCCAAGGGGGGATCACTACCGCCAGATTTGCATGCTTTTTCTGACTTTGATTGGGCTGGTCGCTATGACACTCGTGTGTCCACTAATGGCTTTTGCTTCATGCTTGGTAGCTCATGTATATCTTGGTTGAGCAAGAAGCAGCCTACTGTGGCCACTTCCAATTGTGAGGCTGAGTATAGGGCAGCTTTCACAGCTACTGTTGAGTGTGTGTGGCTCAAACGCCTTATGGCTGATTTGGGTGTTGGTCAGAATTCTGCCACCACTATCTTCACTGACAGTCAGAGCGCATTGGTAGTTGCGAGGAACCCTGTGTTCCATGCTCTCACTAAGCACATTGAGGTGCATTATCACTATGTCAGGGAGAGGTTCTTTGCTGGGGAGATCAGCTTGGCATATGTGCCCACGCAGGAGAACATTGCAGACCTTTTCACGAAGGCTCTGCCCAGGGAGAAGTTTGAAGCTTTCCGCAAAGCTTTGGGCTTACTTCCTTTTGTGGAGTGACTTCCACATAGCTTGGCACTCCCTTATACATGAGTGCCAGCTACTTGTTCACCGCATCACTCCCAAGGGGGATTTGTTGATATATTTAGGTAGTGATGTGTGTGAACACTCTAGGACCACCGGGGCACTTTTTTCCCTCTTTAGGAGTTTTTTTTCCCCCGGCTTGTATATACGCCTATTGCCCTAATGGGCTACTTATCTTTGTACATTCTCTAGTAATACATTCAGTATTGTGTGTTTGTGCTCCAAGCTTCTTCTTCTTCCTTGTGCTGTTCGCGTGCTTCCGTAGACGTCTAACTCCAACACCTATCTGATTGCACATGGTTTTGAGAACAGTCCAACTGAAAGCACCTTATATGTTAAGCGTGCGAATGATGTACTTCTGATCATTGTGGTTTATGTTGATGACATGATGCTCATTGGTCCTCATGAGATGCATATTTCTGATTTTAAGGTTGATTTGCATGCCTCATTTGAGATGTCTGATTTGGGGTATTTGCATCACTATTTGGGCATTCAATTTATGCATGTTGATGGTGGAATGGCTTTGTGTCAAACGAAATATATTGACACATTATTGCAATGTTTTGGCCTTGAAGACTTTAAACCTATTGCCACTCCTATGGAAACATGTTTACGACTGAGTCTTCATGATGCTGGAGATGCATTTGATGCTTCTCTCTATTAGCACACTGTTGGATGCTTGATTTACTTATGCATTACTCGACCAGATATTCAGTTTGCTGTCTCACAGACGAGTAGGTTTATGCATTGCCCATGAGTCAAGCATTGGAAGGCGGTTAAGCGCATCTTTCGCTACTTGAGTGGTACCCGGCTACTTGGTTTGTTTTATCCCAAGGGGGATCACTACCGCCAGATTTGCATGCTTTTTATGACTCTGATTGGGTTGGTTGCTATGACACTAGTGTGTCCACTAGTGGTTTTTGCTTCATGCTTGGTAGCTCATCCATATCTTGGTTGAGCAAGAAGAAGCCTACTGTGGCCACTTCCAGTTGTGAGGTTGAGTATAGGGAAGCTTTCACAACGACTGTTGAGTGTGTGTGGCTCTGATGCCTTATGGCTGATTTGGATGTTGGTCAGTCTTCTGCCACCACCATCTTCACTCACAGTCAGAACGTATTGGCAGTTGCGAGGAACCCTGTGTTCCATGCTCGCACTAAGCACATTGAGGTGCATTATCATTATGTCAGGGAGAGGTTCTCTACTGGGGAGATCAGCTTGGCATATGTGCCCACACGGGAGAACATTGCAGACCTTTTCACGAAGGCTCTACTTAGGGAGAAGTTTGAAGCTTTCCGCAAAGCTTTGGGCTTACTTCCTTTTTTGGATTGATTCCACATAGCTTGGCACTTCCTTATACATGAGTGCCAGCTCCTTGTTCACCACATCACTCCCAGCGGGGATTTGTTGATATATTTAGGTAGTGATGTGTGTGAACATAATAGGCCCGCCGGAGCACTTTTTTCCCTCTTTAAGAGGTTTTTTTTTTCGGCTTGTATATACGCCTATTGCCCTAATGGGCTACTTATCTTTGTACATTCTCTAGTAATACATTCATTATTGTGTGTTGTGCTCCAAACTTCTTCTTCTTCCTTGTGCTATCCGCGTGATTCCGCAGACGTCTAACTCCAACAATTCTTTTATAGGAAAGGTGGTTTGAAAAGGCTAAGAGGACATAAGTCCTCACTAAAAGCTAGTTGGCTATATATACCGTTGCTAAATGTGGGGGCGTATGGCCTTTTGTCATCTTTTTTGTGTGTGTTACTTATCCCATATGAGTTCATCAAAGTCCCTTTCTTATGCGCATGGTCTTATCTTCATCTTCGTCACATAAAAACCTACCAAGATTGTAATTTGTATATGCACAATTATAAGGTGCATATTATAAGGAGATGCAAATTATGCACTACCCCATCATTGAACCTAGCTTATATGTTCATAAGGATCAAATAAGAAAATTTACCATTAGAATATGGACTATGTAGTCTTGGCTCCCCATCATATGGGATTTCGGTTAGATTCATATGTCACATAAGTTCAGCCTATCATTTGTTTAACTTAAGAACCTCATTTTATGGATGATATGATTATGAGTTGTGAATCTAAGCTCAATTTTGATCGTTGTGCCTTAAAAAGGCCATGCTTTCTTTAATTTTGTTATAATCAAATTGGCTGGTTGTAAATAATTTGCACTCGAGAACCTCGAGCATCTCCCCACATATGGGTGATAGTTCACTATTTAGTAGAAAACCGTCCAATAGTTCTGTGTAAGGCCACATTCTTCCATAGCCTCTTTATAGATGACCCCTACCCCATTCCTAACATCAAACCCAAGCAACATACCTCTATCTTATATTCCATCATCTCCATTGAAGACTTTGAGAGCACAGACATGAAGAATACGGTAAGTCTTTTTTTTTTTTGAGTGTACAATGAATTGGAAATACACATTCACACACCCAACCTCGTAAGGTAGATCACCCATCATGAGAATTTCATGGACATGTCTAGCCAAGATTTGAACTCAGGACTTCCTCTCACAGCTTCAAAATGTCAGCCACTAAGCTACGTGAGCTCGGACTTGATCTTGATCTTCGTCTATGCTCATTTCCTTTGCATACAAATTTGTATACCAAGGCTTGTTGATCCTTACCAAATTACTGATTAATTTTTGGTTAAAGGGAGATCGTCCTATGAAGAAAGGAGAACTTTTCGAAGTGTTTTTCTCATTTCCCTAGTGTAATTGCTTTCTTTGGTCCTCACCAAATACTATGAAGCAAGGAGAACTTTTTGAAGTGTAATTGTTTTCTTTCATCCTCACTAAATACATAATTGGCGCACATTAGTTCAATTGGTTTAAGCTTTTGCCTCTTGAGGCTGAGGCGGGAGTTCAACCCCTAATAGCTGCGACTGATATGTTATGAGCTTTAAGCCAATCCAAACTTAGTCTCCTTATTGCTTTCAAGTTGTCATTGTTGTATCACCTTCGGGTAGTTTTAACTTTTGCTTTGTGAGATACCAAGATCCCACGGATACTATGTCCGTTCACTTACAATTGTTCTTTCAATAAATACAATCAAAAGGAGATTAAGCTTCCTGAACTTCCTCTTAAAAAAAAGAAAGACTTGAATAGAGAATAACTTCTGGAACGTTTTAAGTGTAACATGTTCTACAAGTGACTTTTCTGTTACGAAGAATCCCGGTTATTTTTAATTATCAGAGGAAGGCAGACAATATGAGTCAAAATTCAGATGGGTCAATGCCCGCCGCCGGCGTAATATAGGCGACTATCAAGATTTTGCGCCTCAGGAGCTGTTGGAGGAATCCCGATCCATTTCCTGATTCCTGAATCCGCAGCGCCAGGTAGGTGAGCGTGGACGATCATGTCATATGTATGCTGCTGCGAAGCAGTCGGCATTACGTTGATTCCAATCACGCTGACTTCAGCTCAATGAGCTTCCCAGACACACACACACACACATACACAGACACACACACACAGAGAGAGAGAGAGAGAGAGAGAGAGAGAGAGAGAGAGAGAGAGAGAGAGAGAGAGAGAGAGAGAGAGAGAGAGAGAGAGAGAGAGAGAGAGAGAGAGAGAGAGAGAGAGAGTTGTTGCAATCTCTGAAAATCACATGTAATGATGTCCTATGCCAGACGTACCGCATTTTCGGTGTTTGACACGGTGGAGAGCATGATGCATCGTACAGCCGTGGCTCATGGCCTTCTCCTTCTTCTGGGGTTTCAATTTTGTATGGTTTTTAGCGAAACATCATCAATAGAAGGGGGACAAGTTGTAGTCTTGGATGCTGGCAACTTCACAGAAACTATTGGAGCGCATTCTTTTGTTGTGGTTGAATTCTTCACAACATGGTAAACTTAAAATCCTACCTCTCTTCTTTTGCGAAATCTCTTTCATATTTTCAGTATACTTTGAAAATTTTTTGCATGTATTTTGCGGAGCTATTGTCATGATGAGAATTGCCCCCAAATATCATTTACTTTGACTTTTGAATTTTATCACTTTGGCAATCATCCTTTCTTGAGTGAAACGTTTTACTTATTAACGTCCTATAAAACAGTGATTATGGCCACGAGAAATGCAAAAGTACACTCGGTCCAATGATTGCAAGTCATACATGCATTTGATATAATCAATCGGCTTGGAACTGTGCAATTCTTTGTCCTTATTAGCATTATATAAATAGACCATGGGAAGTGGAAGTCATGAAACACAAAACACGATAGCTTGTCGCCATTTGTTTATGATGGAATAGAGATTTTCAAAATGGCATTAATGGAGAAGGTAGGAGGGAAGCTTTTATACTTTCAATTTTACAATACAGCTCCATCAAAATGCTCTAAAATTATCTAATCATGAGTGAAGGCTTGAACTCTATCGACAGATTAAGAAGTAGTTTTAAGAACCCTTGATGTTGGAATTTGTTCATCGAAGATCTTGGAGAATATAAGTAATAAATTGATATAAGGCAATCCAACTGAATTCATATATAAAATTTAGAATTAGAAAAGTTTATTGATCCTCAGCTGAATATCAACTTGCACAAAAGTCCAAATTACAAAAGTCATAGCTGAAATATGTTAAGAAGTCTCCATGATGAGTTCTCTAAGACTTTGCAAACCCTTGAACTGAAGTGGACTGAGATGTATTATGAAGTCAAACCTCATGTTGAAAACCTTAATTAAAAAATCCTAAACTGGGCAGATAACTTTTATTGTTAATGTAGACACATGAACATCTCTAACAATTCCCTTCTTTACTGGAGCTTGGAGGTGATGAAAAATGATTGAATTGACTGAGGTAAACTGAAGGCTAATGTGAATGAGCTTATTGAAAGGTAAGGTCATCGAGCAAAACAAAGAATAAAAAGCATTCCTCTTCAGTGTATCATGGTCTGTATACGCATCCGAGTTTGCATCATACAAGTAGTGCCTCCAAACTTGAAGTGCATGCACCATTGCATACGAGTCCGGATGATTCATCGGCCAATTGCATTGCACATTTGAAAGCTTCTTGCTTTCAAAAGCTACTAGTTTTCCATCTTGGCTAGGCCTAGCTCCTATGAAAATGCTACTTTTATCAATCTCTAAGTCAAAGGGTTTCTCTAGTCCACCACATGGAGTATAGAAGCACTTGAAACAACTTGTTTCATTGGTCCAAAACTATCTTGTTGTTCTTTCTTTCATATTAAAGCACCTTGTCTTGAAGTAATTTCATCATAGGCGTTGCTATAGATGAATAAGAGGCTATGAAGTTTTAGTAAAATGTTGGAAAGCTTAAACATGGTTGTAATTGCCCCTTATCCTCAGGATTAGTCCATCTTAAAAATACATAGACCTCTTTGGGATTCATCTTGATCTCATTGGCTGAAACTACATGCCCTAGATATTTTATTACCATCGAAAGCAATCTTTTTTTTTCATTGACATAGTTATGATGAAAATTATCATTATTATTGTTATTATGATGATGATGATGATGATGATGATGATGATGATGATGATGATGATGATGATGATGATGATGATGATGATGATGATTATTATTATTATTAAGAGAGTTTAGTGGAATATATTTTGATTACAAGATAGGCCACGTAGGGAAATACAATATAGCACTCCAACTAACGCTAGAAGTCCCACACCCGGGATGGAAGACTATTAGATGTGAATGTAGAGACAGAAAGATATAGGGATCCCATAATCCAAGAACATAGGTATGGATAGGAGAGCTAGACAAGATGCAAGGATGCCACAACCTTGAACTGTAGCTATGAAACACGATGTCATAATTACAAGATGTCCCTTGAAGGTTTTGAACAAGATATAAGACATGAATAGATGGGAGCCCATACTATAAGATTAAAAGATGACAAGACCAGATGACTAGGAGCTAGATTATACAAGACTAGAACAAGGAACTTGGCAAGAACAAGAACTAGAAACTAGAAGGTACTTAGTTGGAGATGGTGACTCTTTGAGCTCCCAAGACTGGCATTGGAAAGATTGAAGGACTCTATGGAGGACCCTTCTTTTTGTAGGTGTTGGAGGGCGATTATCAAGGGTGGTCACTGGTCAGGAATGATGATGCCATTGGTGATGTCAACAAGTCAAAACAGGTCTATGGATGCAAAAATAGGGTGGTATAGAGATAGTTATTGAATATTCTTAAGGTTTTGACATGTTCTGGACATGATGGTAATGCTAGATTCTTCAAATTTTTTACGAATTAGGAGATATAGAAAAGTTTCATGAAATCTAAGATGGATTAAGGTGGTTTCCTTAGTGTCCATGACATTACCTCCACCTTAAACGACGAGTTCCACCATGAGCAATTATGTTTTCTAGTTTGGGCTTCATTGAGTTCTTCCTATGAAATTCATTGACCTTGATTGGTTCTCTTTGAAGGTTTTTCGCAAGCTCTAGGTACGATCACTGATATCATATCCTTTCTAATGAACAAAATATTCAAGTTTCCTGAAAAGATTCTCTTATCTAGGACATGCTCGATTTCAAGTTTTACATGATCTTCATTCTCGATAGGTGGTGAAGGATCGGGTCTCTCCACCCTTAACGGTGAAGTACGATATGGTTACAACATGAATACATGGAAAGTTGGGTGGATTCTTATGGTACTTGGTAGCTTAAGCTTGAAGGTGACTATGTTAATCTTGGCTAGGATAGTAAAGGGACCAAATCTTTGATGGTCTAGTTATGCATAAGCCTTGAAGCTGGTAAGTTATCTCTAAGTAACAATACTTGATCACCAACATGGTAAGATGGATGTTGAATGCAATGCTGGTTTTCATAATAGCTATATTGCGCTTGAGCCCTACGAATCTCTTGTTTGAGTTCTTGATGAATATCTATCATGTATTGAGCCTTTTCTATGGGAGTGAGGTTCTTCACATGGATGGAAAGTTATGAGTCCATCCTTGGGTATTGCCCATAGTTTGCAAAGAATAGAGTTTGTTTGGTAGATGACAGATGTATGGATGTTGTTGTTATAGGCAAACGTTGCAAAGGGTAAAAGCTTGAGCCGATCATTCTTACTATAGTTGACGGCGCAACAGAGGTATCGTTCTGGGACTTGATTCACCCGTTTGTTTAGCTTTTAGTTTGCATATGATTGATCATAGATAGCTTATCTTGGATACCAAGGAGTTTGCAAAGACTCTTTCAAAAACTGGATATGAATTGTGGACCTCGATCACTGACAATATCATATAGCAATCCATGTAACTTAAAGATATATTTAACAAAAAGTCTACAGGTGGCAAGACCTATGATTAGATTGGTGATAGGAACAATGTGTGCCGTATGTGTGAATCTATCCACCAGAACAAGAATAGCATTATACTTATCTCACCTTGATAGTGACTCGCTCACTGTTGGTCAGGTGTAAGGTGCATCTAGTGCGCACCTAATGATTAGGTGCATAGCTGGAATTTTTTTGGCTTCATTTTGTCTTGAAAAAAATTGTTATTTACATGCACAACAAGTGCTTCCAACACATGTGGTAGGGTATGAAAGCAAAGAAATACTCTCCAAGCTAGGCCATGATATTATCATTGAAAATGGAGATGCAAATTATAGCATTATTGACTGCAAGGAGTTTATGTAGAAAAGTTGGGAGCAAGGAAGAAACAATCTGTTTCCAATAATGAATTATAAGGGGGGCATGGTCTGACCCTAAAAGTTCCATGACAAGAGGGACATCCCAATTGGAGCTTAATGATTTTTCATTGTGGTAAATACAAAGAAAGTGTTCCCACACATGAAGATGTAAGTATGAGTGAAAAGTATATCCACGAGGGGATGAATACCATAAATCAACAAAAACTTCCAACGAGAATGCATTCCCCCATGCAGCTCTCTTTGTGGAGAACATGTGGGAAGTGCAGTGGATAAAAGCCCCAAGCAATCCAGCATATTGAAATCCCCGAGAAGCTATACATGCGCATACCTCCATATGTGAAAGAAAGAAGTAAAAGTTTACCGAGATTTAGTGCAACCAACATAGAAGCAAGACTGATTTGGTGCTACGCACCACTAGTTTTTTGAGTTCATCGAGTGTGGTGCTCTTTTAGGCATTTGATGCTTCTGGTGCTTTGTTACAAAGGTGTTACATGTGAAAAAAATCGGATGTTGTATGACCTAAAACTGCCTCGAGTCATCGCTCATACATCTTCACTTGCATTTTTGAGCACCCTTGCATTCTCTAGCCATTTTGTGTGCAGATTTCAGCTTTCAACTCATAGCCTTATGCCTATCGGAGACCTCTTCAACACACACTTCATCGGATTTATTATTTGTAACATGTGATGATTGATTATCTTATTTTTATACTGTAAGTATCATACGATATGCATATAATATATCTTATTTGTATATGTGTATTTTGTCGCAATGCACCATATGCACCTTACCTTCAGATACCATTCGATCCTCGCACCTTACATGCACCATTATGAACACGTTCAACATACCTGACTGACTGCCTTGCATAGAAGTTATGGGGATAAGAACATGCATCTCACCATTCTACAAGGAGCCTATGGGCAATCTTTCTTAAGGGTCATTGAAAAGTAAGGTGGACTTCAAGGAGTGACAAATAAATTAATAAGAGGCAACTAAAGTATGAAGAGGACAATGCTTGCAAATGCAACTTAAGCGTCAATAGTAAGCTTCACTTATGATGCAACTTATGTTCTTGCAAACAACCAATATGTGCTTTCTTACATACAATCCATGTCCATAGTGTTGTCAACATAGTTCTTGACCTAGTCTTGGGCCTTGGCACATTCAAGGTAACAATTTTCATGTGGAGGGCTGAGAGATAGAAGGGCATTCCTCTTCCGTGGAAGTAGGCACCTTTTCATACTCAAGAATTTCCACGCTGAAGTGTGACTTAAGCATAATGACATAATTTGCAACAGATATCTTCATAAAGGTAGAAGGAAGTTTAACTCGAGCCCTTCATCTCTTTCAACTGTACGGGATCTGTGTGAAGCCATCCTCATTTAGAGGGTGTTTGATGTCAACATGATGTCTATATAAGTAGATGGAGATGAAACAAGAAGTCTAGAAGGTAAAGAAGAAAGGCCAACAAGCAAAGCATCCTAATAACTAGGCACAAAGGAACTAGTTTGATTATTTACAGCTTTGTAGAGGAGTTTTAGTGGGAGCCAAGTTTGGAGGAGGTGAAGCAAGAGAGGGATTAGTCCTTCCAAGTGTCTACTCACATAGTTCCTCTATAGTGCTACCTAGGTATGTTGGAACGAGAAGTATATTGTCACCATGAAGGGTGGGACATGAGTCATGACCTCAAAAAGTGACCTTGTTTCCCATAGTGAAAGCATGTATCAGTGAGGTTCCCCCATTCAAGATGTACGAGAGTTTCATCAACCTATCTACAAGAATAGTCATGGAGGTCGAAGAAAGCTAGGCTTTATAATGCATAATGAAATTACGATACCTCTTAGGAGCTGAACAAGGTGGTACGAAACATTTGGTATGGCACTTACGACATGCGTACAGATTGTGGTGCAAGAATCAAGATTCAAAAATACATATATGTGCCATTATCCATACATACATGTGCCATTATCCATACATGCATGTGCCACTATCCATACATGCATGTGCATTGTTCATCATACATGCATGTGTGTGCAATGTGTGTCATTATTCATATATGCAATTGTGTCATATTATATATACATGTGTGTCATATAATAACGTTGCAATGTAACATATTATATATATATATGCTATTATGTGTCATATTAAATATATGGCATATGCAATGTGTGTCATATGTATGTATGTGTGTGTCGTGTAGCATATACGATGGCAACTGAGTATATATGCAAATGTGTGTCATATTATATATATGTATTATATATATGTGTATTTTTGCATGTGTGTGTCATATTATATATAATGAGAATGCATCTGAATGACTAACTAGCTCCATCTTGTACTAGTGGGCGGGTGTAAGATGTGCATGGGTGGAGGTAGAGTTAGAGCCACCCTGATGGCTACAGCGGGATCAACCATAATCTCGGATCGTCTCTCCTCCATGGCAGGATGGTCACGAGTGGTCACGAGCCTGGATCTCTGCAATCTCGTGTCGGTGAAAACTTGGGGCCCGATATCCTATAGTACGGGGTCGTCTCCTAGCTGTAGAGGTCTGAGCATGCTGAAGAGTCACCCCTCTCGATGTGTGAGCTGAGGGGGGGAGGGCTACTCCACGTCGTGGAACGAAGAAGTCAGAGAGAGAGAGAGAAAGAAACAAAGAAAGAAGATTTTTTTTTAACGTCTATGGCAGGCCAAAGTCGACCTATGAGACAAAACATAAGATACATGATGCGGATGTCATCCAGCAGTCATAAAAGTAAAACAAGATCATAAAAAGCTAATTGTGTGGTAAAATACTAAGGCTAATGTAGGCCTATCGCTGGGGTATATGCATGTCTATATGCTGAGGGCAATACGATCCCACTCTCAATCTCTAGTCGGTGTGATTCGACCCTCAGTTGGCCAATCGCTACTCGTGAACTCTGTGGCATATAGATGTCCTTATAGTGTGGTCTCTGTATGAATCCATCAGACATAATGGTGAGAAACTGGACCCTGTAGTCTAACATCCTTTGCTTTAAAGTGCGTGATCTCCATACTCTCTCATGTAGAGAGAGAGAGAGAGAGAGAGAGAGAGAGAGAGAGAGAGAGAGAGAGAGAGAGAGAGAGAGAGAGAGAGAGAGAGAGAGAGAGAGAGAGAGAGAGAGAGAGAGAGAGAGAGAGAGGGAGGGAGGGAGGGAGGGAGGGAGGGAGGGAGGTGTTGACACTCAAGGTTAAGGATAAAGTATGGAAGCACACCAAGGAAGTGGACACACAAGAAGAAGGAGCATGTAGGGAGCTCCAAGAACCACATGTCAAATTTTCAAAAGAAATCCCTATAAAAATAGTGATTTTTATCACTAAAAACCATTGTAAATACCATTTTCCATTTTTGCAACTCCGTTTTGTTCAAGTCGAGGAGTCCTCGAGCTTGAGGAGTATTAGAATTATCTTCCTACCAATTTTCATAATTTTTAGACTTCGTTTGAGCCCCCAAATAAGCCTTGGAACCTATTTTTTAACTAGCCCGGACGCTAGGTTTGGACAAGGCCAAAACCACTCAAAAAACCTATAAAAAGGGCTGGAGAGCTCATTTTTGAGGTTAGCTTGTGGTAGATTTCAGCTTTGTAAGAGAGCTCTTATGTAATCGAAGTTCTTCCATTGTGCCACTCTTTGCTCTTACTTTGTGCGCGTGTGTGTATGTGTGTGCATGCTTGTGTGCTTTCACTCACGCACTTGTGCCATCACTTGCTCACGGTCTTCATACCGGTCCTCACGTCTCCGCTGATTGACATTTATGAGGTGTATCTCCTTTGTGCTAGAGTGACACCAAATTTGGCGCCGTTGCCGGGGAGAGAGCTTGGAGGACGAGCGTGTGACAGTAAGACGTAGAGTAGTGATGTTGGAAGGTAAAAAAATCACCATTTTCAATTAAGTCTTTGAGTTTTTCTTCTCCTTCGTCTTCATCATCATCACCATCTCCACCCACCTTAATCTTCTCAGTTTTTTCCATTTTTTAGAGTACATTCACCTTGCTTTCTACTTGTGGTTGTGAGAAAGAGCCTTAGAGAGGGTCCATTACTGAAGCGCTGAGAAATAGAACCAAAATAGCCGAAAATCAGAGTGAACAGCCCCAGACGTGACATAACTTGCGCCAAGTATCGTGAGTGCAATATCGCGGGTTTGAAGGGAGATTTGGCATCTACAGACACATAGGAGTGACAAGGAGGACACAAGGTACTCATATTTGCAAAAATTTTGAATTTGGACTCCAAAAAATCCAAGTATCGTGTTTTCCCGCGGTTGAAGTATCGCGATACCTGGATATCGTGAAACTCCTTTGGTCGAGTATCGCGATACTTGCAGTGGTCACATATCGTGTATCGTGTATCGCCGAGAAACATTCACGATACTAGACAGATATCGTGTGTCGTGTATCGTGAACTTCTGATCGCGATACCTATCGTGTATCGTGTATCGTGGAGTTAACTTTCGCGATACCTGATAGATATCGAGTATCATCAAAAATTTCTCGCGATATTGGTCACATATCGAGTATCGTAGAGATCTGAAAACGATACTTGAGGAATATCGAATATCGTGGGAATTCCAAGTATCGTGTATCATGATTTTTTTCGCGATACCCACCCAATATCGTGTATCGTCACCTGCAGTGTCAAGTATCGTGAGTCTAACTCTCGCTTGATATCGAGTATCGTGTATCGTGGGATTCCTCTTGGCGATACCTGTGCAATATCGAATATCGTGAGGACCCTTCCGCGATACTTGTTGGATATCGAGTATCGTGATCTGTCTAGTTGGTTGAGTATCGAGTATCGTGGAGTCAAGTATCGCGATGTTCAGCAAGTGTCGAGTATCGTGATCTTTCGCGACATTCGTCACATATCGAGTATCGTGACTTTTCCAGTGTGTCAAGTATCGAGTATCGTGGGTTTTCTCTTGGGTCAAATATCGTGTGTCGTGGAATTCCAAGTATCGTGATACTTACTAAGTGTTGTGTATCGCCTGTTTTTGAAGCACTTCCCGAGAGGTCCTGTTTCCCTGTTTTAACTCCCAGAACCCTGAACTGGCATAACTTTCTCATACGAAATCCGTTTGCAGTGATTTTGGGTTTTTTGGAAAGCTCGTGGGGAGTACAACCAAAACTTCCACTGGTTATGGTAAAATTAATACGTGGATTATTAGATATAGTATTTTCAAGTTGACCCTCATGTGGACTAGGAGACCAAGGAGTTCCAAAGGATTTTGAGCAATACAAGGGGAAATTTTGGACTTGTAGACAAAGCTTATGAACCTGAGATCTGGCAGACACTTAGGCAAGGATAGGCAAAGCATTAGATCATCTGAGGCTAGTGTCAATCAATCATATAGCTCAGTCTTGGGCACAACAACTAAGTGGGTATCCCGACACACTAAGTTCCGACACAAGTGATTCAGAAATGTCTTTTAGCATGGAGAGACCCACACGTAGTTCAGGCACTGCATATTTATAGACACCAGAAGGCCCCTATAAGACACAATTGGAGTATATGAGGACCAACCACTTAGGTGCTCGCATCTATGAGGATGGTCTGAGACGATAGTGGTCCAACTCAAAAATCTTGATCAACCCTTCGGACTTGAACACCCAGTGGTCAAGTTCGAAGAGGGTGCATACATTGATAAGGAAGGAACCATGTATGTGGTTACCAACTTACCAGATAGGACGGATGAGTTTGGAAATGTTATTCCTGAGAATGAGATAGGAGACCTAGAGCAAGGGAACCTAGGGGGAGAACCGAAGACTCCTAGAGGTAAGTCAGTCTTGACCAGAGTGCTCACTCCAGAATGGATTCCTCAAGATAATGGCCTCCAAGGAGCCGGATCATCCAAGGCTCATGAAACCCAGAGGGAAAGAACTAGAGAGAGACCGGAGGTAAGCTTTGCATACACCGTGGGCAGAGAGAGATCAGGATATGGAACGGAAAGACCTGAAAGGGAGAGACATAGAGTACATAGGCATCAAAGAGATGAGCATGATTTTCCATTGCCTAGACCATGAGAGCACTCAAGAACCCTCAAACCCTCTCAAGTGGTTAAGACAATGAAGAACTATTTTGATGGGTCAGGAGATCCTTATGATCATGTGGCCGAGTTCAAACAAGTGTTAAGAGCTGAACAGGTTGAGGACTTGTTCACCTAGTTCGAGGCATTTGGTTTGACTCTTAAGGGTACTGCCTTAGCTTGGTTTCAACCCCTGAATAGTCGAAACTATCGAGACATAAGCCAACTGCTAGAAGAATTCATTGTAGAGTTTTCCAAGAGTGGTATCAGGCATAACACATCATCCTTGATCCACAACTTTAAGCAGACACCCCAAGAAACAGTGCGACTTGCAGGAAGAAGGTTTAGACAGTACTTGGAAAGATGCCCTATGCCAGAATTACCCACGGAAGCCAAACAAGTGGCCTTGTTTTTAGACGGTTTACTCAGCACCAAATTGAGATCATATGTGTACTTGAAAGAGCCTAGATCCATAGAAGAGTGTGTGCGGATCTGCATAGACATAGAAGACAACTTGGGTGAGGAGCTAGAATTGTCCAAACTCTATAAGGACTCTGACAGTTCTACTAGTCATACCTCTAGAACCTCCACTGAGATAGATGAAACAGCTGAGAAAGTGGCCAAAAAGCTAAGAGTTCAAAATACACAAATGCAAAGGGTCACCCCATTGAAGCGATGTTATACATGTGGGGGAGACCACATGGCTAATGTTTGCCCAATGATGGCTCAGCCCCAAGGAAACCCTAATGCTCTATATTGCACTATTGAGAGAAAATACACGAACCAGACGGCTCAAGATTGTCCCTATAACAGGCAGGCTGTTAGACAAAATTATCAGCAACCTTACCAGCAGGGTAGGTATCAGAACCAGTACCAACAGCCATATTATAGGCCACAACAACAATATCAACCTCAATACCAGCAATAGTATCAAGCACCAAATAGGCCACAGTCAGTCTTGGGAAACCAACCACCAACTCCTTCCAATGTGATCCCAGTTAAGTATACGATGGCGGAGGAGAATCCTAATAGAGCATTGGTGCCACTAACCCCTTTGGTCTCAGAAAATGACTCTCATGCTCTTAATTCAGACTACTCCCATGAAGGTAGTCCACGTGCTTATTACATAGAGTCACTTGAGCAAAGTGAGATTTCTCCATATCAATACGAGACACCACTTATGGAACAAAATTGGGAACCAGAATACTCCAATGTCATGTATACGAACCCAAATCCTAGGCCCGAAGTGAGACAAGTAAGACCACAAGTCCCTAGAGGACCATGCTTTAGATGTCAGGGTGACCATTTCATTCGTGAATGTCCCCATCAACCGGCGCTTGGACAAGGACAAAACATCACAATACAAGGCTTTTGTCCTAAGTGTGGCAAGGAACATCTTCCTAGAGAGTGTCCCAGGAATCCCTCTAGTGCGCCCAAGGTTACACCCATCAATGTGGTAGGCTTAGTGGCAGATTCAAGTTCAAGTAGCAGTAACGTGGCTCCTGTACAAGCAGTTACTAGGACACAGGCTGCACAACAAGCAAAACCATATGAGCAATTGGAGTCAAGTGAGTCAGGAGAGCCTAGTAAGAGGAAACCAAGAACATGGAAGGATACCAGAGAGAAGGCTAATCGCAAGTGGAACAAAAAGCTATCCGAGCTAGAAGAAAGCCTAAGGGATACCAAAACAAAAATAGAAGACATGAGCGAAGGTGAAGAAGGTAATACTTATCTTCCGGTCACCTATCAGGGTTACACAACCAAAGCAATTGTAGATTCAGGTGCTGGTGTTGCTATTGCGACCACTTCCTTGTGGAAGCGATGGGGCAAACCCACATTGAGACCAACTAGAATGAAGCTTCAAATGGAAGATGGTCATTTTGAAAGACCTCTAGGATTGCTCGAAGGGATAACTCTAACCACTTGTGGTGTAGAGTTTGAACATACATTTGCTATATGTGACTTTGAGAAAAATAATGTCTATGAGATGATACTAGGAAGATCCTTCCTACGACAATTGCAAATAGTACAGGATTGGGGAACCAACTCCTTGTACTTACAGCACTTATGGGTCACCACCAAGGTCAATTTGAAGGATTACACCTTCAGAGATGTACCACCCCTACAGTGGAATCCTATCCACAAAGCAAAAGAAGATTCAATCTCTGTGCATTCTGAAAGTTCACCTGATCCATCATGGTTGCATGAAGATACTCACTTGTGGATGTGCAAGGTTGCAGAGGAAGAGGAAAAGCGCCTAAAAGCAAGGGAAGAAGGAACTTCCCTAGGAGATAGACCAATCAAAGGCCCAGCCTATACACGGATGATATTTCTAGATGAGGAATTTGAGCCTCATGGTTGGGCAGAAATCTTAGCTACCATGGACATTGAAGTCAATGAAGAACAATGGACACCTCATTATGATGAGGAGGGTTATGATATTTCAATGTTCATGTGTCAGCCCTTGTTGGAAGAATGTGATCCTAGTGAGGTCATAGAAGAAGAAGAGAATGACGATGATCTAGAATCCATTGTGATGGATACTTACTTTGACTCAGAGGAGCACTATCTAGAAGATGTAGGAGTATTGACTCAAAAAGAACCCCTCACAAGCATTAAAACTATAAATACAAAGGATGGAAGTGAGGATAGTCAAAAGAAAAAGAAAAGAAAAGCAGTAAAACAAGAAGAGGAGGAATCGTTGTTTGAGGTACTAGAAAATTTCAAAAAATATGAAGTTGAGGTTAGGAAAATTTTGGTACGAATGCCTAAGAGAGAGGCCATTATAGGAGAAGCATATGACAATAAAGAAAAGACCAAAAAAATTATAGTGACCATTGAAGGAAACGAAGAGCGATGTACGTACATAGGAGATGACCTAAGTGCAAAAGAAGAAGCAGAGCTTGTAGCTCTATTAAGGGAATATAGGGACATGTTTGCATGGCACTATAGAGACTTGAAGGGAGTGGATCCGAAAATTTGCTCTCATACTATCCCCATGACGCCTGATGCCAAGCCCACCAAACAAAAGCCCTACACATATAATGACAATTATGCATCTAAAATAAAAGAGGAAATTGACAGGTTGATTGAAGCTTGATTTATCGATGAGATTGAGCATACTGAATGGGTATCCCCCATTGTAGTGGTGCCCAAGAAGAATGGAAAATTGCGAGTGTGTATTAACCTTAAAAAAGTTAATGCCGTTACGATCAGAGATAGTTATCCGCTTCCAATCACTGAATATTTATTGGAGCGTGTTGCAGACAAGGAAGTTTATAGCTTCCTTGATGGATTTTTAGGTTACAACCAAGTAGCCATTGCCCCAGAAGATCAACACAAAACGGCTTTTGCCACAGAATGGGGAATCTTTGCATTCCTTGTGATGCCATTTGGGCTCACCAATGCACCTACAACATTCCAAAGGCTCATGTGTCATGTCTTCAAGGAGTTCTTGCGAAAGAGCTTGGAAGTATATATGGATGATTTATGTGCTCATTCTCAAGAAAGAAGATACCACATCCCTGAGCTTAGACAGATTTTCAACAAGTGTAGAGAATATCGAGTTTGTCTGAACCCAGAGAAGTGTGTATTCATGGTACGACAAGGTAAAATCTTAGGTCACATTGTTTCTAAAAATGGGATATCTACAGATGAGGATAAAGTAAGAGCCCATAGCAGAGTTGCCCAGACCAAAGAATGTTAAAGAGGTACAAGCCTTTATGGGCCATTGTGGGTATTACCGTAGGTTTATCCACATGTATGCCATCATAGCTAAACCTCTTTATGGGTTGTTGACAAATTTTGAGTGGAACGATGAATGCGAAAATTCCTTCAATGAACTGAAGAGACGTTTGTACTCAGCACCAATACTGACCACTCCTGACTGGAGTAAACCATTCCATGTCCATGTGGATGCATCCAATCACGCAATAGGATGTGTGCTAGCACAACCCACAGGTGAAGGAAACCTAGATTTGCCGATAGCATATGCTAGCAAGCAATTGAATGCTGCTGAACGAAACTATACCACAACTGAGCGAGAAGGTTTAGGCATGGTATATGTTGTGAAAAAGTTTAGACACTACTTGTTGGCCAACAAGTTCAAGTTTTTCACCGATCATCAAGCTTTATTATATTTAGTCAATAAACCTTGCAATACAGGAAGCTTAGTAAGATGGTTCCTCTTACTAATGGAATACGACTTTGAAGTTGTTGTCAGGAAAGGTAGGACCCACCTTAGGGCAGACCATCTTTCTCGCATCACTTCAGGAGAGCCACCACAAGGAGTGTCGGATGAACTACCTGACACTTATTTGTTCAATTTAGAAGTTGTTCCTAAATGGGCAAATAAGTTAGTACCAGTCCTAACCTTCGGACCTGCAAACAAGAATGTGAAAACAAACAAAGAAGAAATTGTAAGATCACAAAAATATCAAATATTGGAAGGAAGCATGTACAAACAAGATACAGAGGGTGTATTAGCTTGTTGTGTCGAGGATGATGAGCATAGTAGTTGGTTGCAACAAGCCCATGAGGGATTGCTAGGAAATCACTACTCTAAACAACGAACATTGCAAAATCTTAAACGTTTAGGAGTGTATTGGCTTAGCATGGACAAAGAAATACAAGAATGGATTAAGAATTGTCCTGTGTGCAAAGAAAGACCCCAGTGGAACATGCTACTCTTTATCACGTATCATTAATTCCAGAATGGAGCACTCCACTGGTAGAATTTATGAAATCAGGGACACTACCGAACGAGGTTAGTCTAGCAAGAAGACGAAGCATGGAGCAAGAGGCTGAAGACTATGCCTTAGTAGGAGACAACCTATATCGAAGAGGCAAAGATGGTTATCTGAGACTATGCGTTCATGAATCAGATTACTTGAAAGTCTTAGAAACTGCACATAACAGTGTTGCAGGTGGGCACTTCGGGCCTGATCAAGTAATTAAGACCATCTTATTCTCAGGACTCTGGTGGCCCACTCTTCATATGGATGCACATACCTATGTGAAGAAATGTGACACATGTCAACGGGCACAATATCCGATCAGAAAAGATGAGATGCCTTTGAGGCCAATGATGGGAGGACGCGCATTCTCGAAGTTGGGTATAGACTTTGTTGGTCCTATTAACCCCCCAGCTAGAAACTCCCATGCGGAATACATTATTGTAGCCACTGATTACCTTACCAAATGGGTGGAAGTAAAAGCCACAACAAAGAATGATGTTCAAACTACGGCTAAGTTCTTATTCGAAAACGTGTTCACTAGATATGGGTTACCAATAGAGTTGGTTAGTGATAGAGGTACGCACTTCTTGAATGAGGTCATTGAAAATCTGCTTCAAGAATTTATGGTGATACACAAGAAGTCTTCCCCTTATCATCCACATGCCAATGGACAAGCTGAGAGCACGAATAAGATCTTATGTAACGTATTGACAAAACTTGTAAATAATAAACGCTCTGATTGGGACAAACAGCTTCATCATGCTGTTTGGGCTTACCGAGTTGCGTACAAAACAGTACTCAATGCCACCCCATTTCAGATGGTCTTCGGACAGAATGTTGTGCTACCATTGGATTTCCTAATTCCAGCCTTGAAAGTAGCACAAGAGCACGAGTGGAATGGACACGAGTTGTCCTCCAGGATCTTTGATCTATAACGCTTGGGTGAGACGAGGCTACGAGAAGCAGCAGGCATCTATGCTGCAAAGAAAAGACAAAAGGCATACTTTGATGCCCATGTAAAGGACAAAGGATTGAAAGAAGGAGATCCGGTGCTCGTTTATACGTTAAAGCAACATGCCTGCAAATTGGAGAAACGAGGATATGGATCCGTGATCATTAATAGAATCTCCACTAGTGGTGGAGTTCAATTGGCCACTTTAGAAGGTGATATCTTGCCGAACTATATAAGTGGTTGTCCAGTCAAGTTATATCAAGAACCTCTTTCAGAGGAAATGCTAAAGAGACTCAACACTGCTAAGAAGCGAAAAGAAGAGGAGTTAAGGGTTAGAGAAGAAGCACAAGCAGAGGTTAGAGAGCGCATCAGAAGAAATAAGTTACGGCGACTAGGCTTAGATGTCAACACAAAAGCTCCAAAATATCACATGGACATGTGCCAAAAATCAGACCTAACTACTTCTCGAATAATTGACCGACGCCCCTTTGTGACCATAGAGGTAGGACAAGGAAAGAGTGTAAGGACTGTGAGAGCATTGATTGACTCAGGTGCAGCAACTAGTGCAGTTAGACTTTCACACTGCCAAGACCTGCAATTGGACATCAATCCCATAGAAGCATATCTCATAGGATTGGGAGGTGTGGAAACCCCTTGTTTGGACGAGGTGGAACTTCCCATCTACCTTCAAGATGTTCCAATGAAAGTCAAAATGCTAGTGTGTCATGATGAAGACCTTACAGAGCCACTTGTCTTGGGTCAAGATTGGATTTATGACCATGCTGTCAACTTGAACCTAAGAAGTCAACTTCTTCAAGTTTGGGTACATGAACAATGCATTACATTAGAATTAGACAACTGCATGCTCACAGATCATGGCACCACACACTCTCTTAGTTCCTCTAAGACCAATCTTCAAGAACAAGAGGTTGTATGTGTCCAAAGCTCTATGTTCCAGAAGAACTCAATCATGGAAGAACAGGCTCGAAGACAAGCAAACTCCTCCTCTTGCTCAAAGACTAAAGCAGTCACAACAACTCAAGCAAAGAAGCAAGTAACACAACCCACGAGAACCGCTATATCAAATACAAAGACAACACTCAAGAAGAAAGAAACGCCATGCACGAAGCAAATATGGGTTAGAAAAGGAGAGCAACCAACAGCTTTGCCACAACAATTTCCATCCAAGTGGGCTACTCACGCCAAAAGAAGCAGCAAGAAACAAGGACAAGCTCAACCACCAGGTCTCCGACAAATCTGGGTGCCTAAGAAATTAGTTGCAGCTCAACAAGGGCGATTACAGATGTGGGTACCCAAGAAGCTCTTACACACACAACGGCCTATGCTCCCCACCATGTTAAAGGACTCAGCAAAGAAGCCAAGGAGGGAAAAGGGTAAGAACAGAGCACAAAGACCAAAAGAAGATAAACTCAACCCTTTGACAAAAGTAAGAAGACAATCATCAAGGATATGGGTTAGGAAGCCTAAGGTACCAGTGGCATCCACAACACCAAAGAACGAACTACTCCGGATACAAAGAACGAACTACTCCGAAATGGATTCCTATAAGGAGGATTACATCATTGCCAGATTCAGTCGACAACTCCAAACAAAGACTACATCAAGTCTACAAGTAACATCAAAAGCCTTGACCAGCAACAGCCATGTGCCTTTGGCATAAACTAGTCTTTTGCACCATTCCGGTCATGCATTTCCAAAGTATGCATCAATATAGGGCCACATTACATGGCCGCGCATAGACACACTTGAGAATCCCAGGAACATGATACACATATGAAATATTTTGTTGGTACTAACCTCTTTCTTCCTGTTTTGTCATTGTTCCACAAAAAAAAAAAAAAAAAAAAAAAAAAAAAAAAAAAAAAAGAGAAGAAGAACAGGTCCATGCGCTCGACGACACTCAATTGTGAACCATGATGGGCATACAACACGAAGAGACCAAAATCGACTGACCTTTCACCATGGTAAGCACAACCTACTTCGGCAACATGCTCACCATGGTAGATTAGGAAGCCTCTTCGTCAGCATATCCTTGAGCACTTAGCTCAAGATCCAATCTCTTGCACCATACTTCTTCCCATGCATTTTCCAAGTACGCATACATAGGGCCACATTACAAGGCCGTGCACAAGGCACATATCTTTTTCAACCCATGCACTAATGCACTTACCCATCATCCATTATGGGTTATAAGTACTTGGCATGAAAACTATAAGAGCCATCTTTGGAAGAAGTAGAGGAAATCAAGGTGACAACAACAAGTGCAAGGAAGAGATCCACCGCCGAGAGTTGCTCGTAATCAACATTGACCACCTCTTTTGAGCAACTAGCAATTTTGGAAAGCTCACAAATGCACCATCAAGCTGGGATACAAGGAAGAAGTACATATAAAGGGACTCCAACCTGCAAGGGCTAGCAGTGACAAAATGAAGAACCAGACAACTGACGAAGCTACATTGGGCAGACGGACCGTTCTTGTTGGTACATGCGGGACACTACCTCTCCACGCACTACATGGAACAACCTCTACAACAAGGGTTTGTCAGGGACGACAGACTCTAGAGGGGGGGGAGTGTTGACACTCAAGGTTAAGGACAAAGTATGGAAGCACACCAAGGAAGTGGACACACAAGAAGAAGGAGCATGTAGGGAGTTCCAAGAACCACATGTCAAATTTTCAAAAGAAATCCCTATAAAAATAGTGATTTTCATCACTAAAAACCATTGTAAATACCATTTTCCATTTTTGCAACTCCATTTTGTTCAAGCCGAGGAGTCCTCGAGCTTGAGGAGTATTAGAATTATCTTCCTAACAATTTTCATAATTTTTAGACTTCGTTTGAGCCCCCAAATAAGCCTTGGAACCTATTTTTTAACTAGGCCAGACACTAGGTTTGGACAGGGCCAAAACCACTCAAAAAACCTATAAAAAGGGCTGGAGAGCTCATTTTTGAGGTTAGCTTGTGGTAGATTTCAGCTTTGTAAGAGAGCTCTTGTGTAATCGAAGTTCTTCCATTGTGCCACTCTTTGCTCTTACTTTGTGCGCGTGTGTGTATGTGTGTGCATGCTTGTGTGCTTTCACTCACGCACTTGTGCCATCACTTGCTCACGGTCTTCATACTGGTCCTCACGTCTCCGCGGATTGACATTTATGAGGTGTATCTCCTCACGTTGGTACTCACCATTGTGCTAGAGTGACAGGAGGGAGGGAGGGAGGGAGGGAGGGAGGGAGGGGGGGGAGAGAGAGAGAGAGAGAGAGAGAGAGAGAGAGAGAGAGAGAGAGAGAGAGAGAGAGAGAGAGAGAGAGAGAGAGAGAGAGAGAGAGAGAGAGAGAGAGAGAGAGAGAGAGAGAGAGAGAGAGAGAGAGAGAGAGAGAGAGAGAGAGAGAGAGAGAGAGAGAGAGAAAGAAAGAAAGAAAGACTTTTTAACATCTATTAGAGGCCAAAATCGGCCTATGAGACAAAACATATACATCAGTATGATCCAATCCACTGTGATCCCAAAAGGAAAATAAAGTGTGAGTAGCGCAAACGGGTATAAAAGGAGTGGATAGTAACGGGCATCAAGGGTGTGGGGTGCTATGGGTATGCACTATATATGCTCAATGGGTGAGATACAAATATGATATGCATAGGGAGGGGAGGCTCGATGGTATCACAACCCACTAAATGCTTGGAGTGGGTGTAGGATAAAATGCATCGGTGGGTAAGGCATCATGGAATTCAAAATGCTCTGAACGTCCAAATCGATAGGGGTGCACTGCTCAAGTCTCTGTATCTCCATGTCATGGCGTGCGTGAATCGCCTCAATCTCTCTCTGATGTGGACGGGCTCTCCGGACTTGGGGTCTCGGTCGTCGACGCTGTCGTCTAAGCTCCTCTGCTCTGTGTAATGTGACACCCTGCATCGAGCTGGGTCCTCGAGTGGCTGTGGGTCTGAAAAAATCTGTAATATAAGTCTGAGGGGGGAGGCCAAGTGTATCTCCATCTGCTTCTGGAGGAGTGATGCACGGCGGTGCTTGAGCTCTACTAGGAAACGACCTAGAGGGCGCTGGTCCTCTGTCCCCAATAAAGCCATGATCTCTCTGGGCCCCCTGAAGAGCTGTGGGTAGCCAGCCGTCTCTGATGTCCTCATATGCCTGGCATCTACATGTGTAGTGCTCCTCGTCCTCCACCTCCTCTCTACATATCCTGCATAATCTCTCATCCCTCGGGGTATGTGTGGCTCGCCCAACCTCAATCTCGAGCTGGTGTGATGATACTCTGAGCTGCCCAATGTCCACTCTCTCAGCTGGTGCCATATATGTATCCATGTATCGTGGTCTCTGAATGAAACCATCCGCTGTCACAGTTAGGAAGTGCTCTCTGTAGTGTTGCCTCTTTGTGGGAAGAGGCTCCCGTGGTGCTATCCATGTCTCCCTGACGTGTATCTGTAGTAGGTCGTGACGGATGATCCTATTCCTCTCCGAACGAGAGAGGGTAATGTGGGGGGAAGAGAGGTCATACTGAAAAGGGGGGAGATCCGTAACGCTCATGCCATGGTCTGCTAACCATCGGTAAGTCTGTGCATACCATACTCTCTCATGCTCTGTCTCTGCCAAATGTCTAGAGCTCTCAAATGCAAGCCTGGTGAGTCTGCTGGTGGGGAGCTCTCTGACTCTTAGAATAAAGGTCACCAACTGGAAGAGGGCCTCCACTAGCATCGGTGGTGTGCCAAGCTCAGCTCGTATAATGTCATGTGGAACGGAGGACTTGTTGCGCAGCAAGCGTGAGATCATGGTGACATGGGGCCTCTCAATCCGCGCCCACATCGCCTCTGTGATCCTTGGTGCCCATACTGCCGCTGCGTACATCAATGCGGGTGTCACTAGAGTGTCAAAGAGCCATCCCTTAGTCCGGGGCTCTTGAAAATGTGTTTGAAAGCAGCGTCTCTCCAATCCTGCAAGTGCCGCATAACCTCGCGTCAATCTATCTCTCGCGGCGTGTGCCATGGAGAATACCCATGTGCTTCCCGAGAAGGTGACACCTAGGTAGACGTAGGAGTCCACTACCTCTATCTGTCCTCCGGCTGCCGTGAAAGAGGCACGATGGCGTACGGTCCTGGAGGTATGGAAGATCATGACCTTGGTCTTGCCAAGGTTCACTGTGAGTCCTCTCTCCGTGCAAAAGGTATCGAGCACCTGTAAATGTGACTGCAACCCCTCCTATGACTCTGAAAGAAGGACAATGTCATCAGCATATAATAGGATGTGTACTGGCGTACCTCCAAGGTCTCCTCCTAGCCCTCCTGCTCGCTGTATATACTTGATCTTGTCGATGTAGAGACCGAAGAGAGTGGGTGAGAGAGGGCAACCTTGTTTCACACCAATGGTGCTAACAAGGCTGTCTGATAGACCGCCGGGGGAGCGTACCCTGCCTGTGACTCGTGCATACAAAGCGTGGATGGCCCATAGCATGTCTGATGGTAGCTGTAACTCTTGGAGCCTCCGTAGTAGTCTCTCTCGAGGGACCATGTTGAAGGCTTTGCGGAAATCCACAAAGCAACAGTATAGTCTCTGCTTCCTCGCCTTCGCGCTCTCAATCAAGCAACGAAGCACGAAGATGTGGTCGATGGTGGAGAAAGTGGGGCGGAAGCCTGCCTGGCTGGGTGCTCTGATCCAAGCTCCCTCAGCGTGTGTACTGAGCTCCGCCTCTAGTACTGCCCCATAGATCTTGGCTAGGATATGGCCTATCATAATAGTCCTGTAGTTCCCTGGGTCCATCATATCGTCGGACTTATGGATAGGCGTAATGGTATGCATAGTCCATGAGTTGGGTAACCCCTCAACCAAAGCACGGTTGAAGAGATGGGCGATCAAGTGGGAAACTACATCTGCTGCATATATAAAGTGCTCTCCCCGTAGCCCCGTGTGGTCTCCTCCGCGGCCGTGCTGTGGCCTATGGATGGCCTGTTGTACCATGCCTCCCGTGAAGAGGGTGGATATCACAGGACGCAGTGTGGAAGGAATCGGCAATGGTGGCTGTCCTTGGACGTCATATAACCTCTGGGCGTAGGTGTGCCAAGTCCGAGGATCTGCTATGGGTGTAGGTGGGCGTGGCTCACGTAGTGCCCTCCATGCGGTGGCACAATTCCTACTCATGAGAAGGTCGATGAACTCTGCCTCGTGTCGCTTCTCGAAAGCTCCCCGCTTCCGGCGTGTGAGGGCTCGCATCTGTCGTCGTGTCTCCCTCTTTGTGATGGATCCCAAGATACTCTGTGCTTTGAGATGTCGGTATAGTCGCCTACACTCCTCATCGTACCATCTATTATGGGGTGTATGCCCCAGCCGTGTCGAATGTGCAGTGCTGTGGGTTGTGTATGGGAAGCTGAGAGTAGCAGATGTATGGAGGATCGAGGAGAAGTAGATAGTGAGGGTGTCCAAGGAGGCAGAGGGATCAAGGGAGTAGATGCGCTCTCGAACATGGGAGCTATAGATATGTGCTAGCTCATGTCTAAAGTGAATGGTGGTATGGGTTCGTGGCTGTATGGTGACGGGGTGGGATATGCATGGTGAGCCGCGAATGGATAGGGCAAGATATGCGTGATCAGCTCCAATCGGTAAGGGTGGGATAGTGAATGAGGTGATGAGATGTGTCGGCTCCGGGGGTCCGATAACATAGTCTACCACACTGCCCCCTGTGGTGTCGTTGGTGGAATGCAAAAAGAGAGAGAGAGAGAGAGAGAGAGAGAGAGAGAGAGAGAGAGAGAGAGAGAGAGAGAGAGAGAGAGAGAGAGAGAGAGAGAGAGAGAGAGAGAGAGAAGAAAGAAAGAAAGAAAGAAAGTCATATTAACGTCTTCTGGAGGCCAAACTTGGCCTATGAGACAAAAGCCATGTACAAGTGTAGTAACCATGTGTAGAAAATGAAATGAAATAAACACAAAGCTATCAAGGGTTGGTAAAAGGCTGGGGAGAAGTGGCTCTGACTCAGCAGATAGTGGCCACCTAATACAGGGGGATCCATAATATGAGTGAGCAAAACACCCTAGCTACTGGTGATGGGGGGAGGTGGGTGTAGTATGTGGTACATCGGAGGTGGTCTGAGTGCCTCCTGAAGGAAGACAACCCAGGGGGTGGTGGAACGCCTATGCTCCATCATGTGGTCATAGGCTGTCCTGATGCGTGAGATATCCTCCTGATATAGTCGCGGTCGACGATATCCTACCATGCGTGGTCGGCGTCGTGCTCTCTGTGCTGCTGCCTGGTGGAGTGTGAGCCCTCTAGAAGGACCTCTCTGATCTAGCTCCGCTCGCTGAAAGAACTG
This sequence comes from Ceratopteris richardii, assembly GCA_020310875.1. Classification (NCBI taxonomy): domain Eukaryota; kingdom Viridiplantae; phylum Streptophyta; class Polypodiopsida; order Polypodiales; family Pteridaceae; genus Ceratopteris; species Ceratopteris richardii. Next base: position 124,590,570 of record CM035417.1, on the reverse strand, counting down.
GGTAATGGTCTGCTGGGTACTCACCCGTGGCTGATGTGTGGGCTGTAGTGACCGCTCTCGCCTCTCGTATGCTGCTGTGAGGAAGCGCCCCAAGCGTCGCTGGTCTCCCATGGTCATGCACAACTGGAGTGACTCCTCTAGCTCGAACTGTGCTCGTAGGTCTAAGTATGCTCGACATCTGATAACAAAATGCTCCTCACTCTCTACCTCTGTCTGGCATACTGGGCACCACCTCTCCTCACGGGGGACTCCCCTGGAGCGACCCCTCTCAATCTCGAGCTGATGTGATGAGACCCGGAGCTGCCCAATGACGACTCGGAGGTGGTGGGGAAGATATGTCTGCATGTATCTCGGGATCTCGATGAAGCCCGCGTCCGATATATGTAGAAAATGCTCGCGGTAATAGAGCATTTTCGGTGGCAATGTATCCCTAGGGCTCACCCATGTCCTCTGTATGTATGTATGCCATATCTCCTGACGAATGACCCTATTCCTCTCTTGATGAGAGAGCGAGTAGGTGGGTGCATGTGAGTCGAACTGTAGTGGTGGTAGCCTGTCTATGTCAAAGCCATGGTGGGCCAGCCAGTCTCGTGTCTGTGCATACCATGAAGAGGTGTCGCCTGCGAATGCCATATCACGTGATGCCTGGAGAGCACGATAAGCAATGCCCTCTGTATCCATGCTCCGAGAGAGAGAGAGAGGTATATTAACGTCTTCCAAAGGCCAAACTTGGCCTATGAGACATAATCATATACAATTGTGGTAATCTCTGTGTAGCAATGGAAAGGAAAAGAAATACTCGCTACACAAAACTGTGTAGGCGGAAAACAACAAAGGATGGTGTACCTGGTAATGAGGAGGTAGTGGGAATAAAATAATGGTGCCTGGGGGGAGAGTGGCTCTGGCTCAGCAGATAATGACCACCTGATACAAGGGGGACCCATGAGGGAGTGAATGTGTATACCCTAACTGCCGATGATGGGTGGAGGTGGGTGGAGTATGTGGTACATCTGCGGCGGTAGGAGTGCCTCCTAGAGGAAGCCTGTCCAAGTGGTGGCGATGCGCTTGTGCTCCATCATGTAGTCGTGGGCTATCTTGATGCGTGAGATATCCTCTTGGTGCAATCGTGGTCGCCGGTACCCAAAAAGATGTGGTCGGCGCCGCACTCTCTGTGCCGCTGCCTACTAGAGTGTGAGCCCTATGCCTTTAGGAGGCGGGTCCGTCCGATGTGGACCAACGCGCTCAAAATACTGAGTAATAGTATGCTGGGTACTCACCCGTGTCTGGTGTGTAGGCTCTAGCATCTGATCTGGTCTCTCATATGCAGCCATGAGGAAACGCCCCATCCTCAGCTGGTTTGCAGTGGTCATGCACAACTGGAGTGACTCCTCTATCTGGAACTGTGCTCGTAGGTCCGAGTATGCCGGGCATCTGATAACGAGGTGCTCCTCACTCTCTATCTCTGTATGGCATACTAGGCACCACCTCTCCTCTCGAGGGACTCCTCTAGCCCGACCCCTCTTGCTCTCGAGCTGATGTGGTGAAACTCGAAGCTGCCCAATGATGACTCGAAGGTGGTGTGGTAGGTATGTCTGAATGTAGGGTGGAGTCTCAATGAAGCCCTCGTCTGAAATCCGTAGAAAATGCTCACGATAGTGAAGCATGTTTGGTGTCAATGTCCTCCCCGGGCTGATCCATGTCCTATGTATGTATGTATGCCATATCTCCTGACGGATGATTCTATTTCTCTCTTGGTGGGAGAGCGAATAGGTGGGAGCCTGGGAGTCGTACTGTACTGTTGGTAGTCTATCTATGTCAAAACCATGGAGGGCAAGCCAATCTCGTGTCTGCGCATACCATGATGAGGTGTCTCCGGCTAGTGCCATGTCGCGTGATGCCTGGAAAGCTCTGTAAGTGATGCACTTTGTGTCCATGCTCTGGATCCTGTGTAATAGGCATACTGTTTGGAAGAGTGCCTCTACTAGCATCGGTGGTGCAGCAAGCTCTGCCCTAATGATATCATGGGGTACCGAAGATTTGCTGCGGATGAGTCTAGCAATCATGAGAATCTGTGGCCTCTCCAGTGCTGTCCATGATGATGTGGCTAATCCTGGTCCCCATATAGCTGCACCATACATGAGTGCTGGGGTAACTAAAGTGTCGAAGAGCCACCCCTTTATGCGGGGCTCCTGAAAATATGCTTGGTGACACTGTCTCTCCATCAAAGCTAGCGCTGCGTATCCACGTGTGATGCGATCACGGGCTGCCTGAGATATGGAGAAAACCTAGAGGCTGCTGTGAAAGTCACTCCCAAGTAGACATATGAACCAACTACCTCAATGGGTCCGCCTTCCGCTGTGAAAGAACTGTGTCTCCTCACCTGTGCTGATGTATGGAAGATCAAAACCTTGGTTTTACCAAGGTTCACTGATAATCCTCTATGTGTACAAAAATCATCTAGGCCATGTAGGTGACGTTGTAGACCCTCTGCAGACTCTGAAACGAGCACAATATCATCAGCATATAAAAGAATGTGGATAGTGGTCCGTCGTACCTCAATGCCCTCTCCTCGCTGCCATATGAAGTCCACTATCTCGTCAATGTATAAACCAAAAAGGGTGGGTGAGAGGGGGCACCCTTGCTTCACCCCGATGGTGTTAGCAAGTGAATCGGATAGACCACATGGGCATCTGACTCTACCTGATACTCTCTCATATAAGGCGTAGATCCCCCATATCATCTCCTCTAGATCCCCGATTTCGTGTAGACGTCTAAAGAGCTTCTCCCTGTGGAAGTCCACAAAGCAACAGTGCAATCTCCTCTTCCTCACTCATGCCTGGTCGATCAAGCATCTCAAAGTGAAGATGTGGTCAATGGTAGAGTAATCTTGTCTGAATCTTGCCGGTCCGGGGCCTTGATACCCTTCCTCTCGGCAAGAGTGCTAAACTCTGTCTCTAGCACTGCCCCATGTAACTTGGCCAGTATGGGGCCAATCATGTACGTCCGGTATGTGGATGGATCCATAACATCGCCTGATCTATGAATGGGCACAATGGTGTGCTCGGTCCATGAGTCAGGAAACCCTTCAACCAGTGCTCGGTTGAAGAGGTGGGCAATGAGCGGTGCTAGAGTCGTGCATCCGTAGATGAGATGCTCTGCCTGTAAACCGAACTGGTCATGGGCCCTTCCATGCTGTAGATGGGCAATGGCACGGCTCACCATAGTGGATGTGAAGAAGTCAGAGGTAGTGGGGCGTGAGCTTTGTGGCATGGGAATGGGGGGCTGGTCCGGGATCTTATATAGGTTTTGCGCATAGCTATGCCAAGTGCTTGGGTCTCTAATGTTGTAGATGGGCAATGGCACGGCTCACCATAGTCGATGTGAAGAAGTCAGAGGTAGTGGGGCGTGAGCTCTGTGGCATGGGAATGGGGGGCTGGTCCGGGATCTCGTATAGGTTCTACGCATAGCTATGCCAAGGGCTCGGGTCTCGAATGGGTGTCTTCTGTTTCCTCTCTCTCAGGTGTCGCCATGCCACTGCACTATCCCTGCTCATGAGCAAGTGATAGATATCCCTATACTGTGTCTCCTCCCATTCTCGCCGCTTGCGACGGGTAAGGGTCTGCATGCGTCGCTGTGCCTGCCTGTGTGTAATATCCCCCCTATGCTCTAAAATCCGTAGATGCTTCTTGAGCTCTCGACAATATGTATCGTACCAGTGATTTTGGGGCATGGATCCCGTGCGTGGAGGGTGTGTATGTGTTTGGTGTGGAAAGCTGTGTAGGGCTGAGTCATGTAGGATGGTGGTGATATGTGATGTGAGTGTGTCTAGTGGTGATAGTGGGTCGAGGGAGAGTAGGCGGGTGTGTAAGTGGTGTGCATAAACATGTGAGAGCTCGTGTGTGAAGTGTATTGTGGTGTGTGGCTCAATGAGTGTGGGAGGGTCTAATGCAATATGAGATGAAAGTGTGAACGTGATAAATGTATGGTCAGCACCTAGTGGATGTCGTCCAATACTAAGTGAGGGAATAGGTGAAGCTCCAGAAATGGTACCCAAAATGTAGACGACCGTGCTCTCGCCTCGTCCCTCAGGGAAGCAAGTAAGTCCACCCAAGCCTGGCCAAGGGTGCATCCTGTTATATATAACGAGATGATGTCGGCTTCCTAGCTCAAGTAAATGTTTGCCATACTCGGTGGTGTCCTGACCCATATCCGTTGATACTCTGCTGGTCCTCATCTCGTCTGGATCTCTGCTCCTCATGATCTGTGGATGCTCCATAGCATATGACTCGCACTGATGTGACTGGGTGCGGCCGTTGAAGTCCCCCATGAGGGAAGACTTCACTTAGGGTGCTGAAATGTAGTATCTCATCCGAAAGTGCTGTGTATGGTGAATCTCTGTCTCGAGTCGGTCCCCCATGGTCATATCTTGCATATCTGGATCCCCCTGGTGGGAAGTAGCATATGGCAATGTAGACCAAGCTCTCTGGTGCTATCTCCATGCGAACCCACATGTATCATGCCTCCTCGTCTCTACCTATGATGTGGATCCGGCTCTGTATCTCTTGTTTAAATATGATGGCGACTCCCCCAGATCCACGTGCTGTACTCTGTCTTGTCGTGGCCCTGAATGCAGATTCCCAATGAAAACCTGCAATGTGTGGGAGGCTTCTTTCTGGGCTCTCATGAGTCTCTGTGATGCAAGCAAAGTCATGCATATCTAGGATCTCCTCCAGTCGGTCTGACCGTGTCCAAAGTGCTCCGTTGCAGTTCCACACTGCTCCCCTGAGTGGTGACTCCTGGTGTGGTGTTGCCTCATAGGCCACGTATCCCTATTTGACAGGGCGTCCATCTATAAAGACTCTACCGTCGCGGTAAAAGCCTTCTTTCCTTCTCTCCTTGTGTGTAAGATCTGAGGCATACATGCCTTTCTGTGCCCTATCTACATTTTTGTGAGGTCCTCGTCCATGAATAAAGATTCACCTGGAGTATGGATCGCTTTTTGAACAAAGAGATTCTATCCTCTGCTGTCCTCATGTGTAATATAAGAGCTCGAGGTTTTGTGTGATCTTTTCCGGCTCTCCACGCATGGGTGAGTGGCATATCACTATATCCTAGCTGACGACATATATGCGATGCATTAGCCTCAGCAGATGTTCCTTCAGAGAGGCCTGTGATCCTTACGTGTAGTCTATGGACCTGTCTAAGTCTCTCCTCTTCAAGTGTGTCTTGCACCCTGATGTATTCATCTCTGATTGCCTCTTCCTTTACTTCTTTTTTAATATTTTTGCATACGACTTCAACCCAACTGTTTTGGGTTGATTCCACCTCTGATCTGACCTGCTCTTGGATGTTTGTCTTCCATTCGTTCTTTATTTCTTCTTTCAAATAATCTATTTTGGTAATTTCTCCCTCTTCTTTGGAGAACTTCATGTGGATGACTTCTTCTTGAAGACGGTGTGTTTCAGCTTTCCATTCATCCCTGTCTTCTTTGAGTTGTTTGATTTGATCCTCAAGAGCTTTTATTCTTTCTGTTGCCTTCCTCATCTCTTGATTAAGATCCCTATCTGCCTCTTTTTTTGCTTCTCTTATGGCTTTATTTATCATCTCCTCCACATCCTTCTTCTCGAGTTTTGCCATGTCCCCCGACAAATTGTTGTGAGGCCCAAAGAGGTGATCCACTTCAGGCTTTTGCAATCCTCATCAGTTTAGAATTTATGAGAAACAGAGAGGCATGCTGGGCAGGTTTGGTTAACGTTTCGGGCAGCAGTTAGGGTTTCAGCTGACCTTGTTAAAAACCGTAAAAACAGAGTGACAAAACAACAGTACGAAACCCTAAAAACAGACCTGCGAAACCCTAAAAAACAGAGATGATATGGCAAAACCCTAAAAAGGCAGCAAATATGATGGCGAACCCTAAAAAAACAGCAAATATAATGGCGAAACCCTAAAAACAGACCAGCGAAACCCTAAGAAGGAGAAGAGAGAAAGAAAGAAAGAAAGAAAGACTTTTTAACGTCTATTAGAGGCCAAAATCGGCCTATGAGACAAAACATATACATCAGTATGATCCAATCCACTGTGATCCAAAACGAAAATAAAGTGTGAGTACTGCAAACGGGTATAAAAGGAGGGATAGTAGCTCGCATCAAGGGTGTGGGGTGCTATGGGTATGCACTCTATATGCTCAATGGGTGAGATACAAATATGATATGCATAGGGAGGGGAGGCTCGATGGTATCACAACCCCCTAAATGCTTGGAGTGGGTGTAGGATATAATGCATCGGTGGGAAAGGCATCATGGCGATCCTCAAAATGCTCTGGGCGTCCAAATCGATAGGGGTGCGCTGTTGACGTCTCTGTATCTCCATGTCATGGCGTGCGTGAATCGCCTGAATCTCTCTCTGATGTGGACGAGCTCTCCGGGCAAGGGGTCTCGGTCGTTGACGCTGTCGTCTAAGCTCCTCTGGTCTGTGTAATGTGACACCCCGCATCGAGCTGGGGCCCTCGAGTGTATGTGGGTCTGAAAAAATCTGTAATATAAGTCTGAGGGGGGGGGGTGTCAGGTGTATCTCCATCTGCTGCTGGAGGAGTGATGCGCGACGGTGCTGGAGCTCCCGTGGTGCTATCCATGTCTCCCTGACGTGTATCTGTAGTAGGTCTTGACGGATGATCCTATTCCTCTCCGAACGAGAGAGGGTAATGTGAGGGTAATGTGGGGGGAGGGAGGGAGGGAGGGAGGGAGGGAGGGAGGGAGGGGGAGAGAGAGAGAGAGAGAGAGAGAGAGAGAGAGAGAGAGAGAGAGAGAGAGAGAGAGAGAGAGAGAGAGAGAGAGAGAGAGAGAGAGAGAGAGAGAGAGAGAGAGAGAGAGAGAGAGAGAGAGAGAGAGAGAGAGAGAGAGAGAGAGAGAGAGAGAGAGAGATTAACATCTTCTGAAGGCCAAATTTGGCCTATGAGACAAAACCATGTATAATTGTAGTAACCCTTGTGTAGAAATAAAATAGAATGGAAAAGTACTCGCTACACAAAACTGTGTAGGCTGAACATGGAAACAACCATAGGATAGTGTATCGGGTGACGGAGAGGTAGTGGGGATAATGTAGTGGTGCATGGGGAGATGTGGCCCTGACTCTGTAGATAATGGCCACCTAATACATGGGGCCGGGGCCCGGGAATGACGGGAGTGAATATGTATATCCTAACTATAGGTAATGGGTGGAGGTGGGTGAAGTATGTGGTACATCGGCGGCGGTCTGTTCCTGAAGGAAGGCTACCAAGGTGGTGGTGGTGCACCTGTGCTCCATCATGTGGTCATGGGCTATCCTGATGCGTGAGATATCCCCGTGGTATAGTTGTGGTCGTCCGTCTCTAGCTCTATGTGGTCGACATTGCACTCTTTGTGCCATTGCCTGCCTACGAGAGAGTTAGCCCTATGCCTCTGGAAGTGGGCTCGTGTGATGTAGCTCATCTCGTTGAAAGAACTGAGTAATGGTCCGCTATGTACTCATCCGTGTCCGATGCGTGGACTGTAGCAACTGCTTTCGTTGCTCATACGCTGCCATGAGGAATCGGCCCAATCTCCGCTAGTCTCCAATGGTCATGCGCAACTGTAGTGACTCCTCTATATGGAACTCTGCTTGTAGATCTAAGTATGCTCGGCATCTGGTAACAAAGTGCTCCTCACTCTCTATCTCTGTATGGCATATTGGGCACCACCTCTCCTCTCTAGGTACTTCCCTGGTCCGACCCCTCTCAATCTCGAGCTGATGTGATGAAACTCGAAGCGGCCCAATGACGACTTGGAATATGTCCGCATGTATCGTGGAGTCTCAATGAAGCCCTGGTCTGAGATCTGTAGAAAATGCTCACAGTAATGGAGCATTTTTAATGGCAATGTATCCCTGGGGCTAATCCATGTCCTCTGTATATATGTATGCCATATCTCTTGACGAATGACCCTATTCCTCTCCTGGTGGGAGAGCGAATAGGTGGGGGCTTGTAAGTTGTATTGTAGTGGTGGTAGTTTGTCTATGTCAAATCCATGATGGGCCAGCCAGTCTCGTGTCTGTGCATACCATAAGGAGTTGTCTCTTGCCAGTGCTATGTCGCGTGATGCCTGGAACGCTCGATAAGTGATGCGCTCTGTGTCCATGCTCTGGATGCTATGTAATAGGCATACTGTCTGGAACAGTGCCTCTACTAGCATCGGTGGTGCAATGAGCCTGTTCTGATGATATCACGTGGTAGTGAAGGCTTGCTGCGGATAAGTCTGGCAATCATGAGAATTTGTGGCCTCTCCAATGCTGTCCATGCTTACGTAGCTAATCCCGGCCCCCATATGGCTGCACCATACATGAGAGCTTGCGTAACCAGAGTGTCAAAGAGCCAGCCCTTTGTGCGGGGCTCTTGAAAATGTGCATGGTGGCACTGTCTCTCCATGAAGGCTAGTGCTGCGTATCCACGTGTGATGCGATCCCGGGCTGCCTGAGACACAGAGAAAACCCTATAGGCTTCTGTGAATGTCACTCCGAGATAGACATATGATCCGACTACCTCAGTCGGTCCACCTGCGGTTGTGAAAGAACTATGTGTCCTCACCTGTGCTGATGTATGAAAAATCATAACCTTGGTTTTACCAAGGTTCACAGATAGCCCTCTATCTATGTAGAAGTTGTCCAAGCCATGTAGGTGGTGCTGTAGACCTTCTAGAGATTCTGAAACTAGCATAATATCATGGGCATATAAAAGAATATGAACAGTAGTCCCTCGTACGTCAATGCCCTCCCCTCCCGACTGTCGTATGAAGTCCACTATCTCATCAATGTATAGACCAAAGAGGGTCGGTGAAAGAGGGCACCCTTGCTTCACCCTGATAGTGCTAGCAAGTGAGTCGGATAAGCCACCTGGACATCTGACTCTACCAGATACTCTCTCATATAAGGCGTAGATCCCCCATATCATCTCATTTGGAACTCCGATATCGAGTAGGCATCTGAAGAGCCGTTCCCTCGGAACTGTGTCGAAGGCTTTGCGGAAGTCCACAAAGTAGCATTGTAATCTTCTCTTCCTCAGTCATGCTTGATCAAGCATCTAAGAGTGAAGATGTGGTCAATGGTAGAATAATCTTGTCTAAAATATGCCTGTCTTGGGGCCGTGATACCCTTTCTCTCTGCGACAGTGCTCAACTTTATCTCTAGCCCTGTCCCATATAATTTGGCCAGTATGGGGCCATACGATATGTAGCTAGATCATACTGTCTCCTTACTTATGAATGGGCACTATGGTGTGCTAAGTCCATGAGTTAGGGAACCCTGGTGGGTAATGAGTGGTGCTAGAGTCGTGCATCCGTATATGAGGTGCTCTGCTTGTAAACTGAATTGGCCATGGGCTCTGCTATGTGCAAATGTGAAATAGCACGGCTCACCATGGTGGGTGTGAAGAAGTAAGAGGTAGTGGGGCATGAGCTCTGCGGCTTGGGAATGGGGGGCTGGTTCGAGATCTGGTATAGGCTCTATGCATAGCTATGCTAAATGCTCGGGTCTCGAATGGGTGTCTGATGTCTCATCTTCCTCAGATGTCGCCATGCCACTGCACTATCCCGACTCATGAGCAAATGGTAGATATCCCAGTACTGTTTCTCCTCCCACTCCCGCCGCTTGTGGCGAGTAAGGCTCTGCATGCGACGCTGTACCTGTCAGTGTGTAATATCCCCTCTATGCTCTAAAATCCGTAGATGTTTCTTGAGTTTCTGACAATCTGCATCATACCAATGGTTCTGGGGCATGGATCCTTTGCGTGGAGAATGTGTATGTGTGCGATGTGGAAAGCTGAGTCATGAAGGATGGCGATGATCTGTGATGTGAGTGTGTCCAAAGGTGAGAATGGATCGAGGGAGAGTAGGCTAGTGTGTAAGTGGAGTGCGTACACGTGTGAGAGTTCGTGTGTGAAGTGTATCGTGGTGTATGGCTCAATGAGTGAGGGAGGGTCTAATGGGATAGGAGATGAAAGTGTGAATGTGATAAACGTATGATCAGCACAAAGTGGGCGTCGTCCAATACTAAGTGAGGGGATAAGTGAAGCTCCAGAGATTGTACCTAGAATGTAGTCGACTGTGCTCTCAGCCCCTCCGTGAGGGAAGCAAGTAAGGCCGCCCGAGCTTGGCCAACGGTTCATCACGTTATACATAAGGAGATGGTGTCGGCTGCCTAGCTCAAGCATATGTCTTCCATACCAGGTGGTGTCTTGACCCATATCTGTTGATACTCTACTTGTTCTCGTCTCATCCGGGTCTCTGCCCCTCATGAGATGTGGATGATCCATGTCGTATGTCTCGCACTGATGTGATTGGGTGCGGCCATTGAAATCCCCCACAAGGAAGACTTCACCTAAGGTGCTGTAGTGTGGTATCTCATCTAAAAGTGCTGTGTATGATGAGTCTCTGTCTCGAATTGGTCCCCCAAGGTCTTGTCCTACATAATGGGATCCGCCTGGTGGGAAGTAGCATATGGCAATGTAAATCAAGCTCCCTGGTGCTATCTCCATGCGGACCCACATGTATCGTGCCTCCTCATCTCTTCCTATGATATGGATTTGGCTTTTTATCTCCTGTCTAAATATGATGGCAACACCCCCCGACCCTCGTGCTGAACTCTGTCTCATCGTGGTCCTGAATGCAGATTCCCAATGAAAACTTGCAATGTGAGGTAGGCCTCTCTTTGGGCTCTCGTGGCTCTATGTGATGCAAGCAAAGTCATGTGACTCCAAGATCTCCTCTAGTCTATCTGGTCGTGTCCAGAGTACCCCGTTGGATTTCCACACTTCTTCTCTGAGTGGTGCCTCCTGGTGTAGTGATGTCTCATAGGCCATGTGGCCCTATTTGATAGGGTGTCCATCTATGAAGACCTTACCATCACAGTAAAAGGCCTTCCTCCCCTCTCGGCGCGCTTGGAGTATGTGTGGCATGCAAGCGCGTAGGTGTGCTACCTGCATCCTTGTGAGGTCCTCATCCATGTAAAGGGCACCGCAAGGTAGTCCACGCAGTACTGATCGACGTCTAAAAAAGGCAGTGCGTGTCTCCTCAGAGCTCATATGAAGGATGAGTGCTTGCAAACGGGATGTATCCCTCCCAACCCCCCATGCACCTCTGAAGGGCATGCTCTCGTATCCAAGTCGACGGCAAATGTCGGTGGCGTCTGCCTCCAGTGACGCTCCCTCCGGTAGGCCCGTAATCCGAATGTGGAGTCTTTGAATGTGTTGAAGTCTCTCTTCCTCGAGTGTATCGTGAACCCGTGTGAGCTCTTCCTTCTTCACGTCTTCCTTGACTTCTTTCCTCACTTCTTCTTTGACCTCATTTTTAATATTTTTACTTAGTACTTCCACCCAACTGTTTTGTGTTGCTTCCATCTTTGATGTGATGTGTTCTTCCATATCCATCTTCCAATCATTCTTGATTTCCTCTTTTAAGTCATCTAGCTTTGTGATCTCTCCTTCTTCTTTGGAAATCTTCAGCTGAATGATTTCTTCTTGAAGCTTATGCGTCTCAGCTTTCCATTCATCTCGGTCTTCTTCGAGAATTTTGACATGCTTGCCTACGGTTCCTCATGTCCTCCACTTCTTTTTTTATCTAACCGTGCCATGTTGTTGTCTGCTGATGTATCTGACAGATGAAAGTGGTGTCCACTGTAGGTTTTTGCAGAATTTTGTTAGTAAGGTGCCATCCGTTCGAAATTAATAACAACCTTAGTTTTGTCAAGCTAGGGCTTCTGGCAGCAAATCCTAACACCTCTGAGTCATGTCTCATGAGCAGAACAGAACTTTCAAATGCTTCAGATCTGCTGTACCTGCTTCAGATCTGCTGTACTACTTCAGATCTGCTGTACCATGTGTCAGATCTTCGGTATCGTGTCAGAGGCAGAGCTGCTGTACATCAGAGATGCCAGATCGTGTTAGAGAGCTGTTGTGCATCAGACGCCAGATCGTGTCAGATCTGCATGTCAGAGGTGTCAGATGCATGCGTCAGAGGAGTCAGATGCACGTGTCAGAGACGCACGTCAGAGGAGTCAGAAGCATCAGAGGCGTCACGCACACACACAGAGAGAGAGAGAGAGAGAGAGAGAGAGAGAGAGAGAGAGAGAGAGAGAGAGAGAGAGAGAGAGAGAGAGAGAGAGAGAGAGAGAGAGAGAGAGAGAGAGAGAGAGAGAGAAAGAAAGAAAGTCATATTAACGTCTTCTGGAGGCCAAACTTGGCCTATGAGACAAAAACCATGTACAAGTGTAGTAACTCTGTGTAGAAGATGAAATAAAATAAAAAGTATATCGCTACAGAAAGCAATATAGGGCTAGAAAAGGCTGGGAAGACGTGGCTCTGACTCTGCAGATAATGGCCACCTAATACATGGGGGGATCCATAATGTGAATAAAACACTCTAGCTAATGGTGATGGGTGGAGGTGGATGTAGTATGTGGTACATCAGTGGTGGTCTGAGTGCCTCTTGAAGGAAGACAACCGAGGGGGTGGTGGTACGCCTATGCTCCATCATGTGGTCGTAGGCAGTCTTGATGCGTGAGATATCCTCCTGATATAGTCGTGGTCGACGATATCCGCTGGGTACTCACCCGTGGCTGATGTGTGGGCTGTAGTGATCGCTCTCGCCTCTCGTATGCTGTTGTGAGGAAGCGTCCCAAGCGTCGCTGGTCTCCCGTAGTCATGCACAACTAGAGTGACTCCTCGATCTGGAACTGTGCTCGTAGGTCAAAGTATGCTAGGCATCGGATAACAAAATGCTCCTCACTCTCTACCTCTGTCTCGCATACTGGGCACCACCTCTCCTCACGGGGGACTCCCCTGGACCGACCCCTCTCAATCTCGAGCTGGTGTGATGAAACCCTGAGCTGCCCAATGATGACTCGGAGGTGGTGGGGTAGGTATGTCTGCATGTATATCGGGATCTCGATGAAGCCCTCGTCCGATATATGTAGAAAATGCTCCCGGTAATAGAGCATTTTCAGTGGCAATGTATCCCTAGGGCTCACCCATGTCCTCTGTATGTATGTATGCCATATCTCCTGACGAATGACCCTATTCCTCTCTTGATGAGAGAGCGAGTAGGTGGGTGCATACGTGTCGTACTGTAGTGGTGGTAGCCTGTCTATGTCAAAGCCATGGTGGGCCGCCAGTCTCATGTCTGTGCATACCATGAGGAGGTGTCGCTTGCTAATGCCATGTCACGTGATGCCTGGAAAGCACGAAAAGCAATGCGCTCTGTATCCATGCTACGGAGTCTGTGTAATAGGCATACTGTCTGGAATAGTGCCTCAACTAGCATCGGTGGTGCAGCGAGCTCTGCTCTAATGATATCATGTGGTATTGAAGGCTTGTTGCGGATAAGTCTGGCAATCATGAGGATCTGTGGCCTCTCTAATGCTATCCATACTGACGTAGCTAATCCTGGTCCCCATATGGCTGCCCCATACATGAGCGCTGGCGTAACCAAAGTGTCGAAGAGCCACCCCTTTGTGCGGGGCTCCTGAAAATATGCCTGGTGGCACTGTCTCTCCATCAAAGCTAGTGTTGCATACCCACGTGTGATGCGATCACGGGCCGCCTGAGACATAGTGAAGACCCGTGATGCTGCTGTAAATGTCACTCCCAAGTAAACATATGATCCGACCACCTCAATCGGTCCACCTGCCGCTATGAACAAACTATGTCTGCGTACCTGTGCTGATGTATGAAAGATCATGACCTTGGTTTTACCAAGGTTCACAGATAACCCTCTGTGTCTGCAAAACTCATCTAGCGCATGTAGATGATGCTTTAGACCTTCTGCAGACTCTGAAACCAGTACAATATCATCAGCGTACAAAAGAATATGGACAGTGGACCCGCCTACCTCAATGCCATCACCCCCCTGCTGCTGTATGTAGTCGACTATCTCATCAATGTAGAGACCAAAGAGGGTGGGTGCAAGAGGGCATCCTTGCTTCACCTCGATAGTGCTAGCAAGTGGATGAGATAAGCCCCCCGGACATCTGACTCTACCAGATACTCTCTCGTATAAGGCGTAGACCCCCCATATCATCTCCTCTGGAGCTGCGATATCAAGTAGTCGTATGAAGAGTCGTTCCGTGGGAACAGTGTCAAATGCTTTGCGGAAGTCCACAGAGCAACAATACAATCTCATCTTCCTCACCTTTGCCTGGTCTATCAGGCATCTCAGAGTGAAGATGTGGTCTATGGTAGAGTAATCACGTTTGAAACCTGCCTGTCCTGGAGCCCTGATGCCCTTCCTCTCAGCGAGAGTACTCAACTCTGTCTCTAGTACCGCCCCATATAACTTGGCCAATATAGGGCCAATCATGATCGTCGGGTATGTAGCTGGATCCATAGTATCTCCTAACTTATGAATGGGCACTATGGTGTGCTCAGTCCATGAGTCAGGGAACCCTTCAACCAATGCACGGTTGAAGAGGTGGGCAATGAGTGGTGCTAGGGTCGTGCCTCCGTAGATGAGGTGCTCTGCCTGTAAACCGAAATGGTCATGGGCCCTGCCATGCTGTAGACGGGCAATAGCGTGTCTCACCATAGTGGGTGTGAAGAAGTCAGATGTAGTAGGACGTGAGCTCTGTGGTATGGGAATGGGGGGCTGGTCTGGGATCTCGTATAGGCTCCGTGCATAACTGTGCCAAGTGCTCGGGTCTCGGATGGGTGTCTTCTGTCTCCTCTCTCTCAAATGTCGCCATGCCACTCGACTGTCTCGACTCATGAGCAAATGATAAATATCCCAGTACTGTCTCTCTGAGTCTCCTCCCAATCTCACCGTTTGCGGCGGGTAAGGCTCTGCATGCGACGCTGTGCCTGTGTGTGTATAATATCCCCTCTATGCTCTAAAAAACGTAGGTGCTTCCGTAGCTCACGGCAATCTGCATCATACCAATGGTTCTGGGGCATGGAACTTGTGCGTGGAGGCTGTATATGTGTGCGGTGTGGGAAGCTACAGAGAGCTGAGTCCTGTAGGATGGTGGTGAACTGTGATGTAAGTGTGTCCAAGGGTGAGAGTGGATCGAGGGAGAGTAGGCGGGTGTGTAAATGGTGTGCATAAATGTGTGAGAGCTCGTGTGTGAAGTGTATCGTGGTGTGTGTCTGAGTGGGTGAGGGAGGGTCTAATGGAATAGGAGATGAGAGTGTGTATGTGATAAATGTATGGTCAGCACCAAGTGGGCGTCATCCAATACTGAGTGACGGGATGAGTGAAGCTCCAGAGGTGGTACCTAAAATGTAGTAGACTGTGCTCTCACCTCCCCCGTGAGGGAAGCAAGTAAGTCCGCCCGAACCTGGCCAACGATTCATCCCGTTATATATAACGAGCTGATGTCGGCTGCCTAGCTCAAGTAAATGTTTGCCATACCCGGTGGTGTCCTGACCCATATGTGTCGA
The DNA here is from genome assembly GCA_020310875.1 of Ceratopteris richardii. NCBI lineage: Eukaryota > Viridiplantae > Streptophyta > Polypodiopsida > Polypodiales > Pteridaceae > Ceratopteris > Ceratopteris richardii. The sequence continues at coordinate 124,575,137 of CM035417.1, read as the reverse complement.
TACTCTGGTGGTGCTTCATCTCATCTTGGTCTCTGGCCCTCATGAGATGTGGGTGATCCATGTCATATGCCTCGCACTGATGTGACTGAGTGCGGCCATTGAAGTCCCCCATAAGGAAGACTTCACCTAGTGTGCTATAATGTAGTATCCCATCTGAAAGTGCTGTGTACGGTGAGTCTCTATCTCGGATCGGTCCCCCAAGATCCTGTCCTGCGTATCGAGATCCGCTTGGAGGGAAGTAGCATATAGCAATGTAAATCGAGCTCCCCTGTGCTATCTCCACGCGAACCCACATGTATCGTGCCTCCTCATCTCTTCCTATAATATGGATCCGACTTTGTATCTCTTGTCTAAATATGATCGCCACACCTCCCAATCCTCGTGCTGTACTCTGTCTCATCGTGGTCCTGAATACAGATTCCCAATGAAAACCTGGAATGTGTGGTAGACCTCTCTTTGGGCTCTCGTGTGTCTCTGTGATGCACACAAAGGCATGTGATGCCAGGATCTCCTCGAGACTGTCCGGTCGTGTCCATAGTGCCCCGTTGCAGTTCCACACTGCTCCTCTGAGTGGTGTCTCCCGGTGTAGTGATGTCTCATAGGCCGCGTGGCCCTATTTGATAGGGAGTCCATCTATGAAGACCTTACCATCACGGTAAAAGGCCTTTGTCCCCTCTCGGCGTGCCTGGAGTATCTGTGGCATGCAAGCGCGTCGGTGTGCCACCCGCATCCGCGTGAGGTCCTCGTCCATGTAGAGGGTGCCGCCTGGTAGTCCACGTAGTACTGATCCACGTTTAAAGAAGGTGGTCCGTGCCTCCTCGGAGTTCATCTTAAGAATGAGTGCTCGCAAACGTGATGTATCCCTCCCAACCCTCCATGCGCCTACGAAGGGCATGCTCTCGTATCCTAGTCGACGGCAAATGTCAGTGGCATCTGCCTCCGGTGATGCCCCTTCGGGTAGGCCCGTAATCCGAATGTGAAGTCTTCGAGTGTGTCGAAGCCTCTCCTCCTCAAGTGTATCTTGGACGCGTGTGAGCTCTTCTTTCTGCAGGTCTTCCCTAACTTCTTTCTTAACTCTTGTGTGCACTACTTCCACCCACGACTCTCGAGTAGATTCTACCTCCGTTTTGATTTCCTTCTTAATTTCCTCTTTGAGTGTCTCCACGTTGGAGATCTCTCCCTCTTCTTTCATGTGCTCATAAGCTGTCCTCGAATTGTCTCGTTCTTCTGTGAGAGTCTTTACTTGTTCTTCGAGTCCTTTTACTTTGTCCATTACTTGTTCTTCGAGTCCTTTGAACTTTTCCATCATTTTTCGTATATCAATATTCAGGTTGCGGTCTGCTTCCATTTTGGCCTCTTTAATAGCTTTAGCGATAAGTTCGTCCACTTCCCTCCGATCCATGGGAGCCATTTCAGAGAAGAGAGAGAGAGAGGGAGGGGGGCCGGTGGGGGTTTCTTAGGGTTTGGGATTAGGGTTGGGTTTTGGAGTTAGGGTTAGGGTTAGGGTTCAGGTTAGGGTTCAGGTTCGGGTTCGGGTTAGGGTTAGGCTTAGCATTAGGGTTAGGGTTAGGGTTGCATTTAAGGTCGGATCGGGCAGGGGTTCGGTTTAGGGCTCGATGAGGGCGGGTTGGCAGAGGTCGACGAGTTCAGCGTTTTAGGGTTTGAGTATCTGAGCCTTCCATTGGGAGTGCTTCTTCCACGGCGGGGTCCAAGGGCTGCGTGTCTGAGGGCAGGCAGAGAGGTGGCCGCAGTTGGGCGGGATGAAGCGGACGACGGGCCAGGGTTGCGCAGGCCGGCGACGAGGGATGGAGGGGACATAGGGCGGCGGGTAGCTGGAGGGGGCAGAGGACGACGAGATGCAGCAGCTGGGGGGGGGGGGGGGGGCGGAGGGGGGGGGGGGGGGGGGCGGAGGGGGGGGGGGCGGAGGGGGGGGGGGAGAGAGAGAGAGAGAGAGAGAGAGAGAGAGAGAGAGAGAGAGAGAGAGAGAGAGAGAGAGAGAGAGAGAGAGAGAGAGAGAGAGAGAGAGAGAGAGAGAGAGAGAGAGAGAGAGAGAGAGAGAGAGAGAGAGAGAGAGAGAGAGAGAGAGAGAGAGAGAGAGAGAGAGAGAGAGAGAGAGAGAGAGAGAGAGAGAGAGAGAGAGAGAGAGAGAGAGAGAGAGAGAGAGAGAGAGAGAAAGAAAGATATATTAACGTCCACGGGAGGCCGAAGTCGACCTATGGGACCGATCAGGTACATCAAAACATTACATTCCACTTGGGGGGGAAGCCCTCAAGGGGCTATAATAAAAGGGAAAAATCAAAATAAAAGGGGGGGGATGTGGCTTCCAAAGCACTCTTATGACTCATAAGAGTTTCAAAATTACATCAATATATATTACAAATGAGGGAGATAGCTGTTTCTTCCTATGTGGTATGGGTATGGAAATCTCTGATAATAGCTTGACCGCCTTTGTATACTGCCCACTTTCCATTCTTCCTGGCTTCTCTGACTTTAGTTAACTCTGCTGGTCGATTTTTAAGTTGGAGTGGGGTGAGTTCATATGCTATCCATACTTTAGTACCTTGTAGTGACTTTGCTTGCTTCATGACAGCTATCTTATCTGACATGTCAAAATAGCTTACCCTTGCTTGAGTTCCTTTGGGTGTGATGAAGACCGGAGACCCTAGATTGATGAAGGGGACCACCTTGGTAGTTGTGCTTCTAGTACTTCTGTTTCAAGGATGCAGTCATCTTTTAACTCGGGTGCGATGTCCTCTCTATCCCGTCCTAGGGGGAGGTCTCCAATCTTGATAACTTTCTTGTTGATGTCCACCAATTCCTTCTCCTTTACCACAGACATTACTTCTTTTGAAAAATGTGTAGAGCTGGATAGTTTCACCTCGGATAATTGTGTTGCCAAGTCGACTTTATTTGTTGATTCAGCTCCTGTTTGCTGGCTGTTTCCTTGTGTTTCATCAAGCTTTTGTTGCAATCTTGTGGGGGGGAGGGGGGGGGGGGGAGAGAGAGAGAGAGAAAGAAAGAAAGAAAGAAAGTCATATTAACGTCTTCTGGAGGCCAAACTTGGCCTATGAGACAAAAGCCATGTACAAGTGTAGTAACCATGTGTAGAAAATGAAATGAAATAAACACAAAGCTATCAAGGGTTGGTAAAAGGCTCGGGAGAAGTGGCTCTGACTCAGCAGATAGTGGCCACTTAATACAGGGGGATCCATAATATGAGTGAGCAAAACACCCTAGCTACTGGTGATGGGGGGAGGTGGGTGTAGTATGTGGTACATCGGAGGTGGTCTGAGTGCCTCCTGAAGGAAGACTACCCAGGGGGTGGTGGAACGCCTATGCTCCATCATGTGGTCGTAGGCTGTCCTGATGCGTGAGATATCCTCCTGATATAGTCGCGGTCGACGATATCCTACCATGCGTGGTCGGCGTCGTGCTCTCTGTGCTGCTGCCTGGTGGAGTGTGAGCCCTCTAGAAGGACCTCTCTGATCTAGCTCCGCTCGCTGAAAGAACTGGGTAATGGTCTGCTGGGTACTCACCCGTGGCTGATGTGTGGGCTGTAGTGACCGCTCTCGCCTCTCGTATGCTGCTGTGAGGAAGCGCCCCAAGCGTCGCTGGTCTCCCATGGTCATGCACAACTGGAGTGACTCCTCTAGCTGGAACTGTGCTCGTAGGTCTAAGTATGCTCGACATCTGATAACAAAATGCTCCTCACTCTCTACCTCTGTCTGGCATACTGGGCACCACCTCTCCTCACGGGGGACTCCCCTGGAGCGACCCCTCTCAATCTCGAGCTGATGTGATGAGACCCGGAGCTGCCCAATGACGACTCGGAGGTGGTGGGGAAGATATGTCTGCATGTATCTCGGGATCTCGATGAAGCCCGTGTCCGATATATGTAGAAAATGCTCGCGGTAATAGAGCATTTTTCGGTGGCAATGTATCCCTAGGGCTCACCCATGTCCTCTGTATGTATGTATGCCATATCTCCTGACGAATGACCCTATTCCTCTCTTGATGAGAGAGCGAGTAGGTGGGTGCATGTGAGTCGTACTGTAGTGGTGGTAGCCTGTCTATGTCAAAGCCATGGTGGGCCAGCCAGTCTCGTGTCTGTGCATACCATGAAGAGGTGTCGCCTGCTAATGCCATATCACGTGATGCCTGGAGAGCACGATAAGCAATGCGCTCTGTATCCATGCTCCGAAGTCTGTGTACTAGGCATACTGTCTGGAACAGTGCCTCAACTAGCATCGGTGGTGCAGCGAGCTCTGCTCTAATGATATCATGCGGTACTGAAGGCTTGCTGCGGATAAGTCTGGCAATCATGAGGATCTGTGGCCTCTCTAATGCTGTCCATACTGATGTAGCTAATCCCGGCCCCCAAATGGCTGCCCCATACATGAGCGCTGGCGTAACCAAAGTGTCAAAGAGCCACCCCTTTGTGCGGGGCTCCTGAAAATATGCCTGGTGGCACTGTCTCTCCATCAAAGCTAATGCTGCGTACCCACGTGTGATGCGGTCACGAACTGCCTGAGACATAGAGAAGACCCCAGATGCTGCTGTAAATGTCACTCCCAAGTAAACATATGATCCGACCACCTGGATCGGTCCACCTGCTGCTGTGAACAAACTATGTCTGCGTACCTGTGCAGATGTATGAAAGATCATGACCTTGGTTTTACCAAGGTTCACAGATAACCCTCTTTGTCTGCAAAAGTCATCTAGGCCATGTAGATGATGCTGTAGACCTTCTGCAGACTCTGAAACCAATACAATATCATCAGCGTATAAAAGAATATGGACATTGGCTCCCCGTACCTCAATGCCATCTCCCCCCTGCTGCTGTATGAAGTCCACTATCTCATCAATGTAGAGACCAAAGAGGGTGGGTGAAAGAGGGCATCCTTGCTTCACCCCGATAGTGCTAGCAAGTGGATCAGATAAGCCCCCTGGGCATCTAACTCTACCAGATACTCTCTCGTATAAGGCGTAGATCCCCCATATCATCTCCTCCGGAGCTCCAATATCAAGTAGTCGTCTAAAGAGTCGGTCCCTGGGAACAGTGTCAAATGCTTTGCGGAAGTCCACAAAGCAACAGTATAATCTCCTCTTTCTCACCCTTGCCTGGTCAATCAGGCATCGCAGAGTGAAGATGTGGTCAATAGTAGAGTAATCTCGTCTGAAACCTGCCTGTCCTGGAGCCCTGATACCCTTCCTCTCAGCGAGAGTACTCAACTCTATCTCTAGTACTGCCCCATATAACTTGGCCAATATAGGGCCAATCATGATCGTCCGGTATGAAGCTGGATCCATAGTATCACCTGACTTATGAATGGGCACTATGGTGTGCTCAGTCCATGAGTCCGGGAACCCTTCAACCAATGCACGGTTGAAGAGGTGGGCAATGAGCGGTGCGAGAGTCGTGCCTCCATAGATGAGGTGCTCTGCCTGTAAACCGAAATGGTCATGGGCCCTGCCATGCTGTAGCCGGGCAATAGCGCGTCCCACCATAATGGGTGTGAAGAAGTCAGAGGTAGTAGGACGTGAGCTCTGCGGTCTGGGGATGGGGGGCTGGTCTGGGATCTCGTATAGACTATGTGCATAGCTATGCCAAGTGCTCGGCTCTCGGATAGGTGTCTGCTGTCTCCTCTCTCTGAAATGTCGCCATGCCACTCCACTATCTCGACTCATGAGCAAATGGTAAATATCCCAATACTGTCTCTCCTCCCAATCTCGCCGTTTGCGGCGAGTAAGGCTCTGCATGCGACGCTGTGCCTGTGTGTGTGTTATATCTCCCCTATGCTCTAAAATCCGGAGGTGCTTCCGTAGCTCACGACAATCTGCATCATACCAACGGTTCTGGGGCATGGATCCTATGCGTGGAGGGTGCCTATGTGTGCGGTGTGGGAAGCTGTGGAGAGCAGAGTCCTGTAGGATGGTGATGATCTGTGATGTAAGTGTGTCCAAAGGTGAGAGTGGATCGAGGGAGAGTAGGCGGGTGTGCAAATGGTGTGCATAAACGTGTGAGAGCTCGTGTGTGAAGTGTATCGTGGTATGTGTCTCAGTGGGTGAGGGAGGGTCTAATGGAATCGGAGATGAGAGTGTGAGTGTGATAAATGTATGGTCAGCACCAAGTGGACGTCGTCCAATACTAAGTGAGGGGATGAGTGAAGCTCCAGAGGTGGTACCCAAAATGTAGTCGACTGTGCTCTCACCTCCCCCATGGGGGAAGCAAGTAAATCCGCCCGAACCTGGCCAACGATTCATCCCGTTATATATAACGAGATGATGTCGGCTGCCTAGCTCGAGTAGATGTCTGCCATAGCCAGTGGTGTCCTGACCCATATCTGCCGATACTCTACTGGTGCTCATCTCATCCGGGTCTCTGGCCCTCATGAGATGTGGGTGATCCATGTCATATGCCTCGCACTGATGTGACTGAGTGCGGCCATTGAAGTCCCCCATAAGGAAGACTTCACCTAGTGTGCTGTAATGTAGTATCTCCTCTGAAAGCGCTGTGTATGGTGAGTCTCTGTCTCTGGTCGGTCGCCCAAGATCCTGTCCTGCGTATCGAGACCCGCCTGGTGGGAAGTAGCATATAGCAATGTAAATCCACCTCCCCTGTGCTATCTCCATGCGAACCCACATGTATCGTGCCTCCTCATCTCTACCTATAATATGAATCAGGCTCTGTATCTCCTGTCGAAATATGATGGCCACTCCTCCCGATCCTCGCGCTGTACTCTGTCTCGTCGTGGTCCTGAATGCAGATTCCCAATGAAAACCTGCAATGCATGGTAGACCTCTCTCTGGGCTCTCATGGGTCTCAGTGATGCAAGCAAAGTCATGTGACTTCAAGATCTCCTCGAGTCTGTCTGGCCGTGTCCAGAGTGCCCCGTTGCAGTTCCACACTGCTCCTCTAAGTGGTGCCTCCTGATGTAGTGATGTCTCACATGCCGCGTGGCCCTATTTGATAGGGCGTCCGTCTATGAAGACCTTACCATCGCGGTAAAAGGCCTTCCTTCCCTCTCGGCGCGCCTGGAGTATCTGTGGCATGCAAGAACGTCGATGTGCTACCTGCATCCTCGTGAGGTCCTCATCCATGTAAAGGGTGCCGCCCGGTAGTCCACGTAATACTGATCGGAGTCTAAAAAAGGCGGTCCGTGTCTCCTCAGAGCTCATCTGAAGGATGAGTGCTCGCGAACGGGATGTATCCCTCCCAACCCGCCATGCACCTATGAAAGGCATGTTCTCGTACCCAAGTCGATGGCAAATGTCGGTGGCGTCCGCCTCCGGTGATGCTCCCTCTGGTAGGCCCGTAATCCGAATGTGGAGTCTTCGAATGTGTCGAAGTCTCTCCTCCTCGAGTGTATCCTGAACCCGTGTGAGCTCTTCTTTCTTCACGTCTTCCTTGACTTCCTTCTTCACTTCTTCTTTGAGCTCCTTTTTAATATGTTTACTTACTACTTCCACCCAAGTATTTTGTGTCGCTTCCATCTTTGATTTGATGTGTTCTTGCATATCCATTTTCCAATCATTCTTGATTTCCTCTTTTAAGTCATCTAGCTTTGTGATCTCTCCTTCTTCTTGGGAAACTTTCAGCTGAATGATTTCTTCTCGAAGCTGATGGGTCTCAGCTTTCCATCCATCTCGGTCTTCTTCAAGAATTTTGACATGCTCTTCTAGGGCTCTTATTCTATCTATGGCCTTCCTCATTTCTTGATTGAGTACTCTGTCTGCCTCCTTCTTTGCCTCTCTAATTGCCTTAGTTATCATGTCCACTTCTTTTTTTTCCAACCTTGCCATGTTGTTGTCTGCTTATATATTTAACAAATGATGTCCCAACTGTAGGGTTTTTCGTTAATATGGTGCCATCAGTTCGATTTCTGACAGCAAACCCTAACAACTCTAAGTCACGTTTCACGAGCAGAACAGAACTTTCAAAGAACTCCTGGGTACAAACTTCTTGGGCACAATTCAGATATGCTGTACTACTTCAGATGTTATATTCAGATCTGCTGTATCAAGTGCTTCAGATCTGTACCGTGTGTCAGCTGCTTCCAGGTCGTCACAGGTGCCAGTGCTTCAGATCTGTATCATGTGTCAGCCCAGGTCGTCAGAGGCGCCAGTGCTTCAGATCTGTACCTTTTGTCAGCTGCTTCCAGGTCGTCAGAGACGCCAGATCGCGTCAGAGGCGCCAGGCACGTCAGAGGTGTCAGACGTGTCAGACGTGTCGGACGCGTCAGACGCGTCAGAGAGCGCGCGTCAGATGCGTCAGAGAGCGCGCGTCAGAGAGAGAGAGAGAGAGAGAGAGAGAGAGAGAGAGAGAGAGAGAGAGAGAGAGAGAGAGAGAGAGAGAGAGAGAGAGAGAGAGAGAGAGAGAGAGAGAGAGAGATAGAGAGAGAGAGAGAGAGAGAGAGAGAGAGAGAGAGAGAGAGAGAGAGAGAGAGAGAGAGAGAGAGAGAGAGAGAGAGAGAGAGAGAGAGAGAGAGAGAGAGAAATATATTAACGTCCACGGGAGGCCGAAGTCGACCTATGGGACCGATCAGGTACATCAAAACATTACATTCCACTTGGGGGGAAGCCCTCAAGGGGCTATAATAAAAGGGAAAAATCAAAATAAAAGGGGGGGATGTGGCTTCCACAGCACTCTTATGACTCATAAGAGTTTCAAAATTACATCAATATATATTACAAATGAGGGAGATAGCTGTTTCTTCCTATGTGGTATGGGTATGGAAATCTCTGATAATAGCTTGACCGCCTTTGTATACTGCCCACTTTCCATTCTTCCTAGCTTCTCTGACTTTAGTTAACTCTGCTGGTCGATTTTTAAGTTGGAGTGGGGTGAGTTCATCTGCTATCCATACTTTAGTACCTTGTAGTGACTTTGCTTGCTTCATGACAGCTATTTTATCTGACATGTCAAAATAGCTTACCCTTGCCTGAGTTCCTTTGGGTGTGATGAAGACCGGAGACCCTAGATTGATGAAGGGGACCACCTTGGTAGTTGTGCTTCTAGTACTTCTGTTTCAAGGATGCAGTCATCTTTTAACTCGGGTGCGATGTCCTCTCTGTCCCGTCCTAGGGGGAGGTCTCCAATCCTGATAACTTTCTTGTTGATGTCCACCAATTCCTTCTCCTTTACCACAGACATTACTTCTTTTGAAAAATGTGTAGAGCTGGATAGTTTCACCTCGGATAATTGTGTTGCCAAGTCGACTTTATTTGTTGATTCAGCTCCTGTTTGCTGGCTGTTTCCTTGTGTTTCATCAAGCTTTTGTTGCAATCTTGTGGGGGGGGAGGGGGGGGGGAGAGAGAGAGAGAGAGAGAGAGAGAGAGAGAGAGAGAGAGAGAGAGAGAGAGAGAGAGAGAGAGAGAGAGAGAGAGAGAGAGAGAGAGAGAGAGAGAGAGAGAGAGAGAGAGAGAAAGAAAGATATATTAACGTCCACGGGAGGCCGAAGTCGACCTATGGGACCTATCAGGTACATCAAAACATTACATTCCACTTGGGGGGAAGCCCTCAAGGGGCTATAATAAAAGGGAAAAATCAAAATAAAAGGGGGGGGATGTGGCTTCCAAAGCACTCTTATGACTCATAAGAGTTCCAAAATTACATCAATATATATTACAAATGAGGGAGATAGCTGTTTCTTCCTATGTGGTATGGGTATGGAAATCTCTGATAATAGCTTGACCGCCTTTGTATACTGCCCACTTTCCATTCTTCCTGGCTTCTCTGACTTTAGTTAACTCTGCTGGTCGATTTTTAAGTTGGAGTGGGGTGAGTTCATATGCTATCCATACTTTAGTACCTTGTAGTGACTTTGCTTGCTTCATGACAGCTATCTTATCTGACATGTCAAAATAGCTTACCCTTGCCTGAGTTCCTTTGGGTGTGATGAAGACCGGAGACCCTAGATTGATGAAGGGGACCACCTTGGTAGTTGTGCTTCTAGTACTTCTGTTTCAAGGATGCAGTCATCTTTTAACTCGGGTGCGATGTCCTCTCTGTCCCGTCCTAGGGGGAGGTCTCCAATCCTGATAACTTTCTTGTTGATGTCCACCAATTCCTTCTCCTTTACCACATACATTACTTCTTTTGAAAAATGTGTAGAGCTGGATAGTTTCACCTCGGATAATTGTGTTGCCAAGTCGACTTTATTTGTTGATTCAGGTTTGCTGGCTGTTTCCTTGTGTTTCATCAAGCTTTTGTTGCAATCTGGCTATTTGTTCATCTTTCTTATTAATTTCCTGCTTCAGTGCTTCCATTTCTCCTTGGAGTTTCTTCAGTTCTTTGAGTAAGTAGGACTCCCATGCTGTTGGTTTGTTGACTGGGGCTGGTATAGAAAGCGGCTGGTGCAACAGGGCAGAGGCAAAGCTTTTCCTGCCTTCCATGTTGTAGCTGTAGACAAGGGAGGGAGGAGAAGGGTGCTGGAAAGCTCAAGGAGAGGGTCCCCTCCCTCACCCTCCCCTCGAGATGAAGAAAGAGTGGGGCTGCTCCCCTCTCTCTCTCTCTGACGCGCGGGTCTGACGCGCTCTGACGCGGGGTCTGACGCGTTCTGACGCGCGGGTCTGACGCACGGGTAGAGCAGGTCTGACGCGCGGGTCTGACTCCCTCTGACGCGCGGATCTGACGCCTTCTGACGCGCGGGTCTGACGCGCGCGAGAGAGAGAGAGAGAGAGAGAGAGAGAGAGAGAGAGAGAGAGAGAGAGAGAGAGAGAGAGAGAGAGAGAGAGAGAGAGAGAGAGAGAGAGAGAGAGAGAGAGAGAGAGAGAGAGAGAGAGAGAGAGAGAGAGAGAGAGAGAGAGAGAGAGAGAGACTTTTAACGTTTAATATATTAGAGGCCAAAATCGGTCTATGAGACAAAACATATACATCAATATGATCCAATCCACTGTGATCCCAAAAGGAAAATAAAGTGTGAGTACAAAATAGAGTATAAAAGGAGTGGATAATAATAGCTGGCGTCGAGGGTGTGTGGTGCTATGGGCATGCACTCTATATGCTCAATAGGTGAGATACAAATATGATATGCATAGGGAGGGGACGCTCGGGGTGGCTCGGTGTTTGTACGTCTATTAGGAGGCCGAACTCGGCCTATGAGACGAATCAATGTACATGGGTGTATCTTCTGTCAATCGGAAAAGATAAAAGTGCTGAAGGGGCTATAATAAAAGGGAAAAATCAAAATCAAAATAAAAGGGGGGGGGGGGGGATGTGGCTTCCAAAGCACTCTTATGACTCATAAGAGTTTCAAAATTACATCAATATATATTACAAATGAGGGAGATAGCTGTTTCTTCCTATGTGGTATGGGTATGGAAATCTCTGATAATAGCTTGACCGCCTCTGTATACTGCCCACTTTCCATTCTTCCTGGCTTCTCTGACTTTAGTTAACTCTGCTCATCGATTTTTAAGTTGGAGTGGGGTGAGTTCATATGCTATCCATACTTTAGTACCTTGTAGTGACTTTGCTTGCTTCATGACAGCTATCTTATCTGACATGTCAAAATAGCTTACCCTTGCCTGAGTTCCTTTGGGTGTGATGAAGACCGGAGACCCTAGATTGACGAAGGGGACCACCTTGGTTAGTTGTGCTTCTAGTACTTCTGTTTCAAGGATGCAATCATCTTTTAACTCGGGTGCGATGTCCTCCCTGTCCCATCCTAGGGGGAGGCCTCCAATCCTGATAACTTTCTTGTTGTTGTCTACCAATTCCTGCTCCTTTACCACAGACATTACTTCTTTTGAAAAATGTGTAGAGCTGGATAGTTTTACCTCGGATAATTGTGTTGCCAAGTCGACTTTATTTGTTGATTCAGCTCCTGTTTGCTGGTTAGTTCCTTGTGTTTCATCAAGCTTTTGTTGCAATCTGGCTATTTGTTCATCTTTCTTACTAATTTCCTGCTTCATTGCTGCCATTTCTCCTTGGAGTTTCTTCACTTCTTGGAGTAAGTAAGACTCCCATGCTGTTGGTTTGTTGATTGGGGCTGGTATAGAAAGCGGCTGGTGCAAGAGGGCAGAGGCAAAGCTTTTCATGCCTTCCATGTTGTTGCTGTAGACAGGGAGCGAGGAGAGAGAGAGAGGTGGTTGTGGATGTTTGCACAGCAGGCAGGAAACCTGAAAATCAGCTTTGGGATACAATGGGATACAAGTGCCAAATCCTAAATCAGGGGTTCGAAACACTAAAATCAGAGGCTTTACCTAAAATCAGTCCTGCACCTAAAAACAGAGAGAGAAACGAACTCATTTCTGAGAGAGGAAGGATGCATAACCCTAAAAACAGAGTTTCGAAACCCTAAAATCCAGGGTGTGCCTCCTTCAAAACACTAAAATCAGAGCTCTGCATATTCAGAACCCTAATATTCAGAGCTGCCCCTCTTCAGAACCTAAAAAGAAGAGCTGCTTCTTTTCCAATCCCTAAAAATCACAGCTGTGGTACCTTCGAAACCCTAGGATCAGGGCAGCGCATTTGCGAAACCCTTAAAATCAGATTGAAAGAGGCAGGCGAAACCCTAAAATCAGAGAGAGAGGCTGCAAAACCCTAAAATCAGAGAAAAGAGGCTACGAATCCCTAAAATCAGAGAGATAGAGGCTGTGAAACCCTAAAAATCAGAGAGCAACCCTAAAATCAGATGGAAAGAGGCTGGCGAAACCCTAAAAACAGAGAAAAACAGGCTGCGAAACCCTAAAAACAGAGAAAAACTGATTGCGAAACCCTAAAACAGAGAAAAATAGGTTGTGAAACCCTAAAACAGAGAAAAACAGAGAGAGAGAGAGAGAGAGAGAGAGAGAGAGAGAGAGAGAGAGAGAGAGAGAGAGAGAGAGAGAGAGAGAGAGAGAGAGAGAGAGAGAGAGAGAGAGAGAGAGAGAGAGAGAGAGAGAGAGAGAGAGAGAGAGAGAGAGAGAGGGAGGGAGGGAGGGAGGGAGGGAGGGAGGGAGGGAGGGAGAGAGAGAGAGAGAGAGAGGAGGGAGGGAGGGAGGGAGGGGGAGAGAGAGAGAGAGAGAGAGAGAGAGAGAGAGAGAGAGAGAGAGAGAGAGAGAGAGAGAGAGAGAGAGAGAGAGAGAGAGAGAGAGAGAGGGAGGGAGGGAGGGAGGGAGGGAGGGAGGGAGGGAGGGAGGGAGGGAGGGAGGGAGGGAGGGAGGGAGGGAGGGAGGGAGGGAGGGAGGGAGGGAGGGAGGGAGGGAGAGAGAGAGAGAGAGAGAGAGAGAGAGAGAGAGAGAGAGAGAGAGAGAGAGAGAGAGAGAGAGAGAGAGAGAGGTAGGTAGAGGTATTCATAGCCTACGCTACTAGTTTCTAGTTACAAGTTACCATTTACAAGCCAAGGGTCAATTTCAAGTCCCTTGTGTGGGGTGTAATTGCAATTTTTCACATATATGACATTAGACATATGATGATTCAGACTTTTTGGCAGATGTTTATCTTACCATGTATGATCATTGATGTCAGATGTACGATGTATCATGTTACTTTTTGAATTCATACTTTTTGACAATATACAAGTCATTGTGTCATGTCTGATACTTATATGTCATAGCCCATGATGTGTCCAGTATATCGTATATATGTATGGTTCTGATTTCATATTTCATATTTGTAGTATAAATATCACAATATATGTATATACTACTATATATATCATATGGGTATATGTGCATTTGTAACGATGCACCTTACACACTGTACCTTCGGATACCATTCAGTCCTCGCACTTTATGCGCACCGAACAGAATGCACTGAACGCACCGGACTGCCTTGGCACTCTCACACATGCATGCTCAAGTGACAACACATGCACGTATGCGCACACATACACACATTATTGTTTATAAGTTCCTGATTTTCTTGGTGTCCGTACATATCATATAATATCATCCCAAGCTCTTTTTTGTTAGAGCATGAGAGACTCTTTTTGCACAATATAAAATGGGACACTAGATTGTCTAGTTTTGGTACAAGACTAGCATTAATCTTCTTCTGACAATGTAGGTGTGGCTATTGTAAGCGGCTTGCCCCAGAGGTATTTCCATACATTTCTCATCTCCTTTTGTTCTTGGTTTAAGCAATATGTGGTCAGTGACATGGTACTGTTATGTTTTCTCAGTATGAGAAAGCTGCAGCGATTCTCCAAGGACATGAACCACCTATACTTCTGGCAAAGGTTGATGCTGAGGAACAATCAAATAAAATCCTGACCAAAAAATATAATGTCCATGGATTCCCAACTCTGAAGATTTTTGAGGGAAAGGGAGATATTGTTCGTGATTATAAAGGTCCCAGAGAAGCTGATGGTATTGTTTCATATTTGAAAGAAGAGGCTGGGCCACCCTCACAAGAAATCACTTCGCTTGAGCAAGGGAGAAAGATGATTGATGAAACTGATGTTCTTGTGGTTTGTAATATATGTATATATTCCTTCATGTTATCTGGAAAGGTACCTTATAATTTCAGCAGTTTAAACAAGGACTAACTGGTTATTAGGTGGGAGTGTTCTCAACATATGATTCAGAGGAGTTTACTGACTTTATGACCACTGCCAGCAAATTGCGCTCATCTTATAAATTCAAGCATACCTTAGATCCTAACTTTCTTCCGCCAAAAGATGTGATCATTCAAGAGCCAATGATTCGTGTTTTTAAGAGATTTGATGAAGGATTTAATGATCTTAAGGTTGGGGAGCTTTAAAATCAACTATGTTACTGGATTACTTTACTGATGACCACACTATTGAATGATAAAACTTTCATTTTAGGAGTTCTCATTTGAATCTGTGAGCACCTTTTTGGACCAAGTGAGCATTCCTTCAGTAGTATTATTCGACAAAGATCCATTACAGTTGAAGTATCTTTCCAGAATATTTTCAAACTCCCAAAGTTCCAAGGTGAATGTTTTCTAAGTTATTTTGGATTATTTATTTATTACTTGCCAATTTTTCCTTATGACAATTTGCCTAGTGTCTGGCTTCCAGTTGCTTTTTTAGTATGTATCAGTTTGAAATTGACTTTTTGATACCATTGTCAAACAGGTATTTTTATTTTTGGATCTTAAAACTGAAGTTGTAGAGAAGATGAAAACGTTTTTCAGTGAGGCAGCTTCAAAGCTTAAAGGCAAAGGCTTGAAGTTTATGATTGCAGACACTGAAAATGGGAAAAGAGCAATGGAGGCAAACTTCTTCTCCCTTAATATGTATATATATATATATATATATATATATTTTATTTATTTATTTATTTATTTATTTAAAAAAAGAAATGTGTACTTCCTTTTTGAATTTATAAAATTTGATCAATAAATTTCATATTGATTTTGTTTAAAAATTGTATTTCTTTTGGTTTTGCTAGAACGATGGAACTGGCAATATGTCAATGTTTGATCCATGCATACATGCTCTTATGTGTAGTATCTGTATTAGGATCTCTATTTATTCATTTTTAGCTTGTCTTACTGTATGCATACATGTACAGCAAATTGATGACACTGTTATATTATTCAATAAACAAGGTCTTTTATTGCAGCATTTTGGCTTGGCAAATAAAAAGCTTCCATTGATCTTAGTTCAAGACAAAGATGAGAGGGTCTATAGACTAGAGGACGTCAAACCTGAGGAAATCCTGTCATGGCTACATGACTATCTTGTGAGGACATCCCTGTTTATTTCAAATGTTTGAGTTACAACATGTTTGTGTTCAAATGATATCAGTGTATTTGTTCTTTTTAGAATGAAAACTTGATACCAGTTGAAGGACGGGGATCTGCACAGATTATGAATGAGCAAACCATAGTTTCCATTATCACAGACAAATTTGAGGCAGTTTTAAAGTCTATAAAGAATGGTACGTGTATGTTGTGCAGTCTGTAAACTAAATATTCTATATGTGATAGCCATGATAAAAAAAGGAGCTGTGCATGAATTTTATCTTCTTATTGTTATTGCTTCTGTATGCTGTTAATTGGCTGTTGCAGGCAGCTCAGTGCTTCGTCTGGTGCATGTGGGCTGGTTGAGAGAGTTTTTCTGCATGAATCTTTTCCAGTTCTGAGTTCTGTCTTGAAGTGCTGTAGTTTTCCTACAATTTTTCTTTTCAGAGTTATAGTTTTCAGCATTTGGTTCGAGATCCATTCATCCATTTTTCTGAAGGGGAATGGAAGTCTCTTTCTTATTTCAGTTATGTACAAGAGAATGCAGTCCCTGTGGACACAACACATGTTTTATCATAGCCCTTTTAAAGAATCAAATTAGGGAGCTGAATATTATGATTATTAATCTTATTATCTGGAGTAGCAAAGTTAACAATAAATTCATTTAGAAGCTTATGAGGAATGGCTTCTGAAAACATCTTCCTCTTTTCTAAAACTATTTTATTCCTAGACTGGCAAATGTATCATAGTATCTAAAATTTCAATTGATCCACAATCCAAATTGCAACCCTTATCATGATGATCATATGCAACAGAGCTAATGCTATACTTGTTTATGTGGCCAAAATAATAAAGAGGTTTCGTTACCACATCTTTTTGTTCTTTTTGAGGCTGGCCAACATATCATTTTATGCATAAAAGTTATCTGATGTGACTGGATAGATGTCAAGTCTCAAAGAGGAAGATAATGTCTTTTCTATATGGCATGATACACTCTTGAGTCCTTGCCAAGCTCCATTTGATGCTATAACAGCTCGTACATATTCATAGCAAACAAACTATGAGAAAGAGGAAGTCACCTGTCAGCTTGATGGTATTGGTAAAACTATTGGATTGGCCATTTGAGCATTAGAGATGCCCTGGTACCTACTTCTAGTAGCATTGTATAATGCATATAAACCCATTATATCATCGAGTGTCCTTGGACTTTAAAGTTTGCTCAAGAGATTTTATGGGAAGTTGGAACCACATTAGAAGCTTCACAAGAAGTGCAAAAAGAACCCATAAACTTGGGTTAATCATCAAGGCATTCAAGCCAAACATTCAAGAAGTGATCAAATATAGCTATGATGTATTGCAAAGCGTCATTCCTTGATGCTATGATTTCCATTCTCTCTCTACACACACACACACACACACACACACACACACACACACACACACACATTTTCTTCCATATTCACCTTGTAAAGCTTAGCCGACACATGGCCAATCATGTTGGTCCCTTATGTACAAGGATCCATAATTCCCCCCCCCCTTATGAGTAGGGGTCAATTATATATATCATCTAGTGAGGTGGGAATCATATTAAGATAATCATGATAAGCTGACATGCTCAACTTGGAGCCTCATATGATTTGGTGCCATTCCCATTCTCTATAATAGAATAGATCACAAGGGCTGATTGAACGCAAGGATGAGGATGAGGACGAGGATTTAGACAAGGTTGATGATGAGAACAAGGGCCATGTCAATGATCCAGATGCAAAGAAGAGAGAGTTTGTTGATGGAGAGGGATGCTATCGAAATCTCTGATCTTTCTGTCTTGTTTTGTGCATCTGTATATCTTTGTATGGCTAGAACATTATGGACTTCCATTGTCAAACCTTTCTAGGCTTTCTAACAAGCTTGTACAGTATCATGTCTTTCATTTTGAAATTCACTTATGTGTGTGATGTGTATACATAATGTGTGAGATAAAAGTGGGGAAAAAGAAATTCACAGAAGAGAAACAACCCTGATCTTTCTTTTTCTGGTAGGAAAGAATCATACTGAATGAGTGAATCTTAATTTAATTTTGATATTTTAAGTGTCAAATTCACACAATGGTTTCAATGCGACATTGTTTATTGTTTCATCTTCTTTTAATTGGAGGTTGATATCTGATGTTTTGTTGTGTGGATTTGTAGGGCATATTTTTGTGGAAGCATTGCTTGTGGTTGTAATTGTTTATTTGCTTCTTCAAAAAAGCTACCAACCTGAGAAACGGCCTTTGACTCCACATGTGAGTTTACAGAATTTCGAATCAGTCCTCTTTGCACATTTTATGCCCTTTGAATCTAATGTTTGTAATGCATGCATGCATGCATGCATGTATGTATGTATGTATGTATGTATGTATGTATGTATGTATGTATGTATGTATGTATGCATGCATGCATGCGTGCATGGATTCTTGTATGTATGTATGTATGTATGTATGTAGGTAGGTAGGTAGGTAGGTAGGTATGTTTATATGTATGTATGTATGTATGTATGTATGTAGACAATCATGTAATGTCCTCTTATTTGACAAAAGAGATATGTTTGTAACCATTAATCCCTACAGTTTGCTTTGAGAGCGCCTTCTTTTAGGGGCTTTGGCTCTTTGGAAGTCTGGCATACAACAACTATCATCATTCATGATATCCTCTAGTTCTGTCGTCCTGAAACAGCAGTTTTTTGGAGAATTCATCCTCCTTTATATGATGGAATACAGTGCATGTTTTCCCCAACAAATAAAAGAGACACAAAGAATGCCTTTTCTCCAGAAAAAAGTATGTATGTATGTATGTAGGTATGCATGTATTTACATACATACATGCATGCATAGATACATGCATGCATAGATACATGCATGCATAGATACATGCATGCATACATACATACATACATACATACATACATACATACATACATACATACATACATACATACATACATACATACATACATCAAAATCACATGGGGACACGTCCCCGGGCCCTAGGGACGCCGTCCCTGTCATGAAAGAAGGAGGGACGCTTTAAGGGGACTGTTTCTGTCTCCCCATACATGTCTGAAACACGATTCCGTCCCCGGGATGCGTCCCCATGATGTTTTCTGGTGATAGACCCTGTCCGAGACGCGGACGGGCAGTTTGAAGGCTAGCAAGAGTTTCTTTTTTGGCTTGTAATTCAATTTGAATTTTGATTTTTTATTCGAACCTTTGATGCCTACTTTTAGGACTTCTAGTAGCTTCTTTCAACCCCACACACAAGCATGAGAAAGCCTCATTTCAAGTCATCAAGCCACAAGTTCACTTAGATCTCCGAAGGACTAAATGCATAGAAGGAGATCTACAATGTACATATATGTTCTCGTATAACCTTCCCGTTTCTCACATGCCTTCCCTGCATCCCATATTCATCATCTTCTTTTCCAAGCCCTCCATATAGCATTATCCATGACATCATCTCAATATATTTGCACTCCGCAACATGATATATGAGTGGGCTTATGACTTTTGACATCAAGATTACAACGAAGGCTAGTTGTGCATCCATTTGTTTTGAGGGATGATCTTTGTGGGATGAATTGGATTGTCCTATGTATGGATTTGGAAGTGGTTTTAAAGCATAGGTGTGTGAATTTTGTGGAAACATAATGGTGATGTAAACAAGGTCTATGCTCACTTTTTTACAAACCCATAAATGAACTGGAATAATGTGATACAATCACACCCATGAATGCAAATGAGCAGCATGAGAAGCTTTCTATTGAACTTTTAACTTTTTGTTATATATTGTGTAGATAATGTTTAGAATGAGTGCGTAGGTTATTTTATACGTATAGATAAAATTTTGGGATGACAATTTTTTCATATGTATATATACACACATGCATGCATGCATACATACATACATACATACATACATACATACATACATACATACATACATACATACATACATACACATGTACATATACATATACACACACGCGCGCATGCGCGCGCGCGCACACACACACACACACACACGCACACACATATATAGATAGATAGATAGATAGATAGATAGATAGGTAGAGAGAGAGAGAGAGAGAGAGAGAGAGAGAGAGAGAGAGAGAGAGAGAGAGAGAGAGAGAGAGAGAGAGAGAGAGAGAGAGAGAGAGAGAGAGAGAGAGAGAGAGAGAGAGAGAGAGAGAGAGAGAGAGAGAGAGAGAGAGAGAGAGAGAGAGAGAGAGAGAGAGAGAGAGAGAGAGAGAGAGAGAGAGAAGAAAGAAAGTGTTTTTACGTCTATTAGGAGGCCGAACTCGGCCTATGAGACAAATCGATGTACATGAGTGTATCTTCTCTCTATCAGAGAAGATAAAAGTGCTGAAAAAGAAACTGGTAAAGCTTATACATATCTTCGTGAAATGCGTGTGGAGATAGCCATGAAACTGGGGGGGTGTATGGAGTGCGATATCTATGACAGTCTATATGCAAAGGGGTAGTACAACAAGCATGGGAATGCATCTGAAACGACTAACTAGCTCCATCCTGTGCTAGTGGGCGGGTGTAAGATGTGATACATAGGTGGAGGTGGAGTCAGGGCCATCGTGATAGCTGCAGCGGGATCAGCCATCATCTGGAATCGTCTCTCCTCCATGGCGCGATGGTGACGAGCCTGGATCTCTGCAATCTGATGTCGGTGATGTCTCGGGGCCCAATATCCTCTAGCATGGGGTCGTCTCCTAGCTCGAGCAGTCTGAGCCTGCTGAAGAGTCACCCCTCTCGGTGTGTGGGCTGAGGGGGGGAGGGCTGCAGCACGTTGTGGAATAAAGAACTCAGTGAGCTGACTCTGTCTCCCTCCTGTATGGGCTGCTACAGTAGGCTGGAGTAGGGAATCTCTCTGACTCTGTATCTTTAGTAGGAATCGCCCGAGCTGTCGCTGGTCTCTAGAGTCCATGATCTCTCGGAGGGTGGGCTGCCCTGTAAATAGAGTCCCGTATCTACCTCTGATGCCATCATATGTGCTACATCTGCATACAAACTGCTCCTCATCCTCCATCTCTACTCTGCAAACCCTGCATATCCGCTCCTCTTTGGGAATGTCTGCGGCTCTGCCCGTCTCAATCTCTAGTCTATGTGATGAGACTCTCAACTGGCCAATCGCTACCCTCGAGCTATGAGGCATGTAAGTATCCATGTAATATGGCCGCCGGATGAAACCGTCTGCTAGGATGTCTAAGAACTGGTCTCGATAGTGCAATAGTCTCGATCCCATGTGTGGTGTGTGCCATGTCTGACTAATGTAGCGCTGCCAAAGATCCTGTCTCAGCGCAACATTCCTCTCACGACGAGAGAGGTGGATGTGAGGTGAGTCTGTGTCGTACTGAAAAGGCGGCAATCTGTCCATATCAAGCCCATGACTATCAAACCATACTCTAACCTGAGTGTACCAAGCTCTCTCATATCCTGACTCTGATATCTGTATAGATGCCTCAAAAGCTTTGCGTGTGAGTCTGTCTGTAGGGAGCTCCCTCATCCTCTGAATAAAGTAGATAGTCTGGAATAGTGCATCTACTACCATGGGTGGTGAAGCTAGCTCTGCCCTGATGATGTCATGTGGTACCAACTGTTTCCCGCGAAATAGTCGCGAGATCATACGTACCTGGGGCCTCTCGATCGCACTCCACTGGGTGACTGTGAGGCCTGGGGCCCAAACTGTCGCAGCATACATCATAGCTGGTCGGACTAGTGTGTCAAATAGCCACCCCTTCGTGCGGGCTCCTGGAAGTGTGCCTGGTGACATCTCCGCTCTAACATGGCTAAAGCTGCATATCCTCGTGTGAGTCTATCGGTGGCTGCCTGTCTCATGCTGAAGGGGCTAGGTAAGCTCGTGAATGTGACTCCGAGGTAGACATAGGAAGTGACCACCTCAATCTGTCCACCGCCGGCTGTGAATCCTGCTCCATTCCTCACCAAGGGGGAGGTGTGGAAGATCATGACCTTGGTCTTGCCAAGGTTTACTGTCAAGCCCTTTTGTGTACAAAACTCATCGAGGGCATCCAAATAGCGCTGTAATCCATCGGGTGACTCTGAAATCAAGACAATGTCATCGGCATATAATAAAATGTGGACAGGTGTACCTGCGAGATCTGCACCCTCTCCTCAAGCTCGGAGAATGTAGTCCTCAATCTCATCGATGTAGAGACCAAATAGAGTGGGAGAGAGCGGGCAGCCTTGCTTAACACCGATGGTGCTAGCAATGGCCTCAGACATACCTCCTGGACAATGTACTCTCCCAGTGACCTGCTCATAGAGTGCATAGATAGCCCAAATCATCCCTGATGGTACTCCCAAGCTCTGAAGGCGTTGGAAGAGCCTCTCTCGTGGCACTGTATTGAAAGCTTTGTGGAAGTCCACAAAGCAGCAATATAGTCTCTTCTTCCGCACCTTGCCCCATCAATGAGGCAGCGCAAAATGAAGATGTGATCAATAGTAGAGAAAGCTCGCCGAAAACCTGCCTGGCCTCGTGCTCGTAGCCCCTCAGTCTTTGCATATGAGCTTAGCTCTGCCTCAAGTATGGCACCGTATAGTTTGGCCATGGTGTGGCCAATCATGATGGTCCTGTAATTCCCTGGATCCAGGGTGTCGCCAGATTTGTGGATAGGCACAATGGTGTGCCTAGTCCACTCCTCTGGGAAGCCCTCCCCTATAGCCCGATTGAAGGCATGTGCAATCAATGGGGCTATAATGGAGGCTGCATATATGAGGTGCTCGCTCTGCAATCCCGTATGGTCTGTCGAACGTCCATGTCGAAGTCGTCCTATGGCCCTCTCAACCATCTTTGCTGTGAAAAGAGAAGAACTAGTAGGGCGAGGCTCAAGTGGCTGGGGAATGGGAGGCTTCCCAGGTACCTCATATAATCTGTGAGCATAATCATGCCATGTGTGTAGGTCCCCAATAGGTGTGGTCGAGCGTGGCTCTCGTAGGGTACGCCATGCTGCAGCACTGTCCATACTCATAAAGAGATGGTATAGCTCAAGCACCTGTGCCTCCTCAAAGGCTCGCCTCTTCCGACGTGTGAGAGTCTTCATCTGTCGCGTGGCCTGTCTCTCTGTGATCTCTCCCAATGCTCGCTGAGCTCGTAGTGGGCGGTAAGTATCTCTGCATTCCTCATCATACCAACGATGTTGTGGCATAGTCCCGAGAGGAGGTGTGTGACCAGAATGGGTGGTGTGTGGGAAGGAGCTGATGGCGGATGTCTGAAGAACTGATGCTATCTGTGCGGTGAGGAGGGATAGTGGAGTGTCAGGGTGAAGCAAGAGAAGACCCTTCTCGACTTGGGCCGCATATATGTGAGCTAGCTCGTGTGTGAAGTGGATGGTGGTGTGTGGGATGCGTGCTGTGGGTGTGCGTGTAGGGGTGTCTCCCTTGAGAGAGAGAAAGAAGAAAGAAAGAAAGACTTTTTAACGTCTATTAGAGGCCAAAATCGGCCTATGAGACAAAACATATACATCAGTATGATCCAATCCACTGTGATCCAAAACGAAAATAAAGTGTGAGTACTACAAACGGGTATAAAAGGAGGGATAGTAGCTGGCATCAAGGGTGTGAGGTGCTATGGGTATGCACTCTATATGCTCAATGGGTGAGATACAAACAGAGAGAGAGAGAGAGAGAGAGAGAGAGAGAGAGAGAGAGAGAGAGAGAGAGAGAGAGAGAGAGAGAGAGAGAGAGAGAGAGAGAGAGAGAGAGAGAGAGAGAGAGAGAGAGAGAGAGAGAGAGAGAGAGAGAGAGAGAGAGAGAGAGAGAGAGAGAGAGAGAGAGAGAGAGAGAGAGAGAGAGAGAGAGAGAAACAAAGAAAGACTTTTTAACGTCTATTAGAGGCCAAAATCGGCCTATGAGACAAAACATATACATCAGTATGATCCAATCCACTGTGATCCAAAACGAAAATAAAGTGTGAGTACTACAAACGGGTATAAAAGGAGGGATAGTAGCTGGCATCAAGGGTGTGGGGTGCTATGGGTATGCACTCTATATGCTCAATGGGTGAGATACAAACATGATATGCATAGGGAGGGGAGGCTCGATGGTGTCACAACCCCCTAAATGCCTGGAGTGGGTGTAGGATACAATGCATCGGTGGGTAAGGCATCATGGCGATCCTCAAAATGCTCTGGGCGTCCAAATCGATAGGGGTGCGCTGCTGACGTCTCTGTATCTCCATGTCATGGCGTGCGTGAATCGCCTGAATCTCTCTCTGATGTGGACGAGCTCTCCGGACAGGGGGTCTCGGTCGTCGACGCTGTCGTCTAAGCTCCTCTGCTCTGTGTAATGTGACACCCCGCATCGAGCTGGGCCCTCGAGTGTATGTGGGTCTGAAAAAATCTGTAATATGAGTCTGAGGGGGGGGGGCCAGGTGTATCTCCATCTGCTGCTGGAGGAGTGATGCGCGGTGGTGCTGGAGCTCTACTAGGAAACGACCTAGAGGGCGTTGGTCCTCTGTCCCCAATAAAGCCCTGATCTCTCTAGGCCCCCTGAAGAGCTGTGGGTAGCGGTCTCTGATGTCCTCATATGCGTGGCATCTACATGTGTAGTGCTCCTCGTCCTCCACCTCCTCTCTACATATCCTGCATAATCGCTCATCCCTGGGGGTATGTGTGGCGCGCCCAATCTCAATCTCGAGCTGGTGTGATGATACTCTGAGCTGCCCAATGGCCACTCTCTAAGCTGGTGCCATATATGTATCCATGTATCGTGGTCTCTGAATGAAACCATCCGCTGTCACAGTCAGGAAGTGCTCTCTGTAGTGTTGCCTCTTTGTGGGAAGAGACTCTCGTGGTGCTATCCATGTCTCCCTGACGTGTATCTGTAGTAGGTCCTGACGGATGATCCTATTCCTCTCCGAACGAGAGAGGGTAATGTGGGGGGAAGAGAGGTCATACTGAAAACGGGGGAGATCCGTAATGCTCATGCCATGGTCTGCTAACCATCGGTAAGTCTGTGCATACCATACTCTCTCATGCCCTGTCTCTGCCAAATGTCTAGAGCTCTCAAATGCAAGCCTGGTGAGTCGACTAGTGGGGAGCTCACTGACTCTCAGAATAAAGGTCACCAACTGGAAGAGGGCCTCCACTAGCATCGGTGGTGTGCCAAGCTCAGCTCGTATAATGTCATGTGGAACGGAGGGCTTGCTGCGCAGCAAGCGTGATATCATGGTGATCTGGGGCCTCTCAATCTGCGTCCACATCGCCTCTGTGATCCCTGGTGCCCATATTGCTGCTGCGTACATCAATGCGGGTGTCACTAGAGTGTCAAAGAGCCACCCCTTAGTCCGGGGCTCCTGAAAATGTGTCTGAAAGCAGCGTCTCTCCAATCCTGCAAGTGCCGCATAACCTCGGGTCAATCTATCTCTCGCAGCATGTGCCATGGAGAATACCCCTGTGCTGCCCGAGAAGGTGATACCTAGGTAGACGTAGGAGTCCACTACCTCTATCTGTCCTCCAGCTGATCTGAAAGAGGCGCGATGGCGTACTGTCCTGGAGGTATGGAAGATCATGACCTTGGTCTTGCCAAGGTTCACTGTGAGTCCTCTCTCCATGCAAAAGGTATCGAGCGCCTGTAAATGTGACTGCAACCCCTCCTGTGACTCTGAGAGCAGGACAATGTCATCAGCATATAATAGGATATGTACTGGCGTACCTCCGATGTCTCCTCCTCTCCCTCCTGCTCGCTGTATATACTCCGTGATCTCGTCGATGTAGAGACCGAAGAGAGTGGGTGAGAGGGGGCAACCTTGTTTCACACCAATGGTGCTAACAAGGGTGTCTGATAGACCGCCGGGGAAGCGTACCCTGCCTGTGACTCGTGCATACAAAGCGTGGATGGCCCATAGCATGTCTGATGGAAGCTGTAACTCTTGGAGCCTCCGTAGTAGTCTCTCTCAAGGGACCATGTCGAAGGCTTTGCGGAAATCCACAAAGCAACAGTATAGTCTCTGCTTCCTCGCCTTCGCGCTCTCAATCAAGCAACGAAGCACGAAGATGTGGTCGATGGTGGAGAAAGTGCGGCGGAAGCCTGCCTGGCCGGGTGCTCTGATCCCCGCTGCCTCAGCGTGTGTACTGAGCTCTGCCTCTAGTACTGCCCCATAGATCTTGGCCAGGATATGGCCTATCATAATAGTCCTGTAGTTCCCTGGGTCCATCATATCACCGGACTTATGGATAGGCATAATGGTATGCATAGTCCATGAGTCGGGTAATCCCTCAACCAAAGCAAGGTTGAAGAGATGGGCGATCAAGTGGGAAACTACATCTGCTGCGTATATAAAGTGCTCTCCCTGTAGCCCCGTGTGGTCTGCTGAACGGCCATGCTGTAGCCTATGGATGGCCTGTCGTACCATGCCTGCTGTGAAGAGGGTGGATATCACCGGACGCGGTGTGGAAGGAATCGGTAATGGTGGCTGTCCTGGGACGTCATATAACCTCTGGGCGTAGGTGTGCCAAGTCGAAGGATCGGCTATGGGTGTAGGTGGACGTGGCTCACGTAGTGCCCTCCACGCGGTGGCACAATCCCTACTCATGAGAAGGTCGATCAACTCTGCCTCATGTCGCTCCTCGAAAGCTCGCCGCTTCCGGCGTGTGAGGGCTCGCATCTGTCGTCGTGCCTCCCTCTCTGTGATGGATCCCAAGATACTCTGTGCTCTGAGATGTCGGTATAGTCGCCTACACTCCTCATCGTACCATCTATTCTTGGGTGTATGCCCCAGCCGTGTCGGATGTGCAGTGCTGTGGGTGGTGTATGGGAAGCTGAGAGTAGCAGATGTATGGAGGATCGAGGAGAAGTGGGCGGTGAGGGTGTCCAAGGAGGCAGAGGGATCAAGGGAGTAGATGCGCTCTCGAACATGGGAGCTATAGATATGTGCTAGCTCATGTCTAAAGTGAATGGTGGCACGGGCTCGTTGTTGTGTGGTGACGGGGTGGGGTATGCATGGTGAGCCGCGAATGGATAGGGCAAGATATGCGTGATCAGCTCCAATCGGTAAGGGTGGGATAGTGAATGAGGTGATGAGATGTGTCGGCTCCGGGGGTCCGATAACATAGTCTACCACACTGCCCCCCTGTGGTGTCGTGGGTGGAATGCAGGTGAGACCGCGCGAGGTGGGCCAGCTCCCCATCCCATTATATATAACGAGACGGTGTGCTGCTCCCATCTGGAGTAAGTGTCTGCCATATAAGGTGGGTGTGGCAGTGTCGGCTGAGGCTCTGAGTGTAGGCATGTCCTCTATGGTACGAAGCATCTCAGGGTCGTCAAGGTCGTAGATATCACACTGGTGGCTCTGAGTGCGGGCATTGAAGTCTCCTACAAGGAAGACTTCACCCATCCCGGTATACTCCATAATCGTGTCACTGAGGCAGTCATATGGAGATGTGGTGTCTGGTCCCTCCCCTCCTGATGGCTGCTCAGGGGAATGTGTGAAGCGTGAACCAATGGGTGCAATATAGCATACGGCGAAGTACGCTGCTCTCTCCTCTGATAGCTGCAAGCGTATCCACATGAAACGTGCCTCGGGGTCTCTGGCTACCACCTGTACCCTGTGCTGTAACGACTGTCTATAGAGCACGGCTACTCCTCCTGATCCTCGTGTGGTGTGCTGTCTCATCTGACGGCGGTGAGCTGACTCCCACATATAGCCCTCAATCCTCGGTAGGCTCCTCCCCGGGCTCTCGTGTGTCTCTGTCAAGAAGATAATATCTCTGCCCTCCATCACCTCCTCGAGTCTCCCTGGATGTGTCCATAAAGATCCATTGCAGTTCCAGACTGCAATGTGCACCTCCTGCTGTGCTGTCTCATAGGCCGCGAATCCCTAGTCAATGGGCTGTCCATCAATGATGATCCGATCGTCTCTGTAGAGGGCACGATGTCCCTCGCGTCTTGCCTGGAGGACACGTGGCATGCATGCCCGTCTGTGTTCTACCTGCATCCGTGTGAGGTCGTCATCCAAATAGATGGGGGTGCCCGGTGTAGTGCGTAGTACCGCCCGTCGTCTGAGAAAGTCTCTCCTCCTGGCCTCATCTGAGAACTGAATGATAAGTGCTCTGCTCCGTGTGGTGTCCTGTCCTGCTCTCCATACTCTGGTGAAAGGAAGAGGCTCATCCGCGCGGTATCCAAGTAATGTGCACAAGCGACGCCCGTCCTTCTCTGGTGAACCGTCTGTCTCTGTGAGGCCGGAGACGCGAACATTGAGCCTGCGGGCCTGTCGCATCCGCTCCTCCTCAATGGTGGTATGCACTATGTGGATCTCCTCATGGTGGTTGTTCTTCTTTGCCTCCTGTCGAAGGTTCTTTTTGACAACCTCGACCCATCCATCTTTCTTAGTCTCAAGCTCGTTCTGCACCACCTCCATACACTCCTTCTTGATGGTCACCCGAATGTCCTCTAGATGTGGAGCGATCTCCCCCTCCTCGTGCATGCTGTCCAGTTTCGTTTTCATATCAGTAAGCGCATTGTGCAACTCCTCCAGGTCCCGTGAGTGCTGCTTGCGGGTAGCGAGAAGCTCTTCCCGAAGGGATTCGTTTTCCTTCTCCAAGGTTGTCACCTTGGTTTCGAGGGCGACAACTCTACGGGTAACCCCGTTCAGTGCAGAATCTCCTTCTTTCTTGTGTTTTCCTATCAACTCTCGGAGGGCATGCTCTAAGGTGGCCAACTGTTCGTCCAGCTTGGGAGCCATGAGAGAGAGAGGGAGAGAGAAAGAGAAGAGGGGGAGAGAGAGAGAGAGAGAGAGAGAGAGAGAGAGAGAGAGAGAGAGAGAGAGAGAGAGAGAGAGAGAGAGAGAGAGAGAGAGAGAGAGAGAGAGAGAGAGAGAGAGAGAGAGAGAGAGAAAGAAAGACTTTTTCACGTCTATTAGAGGCCAAAATCGGCCTATGAGACAAAACATATACATCAGTATGATCCAATCCACTGTGATCCCAAAAGGAAAATAAAGTGTGAGTACCGCAAACGGGTATAAAAGGAGTGGATAGTAACTGGCATCAAGGGTGTGGGGTGCTATGGGTATGCACTCTATATGCTCAATGGGTGAGATACAAACATGATATGCATAGGGAGGGGAGGCTCGATGGTATCACAACCCACTAAATGCCTGGAGTGGGTGTAGGATATAATGCATCGGTGGGTAAGGCATCATGGCGATCCTCAAAATGCTCTGAGTGTCCAAATCGATAGGGGTGCGCTGCTGACGCCTCCGTATCTCCATGTCATGTCATGCGTGAATCGCCTGAATCTCTCTATGATGTGGATGGGCTCTCCGGAGTGGGGGTCTCGGTCGTCGACGCTGTCGTCTAAGCTCCTCTGCTCTGTGTAATGTGACACCCCGCATCGAGCTTGGTCCTCGAGTGGCTGTGGGTCTGAAAAAATCTGTAATATAAGTTTGAGGAAGGGGGGGCAGGTGTATCTCCATCTGCTGCCGGAGGAGTGATGCAGGGCGGTGCGGGAGCTCCACTAGGAAACGACACACACACACACACATACACACACACATACATACATACATACATACATACATACATACATACATACATACATGCATGCATGCATGCATGCATGCATACATACATACACACACACACACATACATACATACATACATACATACATACATACATACACACACACATACACACACACATCATACATACATACATACATACATACATATACACACACACACATATATATATACACACACACATACATATAAATATATATATATATATATATATAAATATATATATATATATATATATATACATATATATATATATATATACATATATATATATATATATATACATATATATATATATATACATATATATATATATATATACATATATATATATATATACATATATATATATATATATATATATATGTATATATATATGTATATATATATATATATGTATATATATATATATATATGTATATATATATATATATATATATATATATATATATATATATATATATATACATATATATACATATATATATATATATACATATATATATACATATATATATATATATATATATATATATATATTTTGAGTCGATACTGTGCATAATGGAGCTGATATGCTATATAGTTTTGTGGTTAACTACCATGAGCTTATAGTTGCACTTTCATTTGAGGGTGAATTTGGGGTTTGCGTGGATTCATTTTGGTATATATAGATACATATGTAAATCTCCAACAATTGGTATCAAAGCAAGTCGTCGCTTCATCTAGGACGCCATCGACACTCCTCCGTTTGCAGTCTCAGAATCGCACGAATTTTGGTGAGCATACTCAGCGTGTTTCCGAGATCAAAACAGCTTTGCTGTGTGGTGCCGAAATCGCGATCTGAGCTTGTTCCAGCCTTCGAACGCACTATCGCAGTGCTTGTGCAGGCTATTTCGTCTTTTTGTGCCAAAGGTATATACCAATTTCTGTTCGCCAGTATAAGAGTCTCGAAGTATGCTACAGGTCTAGCGGAATTCGTCTGGGCAAGTCTGTTCAACTTTTTGAGATACAGTCAATTTTCTGCATCAAGGTATTTTACTCACCAGCCATGGCTGAAAGCAGTGATGTATTCCGTATGTTGGCTGTTGAGGATAAGTTGGATGGTACCAACTACCTGTTATGGGCTTATATGATGCAACATGTGTTGGTTGCAAAAGGATTGTGGAACATTGTGCAGGGTATCGAAAAACGTCTTATCACACCTTCAACTGTTACAACTTCAGGTATTGAAGTTGATGCAGAAGGTGTTGAAGATTGTGATATTCTGCATATTCCTGTTCGTACTTCGGTTTCTGCTCCACCTATTGCAGAGCAGATTCGCTGGGATGGCAGAAATGCCGAGGCACATGCATTGATAGCTTTGTCTGTCAAACGTGCCATTATTCCTCACATTTGCTCTTGCAGAACAGCTAAGGATGCTTGGGATACACTTACCACATTGTACCAAGCTAGGAATGAGGCTCGTGTTGCTTACCTCCGAAAACAGTTGAAGAGTGAGCACATGAATGAAGGTGATTCTATGGACAGTTTCCTAACGAAGATCAAAGACTTGAAGGAATAGTTGATTTCTGTTTGAATGGTCTTCCTGATTCATATCAGAGTATTGCTTCTACTCTTCGGTTGATGATGAAAGGCAATCCAAATGCCTTATCATTTGAGGAGTTAGTCTCTGTTCTATTGTAGGAAAATTAGTCGAGGCAGAACAGATCCATTATGCGAGTTGCAGATCAAGCTTTTCTGGCTAGTCAGAAGGGCAAAGGAAAATGGAGCTCTTCAACTAGTAAGCAGAAATCTTCCAATTATGCACATTCGAAGAAGGAAGATAAAGATGAGAAGAAATCAGAGAAGCAGAAATTGTTTTGTAAGTACTGTAAAGGGAATGATCATATCATAAAGAACTGTCCAAAACTGGCTGCTAAAGAGGCAAAAAAGAAAGAGGCTGGAATTGTTGTTGCAGAGGCCTCTACACCAAAAACAGAGTTTGCTAATCTTGTGCAGGAAGAAGAATGGGCATTTACTACTGTCTGTAGTTTTGACCCATCTTCTCATGAGGAGTGCATGTCTGTAGTAGACTCAGATGTTTGGTATTTTGACAGTGGGGCGACCAAACATATTACCTCGCAGCGCAGTTTCTTCTCTTCACTCGAGCCTGCCCCTATAGGGAATACTGTCACATGCGCCAACAACTCCTCTTATCTTGTTATGGGAGTTGGTAAGATCATTTTGACTACTGCTGATGGTAGTTCTTTCACTTTGTCAGATGCTTTATTTGTGCCAGGGATCAAGAAGAACTTGTTATCAGTTTCTCCATTAGCCAAGATTGGCTTGGTTGTGAAATTTGTTGATGACAGGTGTACAGTCCATGATCTATCAAATGGCGGCGTTATTATTGCTTCTGGCATTTTATGTCGTTGGCTGTATAAGCTCATAGACTATGAAAGATCTGTAAGTGATTCGGCATGTGCAATACATGATTCTCAGGCTATGTCAGATGCAAAGCTTTGGCATGCACGCTTTGGTCATCTGAATTTTGCTAGTTTGCTACGCCTAGAAATCTGAAATGGTGTCCTCTTTGCCCAAACTTGAGGCACCTGGAAAACATGTTTGTGAAGGCTGTATTTTGAGCAAAATGCAGCGTTCCTCATTTCCAAAAGATGGTTCAGTTCGGGCTACTCAGAAATTGCTGCTTGTACATAGTGATGTTTGTGGTCTTATTTCGACACCTTCTTTTGGAAATTATCTTTACTTCGTGACTTTCATTGATGATTTTTTCAGGCATGCATGGGTATATCCATTGAAGGAAAAGTCCGAAGTGTTCATGTGCTTCAAACAGTTTTTGGTTTTGGCTGAAAATCTGTCAGCATTTAAAATGGGCACCCTCCGTTCATATCGAGGGGGGGAATATATGTCTTCTGATTTTAATGCATTTCTGGCTGAATGTGGGATAAAACACCAGTGTACAGTGTCGTATACACCTCAACAAAATGGAGTTGCTGAACGGAAGAACAGGTCTCTCATGGAGATGGTGAGGTGTATGGTCAAGAGTCAGGCTTTACCACATAGTTTCTGGCTTGAGGCTGTCATGTGTGTAGCATATGTATTGCAAAGGTGTCCTACTAAAGCGTTGCAGTCTATCACTCCATATGAGGCTTGGCATGATCGAAAGCCATCTGTTGCTCATCTACGTGTTTTTGGTTGTTTGGCATATGCATTAGTGCCCGAACAACATCGCAAAAAATTAGATGATAAAGCAGTAAAATGTATTTTTGTTGGGTACAATTATGAAAGTAAAGGGTATCGTCTGTATCATCCACAGACTAAACACATTCTTTCTGGTTAGCCGTGATGTTTTTGTGGAGGATTCTATTCAGCCATTGCTTTCATGTACTAAGGAGACATCTGTTAGCTCCAAAGACATGTATGATACTTTGCTTCCTCTTTTTGTAGGTGGACAGTCTAGTGCTGGTCCTAATGAGGCAACTTCTCAGCCTTTGTAGGTTTCATGTGATGATGCAGATCATTCCATTTCTGATGCAGATTTACATGATGCACTTACAAAAGATTTTCAAGTTTCCACTGACAAAGACAAGATCACTCGCATGTTGCACTCCAAGTGTGTTCCTCTTCTTAGAAGCTACATGTTCATATACACTCCATGGTTGCTCAAGGAAACTTGTGGTGCAAGCTTGGCTGAGTATGTATATGGCCAATCGTTGCAGCTGTAGATCATCAAAGCCAAATTCTCAGCATCAAAGAGTAGCCTTGACATGAAACTTGTCTTCTTGTGCATCTCCACATGAAAATGAAGCATTTTTCATAATTCTATATTTGGATAGTTGATCTTTAATAAGCCTCCTGGATGTAGCCTTGACACGAAACTTGTCTTCTTGTGCATCTGCACATAAAAATGAAGCATTTTTCATAATTCTATATTTGGATAGTTGATCTTTAATAAGCCTCCTGGATGTATTATCTCGGACAAGTCGCATCAATATGATCATCCATCCTTTAGCTGCCTTTAAATTAGCATAGTGCTTCTTATTTTGAAATTCAGGGTCCACCATGAATGCTGTTACATGGAGTGGAGAGTAGTAGGCATTCCATTGTTGAACACATATTGAAGATCTCTTCATACTTCTCATCCTCTTGCATTAGCTTTTAATTAAATTGGTTTAGTTGTTCGTTCCATAGCTTCATGTACTTTGCCAATTAATGGTTCTATAGAATCCATCACTCTTACTAAATGGACGAGTGGTATTCACCATGTGGTTCATATTCTCCCTCCATGCTAGATTATCAGCTAGTTTTTTGAATTCCTTTCCTATTGTAGTGGAAGCCTTTGGCATTCTCAAAATTCATCACTTAGTAATATGCCTCTCAAAACACCATGACACGTCAAAACACAATGTAGCATGATAAAGTTGTACGCAAATCGTGTTTCAACATTCGAGTAAAGCAAGAGTAGATCTCTTACTGAACTCAATTCTGACATGTTTATGATTGTTGATGAAGCTAACCAATTTTGCCTCATTGATGGAAGGCAAAATCCAATCCAAAGTGCCAATATCTTTTTAAAGCATGCTAAAATAAACATTGATTTGAGGATACAAGTTTTCAACGATTTTGGTCGTTGCTTTGTTTGTGGTCTTCCCATTTTCCACTATGCCCACAACATTTGATGGACCCACTATTTCTATGGCCCTTGCCCACCTAAAAGCAAACATATCAGCTGATTTTCTTCTCTCACATGCATCATGAGATGATATGAACTATATCTCTTGTCAAGAGTAAACTACAACTCCATGAATAGATTGCCATTGTGTCTCTCTATCCATCCACAAGCAAGGACACTCCATTTCTTTCTCCTAACTTTTAAATGGTCTCATATGTGGCTTTCACAAGTTTCTTCTCCTTCTCCAGTAGAGTCTTGCACAAACTCTTTGAAGAGGGAGGAACATATTGTGGTCCATATTTCCCTATCTTTTTCATCATGTCCTTGAAGTACGATGATCTGTAAACAAAAAGAGAATCCATATGATACAAATTGCAAGTAACATATAAATTGAAAGTTTAGTTATGCCATATGAGTCATGACTACTTATGAGGCTGCATTGAAAGGTATGTGATCGTGATAAAAAAAAACCTTGCCATTGGCATGACAATCTCTTTCCTCAATTTGGGATTTCATTTATCAACAAGGGTTTGTTGATGATGTCAACATCCATATGGTGTGGAGCTTTCACTTGACATATCTTTTGGTGTGGAAGTGGGATTAGGTTGAGAAGCTATTGTGGATGAAGATGCCTCCTTGGAAATGGAAGTAGAAGTTTTCACAAATGACACTGGGTTGATGCGAGCTTATTAAGCATGACGGTACACATGGGCATCACTCATGAAAAGTTTATTAAAAAGCTCTTGTTTCTTCTTTGAAGTGATGGCACTACGAAACTTTACTTCATTGCCACCCTCATGAAGAAGATGAACATGCACCTTGTTTGCTCCATTGGTCCTTTTGTATTCACATAACTTGCATGTCCATGGTCTTGAAACAACTCCTTCTACGGCGGACATGGGAGACTCTACTGCTTCCTACCATGACTATTTCGCAATGGTATTCCTTTTTTTGTATGTGGAAGATGAAGAAGCCCACATTGCAAAAGGAAGAGCATGGGGACGATGTTTGAAAGGGAAGAGCACGGTCCATCTCGGGCCATCCCAGGTAGAAATGGATATGGGGACACCGTCTCACCATCCCCAAGGGTGAGGGACATGTCCTCTTGTGACTATACTTCAAGCACCTTCTCAATGTACTTTTCTTGAGATAAATATAGCAGCAGCTTCTCCTATCTCTTTCAATTACCAGGTCCAAAATGTGCATAGTTGAGCCTAAATCTTTTATGGTGAAGGAATATTTCTGTTCTTTTAGAGCATCAGGCATACTAATGTGCTTGCCAGCTACCAGCATGTCATCTACATACGAAATCAAGATCATGGGGCACTCGTCCGTGTCTTTGATGTCAAGGCAATGGTCTGCATGGTCTGTTTTTAAATTGTGATAGCACAAAAGAAGCAAAGCTTCTGTATTCTCGAGCCTTGTTTCAGCCCATAAGGACTTCTTTAAGTTTGCATAGTAAATGTTTCTTGCCAGGAATAGCAACCAATGTGGCTTCTTGATATATAAATCTTCATCAATATCATCATGCAAAAGAAGCTGTTTTCACATCCAATTAATAGAGCTTCAAATCAAATATAGCATTGATAACAAATTTGCTTTTCTACTTCAGGTGATTCAATAAGATCCCAAGTATCGTAAACAAGCAAAGTTTAAATTTCTTTTGGCACTGCTAGCCCCCAGTTTTTTTATGCTAACATGACCTTGCCTCAATGTGAAAAGCTCACCCGCATTAGTTAACATGATACACGACAGAGGAGGATCGTATATCTAAACAGGTCTTTTCAATCTAGTAGATCTTCTTATGCAATGATCTTGTCACTCACAATGAATATATGTCAGGAAGGATGCCAAAAGCATGATCACGGGGTCTCTGTCCATCAATTTTAGCCTCGTTTTCAGTATATGTGTATACGTGTGTGCGCCTCTGCATGTGGGGTGTGTGTGTACGAGTGATTCTAGATGACTAGAATTTGGTTTAACACAGGATATGTCTAGAATTTGGTTTAGCATAAGATATTTAATCAAATGAAAGATTTCTCATCATTGGTGTAAGGCCACTTATACCCTTGTACATAGGAAATTTTCCAGGGATTGGTTTAACATAAGATATGTCTAGAATTTGATTTAGCATAAGATAACATTAGTTTAGTCAAATGAAAGATCCCTCATCATTGGTTTAAGGCCACTTATACCCTTGTGCATTGGAAATTTTCCAGCAAAGCATATGTTTGTAGCAAATGCAGTTTATCAAATTGGCAAAATATGACTCGTATTGTAATCACATAGTTCTAACTTTGTATCTGTTTCTATGGTAGGAAATTGACCAACTTTGTGATGAGTGGTCACCAGAGCCACTGCATCCTCCAGTCACCTCAGAGATGGAAATGGAAGTTCCTGTTCTAGAAAGGTATGAGCCTGGTCTGAACTTGAATTGTCTCATGCACTTGCAATCAAGTGTTTAGGCTAGGTCTGCATTCTTTCACATGCACAATTTAACTCTTCTTTCACATGCACAATTTAATTCCTCTCGTTAGCAAGCTATATGACTTCATGATGAATGTACTGAATTTCGTGCTTGCGTTTAAACTGTTTCTGTATAAATGGTTCAAAATCAAGCATACTTGAAGAAGATACAGTGCTTTGTAAACAAAATGGAGAAATATAGAATGGTACAATTTTCAGCATATCCTTTCTATTTTGTATGGTTATACTTTTGCTACAATTGTAGAGAAGTCTGCAGCATTTGTGTATGTTTCTACATTCACATAGGAAATGAAATATCATTAATCTTTCTCATCTTCTTCTAGAACTTTTCATGCTCGAATGGATTTTGAAGAGTACCATGAATCTTGAGAAATTGGTGTTGGAGGGAATTGTTGCATCATAATTCAAATAAATTTACAGATGTGTTTTATGCATATTCATGTTGTTTCATGCCATACTTATCAGTAAGGATATGTTAGCTCTACAACATTTTGAACATAGTTGTTTGGTTATAGTATGCATGATTCTTGTTATGTGTTTCATTGAAAACAAAGTATTTCTCCCTATGATTCGATTGTAAGGTAAATCCTTTGTATGAAAAGAAAAGAAAACACACACACACACACACACACATCTCTTTCTACACATGCTTTCTCTCTTTCTCTCTCACAGACACATACAGATAAAACATACACACATACATATGCACAGGGGTGTGTGCGCGCGTGCACACACACACACACACACACACACACACACACACACACACACACACACACACACACACACACACACACACACACACACACACATGTAGAGGCACATGCACATGTCTACTTGCACATACACGCGCATAGAATACATGCACGGTGCGTGCGTGAACACACACACACACACACACATGCACACACACACACATGCACACACATACACACACATGCATAAACACACACACGCACGCACGCACACACACACACACACACACACACACACACACACACACACACACACACACACACACGTGTGTGCATGCATGTGCACACACATGCAAACGTGCGCACACACATACACACACATGCACACCCACAACCAAAGACACACACCCTCCCTCCCTCCCTCCCCCCCCCCCCCCCCCCCCCCCCCCCCCCCCCCCCCCCCCCCCCCCCCAAAAAAAAACACACACACACACACACACACACATGCACAATCACGTGCACAAATGCAAACCTGCACTGATAGTAGATACACATGCAAGTGCCCATGTACATGCACATGCAAGTGCCCATGTACATGCACATGCAAGTGCACATGTACATGCACATATACGCAACTACACATACACACACATGCACATTCACACACACATATATATACGTGCACATGCATGCATCTTGGATGTCTCGAATTGGAAAAAAGGATAAAGAAATCTATTCATATGGAGCTTTTGCAACTTGGGGTTCACAACTTCAACCCACTGCTAATGCAAATGATTTGTTTGCAGCTTTATTGCACCTTGGAATTCACAAATTCAATCATTGCTAACATGTTAGCAATGTGTTGACTTCACTGTTGCTATCATGTCATTGATCACATTGGTACATGGTCAAATTAAGCAAGTTTGTCATATCAAGCCTCTTCAAGATTGTTACCTTTCGGGGACACATGAGGGGATCGTTGCAAATATAGATAACCTTGTGTGAAAAAGAATTTCCTCCATCACTCTCTATCCCTCTCCCACCTGGTATCAAGTAAAAGCCTATTTTCGCCTAACCATTATATTAAGGGGAAAAAGAAAGCATATGGAAAGTCAACCCTAGTTGGTCGTAGTTGACTATGCAAAGTTGACCGTGGTCGGTTGTACAAGTCAACCAAAAGGAGGACATAGAATGATGTTAGGACATAGGCTATACCAAAAGGCTTTGTATGCTAGTCAGACCAAGCCAATTACAATGTAAGGCTAACTATACATAAGGAATAAGGTACTACTTCAAGGATTTGAATTGGGTACATGTCATAGACATCTCATGATGAGATGAAAGGAACCAAGGTGAATCCTTTGAAGGAGCCTTTTAATGGGTGGCTCGCAAATTGACCCTTTTGAAACATGAATGGGAGAAGACCTTAGTCATCCCTACAAAGTCGACCTTGGTTGGTTATGCAAGTTGAACATCAAGGTAGGCCAAGTAGGGATAAGATCCAAGAAGTTGTACCCGTGAAGGGCATGGTACTTCTCCCTTAGAAAATAGTATCGAGGATGGGGCTATGGCATATTACAAAGGGAAAGCCATCAGGGAGAAAAATTATGGGATGAGAAAGCATTATGGTGTGGGGAGAGAAGAGTATTTGGTAGTAATTCATAGTGAGCATAATTGGCCATTAAGGAAGGGGATGCCACAAGACTTTACATCGACCCTATGCATAGCCTTGTAAAATTTAAATATTAATTATATTTTTAGTTTGGTTCTTTTTGGATTCGTTTTCTTTCTTGTTTGTATTTCTCATGTCTTATATTGTTCTTATTTTTGTGTACTCTCTTTCTTCTGTTGTTTTTTCTTGTGTTTATGTTTGTGCTATGTATCTTGAGTTTGTAAGTTTGGATAGTTCTGAACCTAGAAGGTATTTATATAAAATAGTCGACCCCATTGGGTCGACCATAAGGTCACATTGGATAAGAAAGACATCTCGGAATCTTGAGACTTTATTACATGAGAAGATAAAAGGATGATATAGAGGAATAGAAATCCATGTTATGTTGGGAACCGTATGTCTCACTTCTTTTGGAATAAACATAGTCCACTAAGATACCAACATGGTGAACTAAGGGACCACCATGGTGTGATGAAGAACGCCTCAATATTCTTTGAGAACTTAAGGTTGATCTTAGGCAAAGTACTCACTTCTCAAGGAAAATCATGACATCTTATTAATGAAACAGCGAATGGCTAAGGATTTCTTGAGGAGTGGGCTTATTTATCAACCAAAGGAAGGCCTAACGAATTGAGCTATGTGACTAGAGAGGGATCATCTCCACGAGACCAATTGTGATGGCCCAAGCTTTGGACCTATTGACATTGAAAGAAACAATTACTGCAATCTCCTTTGGTCGAGGGCATGCAGAACCATACAAGACCACTTCCTTATGGAGAATCACATTTTTTGGGATTATCTCTAACATTGGGCTGCCTATGACGAGTAAAGATTTGCATGTTCACTTCTAGTGATCCATATAAAAAGGGATCGGTGTTACTTCCAAGTCTTACATACAACATCTAACAACTATCAACATCAACTACAAAAGATCTTGAGAGCTTATGAGACTATGCTTGTGGAGCTTGGAGATTTAAAGGGAAGACTGAAAATTGCATAGGCTATTGGAGAGCTGTATGGAAGTTGAGTGCCCTTTATCAAGTTCTTGGACTTCTCTCATTTATATGTTGAATGTGTAGCAAAACATGGTATTATTTGTATAAAAAAGACTTGTTCCTTTGGAAGGATCATATTCACTATATTTGGTCACTATTAATGGCTTTTATATAATAGATCTATGGAGTTTGTATCATTAGAGGAAGCTTTTGGTGTGTGGTTTTGTGTGTGTGTTTGGAACCGAAGAATAGGAACTCAAAGCAAAGCATGCGCTTACCATTGAGCTGCTAGGGAGTGAAGAATAGACCCTCGAAGAAGTGCCACAGACATCCCGTCTCTGATCTAGTGGAGAAATCAGACCATAGTCCAATGAAAATTGGACCGTAGTCGGGTTTGAATTTTTGACTTTAGTATGATTGGACCATAGCCGGGTGGAAGTTGGCCGACTCTTGGACCATAGGCTAGGGACGAGCAAAGTCCAAGGTGGTGTGACTCATAAGTCTTTACATGGTGCAAATTTTGGCTTTTGTATTCCATAAGGTTAATTGTATCTTATTCCAAACCTTTTTCCCTTTATATCCTGATTGTAAAACTTAGATTAATGGGTTATTTCGTTATCAGTTAACCTCTATCGAAGTTCTAGTGAGAAGTATCATCCATGTTTATTGTACTTTGTATATTTCAGAACCAGATTGTCACCTTGCTCTCGTACATTTGTTTGTAAAGTTAGTTGCCCTTGTATCTTTGACTACATTTTGGAACGGGGTTGGAACTTGAGTACTACACCACACATTGATTTGTTGTTGGTATATCCCATTCGAGTTGAAAAAGACAGTGTCCACCAAGAAAGAACCCCACCATATATGGCTCCTCGGGGTGCATGGCTATACCAAGCTCCAATACTTGTTTATGAACCAAAATCTTTAGGAAGTTAAGCTTGGATCAAGTTCGACGCAACTTTTTGGAGCTAGATGAAAGGAACCAAAGCTATCACTCGTGGTAGCTTTCTATGACTTACAGATGGAAGAGATGACACCATTGTTAGAGCATTTGAATACTTTCAACATTCATATGGCTCAATTAGCTTCAATTGGTACTCCAATCCTAGAAGATGTGAGTATGGCAGTTTAACTAAAGAGTTTAACCTCTTCTTCGATGTGATTCCCAATCCAAGACTCGAGGGGATTGCATCTATACTCAAGAGAGAAAAGACTAATTGGGAAACTGCTTTCTCATGGAAAATCAAGAATATGAACTTAAAGAAAAAGCCATGCAAATCTTGCGGAAAGATGAATGGTCTTCAATCAGAGTGTTTCCAAGTCTTTCCATGCAAAATTTGTGGAGGAAGAAATCATCGTGATAAAGTTTGTTTCAAGTGTAAGAAGAAGCAGACGTCGCAGAAGAAGAGAATAAAGTTGAAAATACCACCAATACTATAGCATTAGATAGTGACAATATGTATGCCTTTGACATGCCATAAAACCTATTTTTGTCTGTCCATATTGGGTATTCTAGATAAACAGAGTTATTCATTCTATTTTTAATTTCAGGCTTCAGCCCTAGTTCAAATTAAGGGGGGGATGGTTAGAATTTGTACATATCTCTTCATGTTTGTTTGCACTTGGAAGTGTTTCACTAGATACTTAAATTTCGGTCCATCAAAGTATGAACAGCATAAAAGATCTGTGCCTAACATTTGGTGGGACTGGATATGAAAATAGAGTATCATGTGCAGCAAATTAGGGCTTACTGTGCTTTTCAGTCTCAAAATTTAATCTCTGCCTTTCCACTCAGTTTTCAGCCATCTTCTCATGCACATGGAGTTGTTCGTAACTTTCAGCCTCATGTTCTCAGCATAAACTTGTTATCCTAGCCAATTTTTAGCTCTTCATGGTACTAATCAGGTCTTAGGGTAATTTTCTTCTATAGGCGATAGTGTTCTTGCTGTTTTTCAGTCATATATTGCATTGCAACTCATATTTTCATGAATATGGTTCAAATTCAGACTAATCTCTGTTTTTTTCTTCAAATGTTCTCTTTCACTGTTATTTTCTCTCTTATTGCAGTTTTTGAGATCCTTTATGTTGTGTTTACATGATGATGATATTTCCAACACAATCTCTGGACATTAATGTTATAGTGGAATTATTTGGTTATGACCATGCACCACCTTTTGCTCATTTCGGGATCATTAAACGTATCCTAGGCATAATCACAACTCCCATAAACCTTTGGTGATTAATTAATAATAATGCAATTGTCCACATGATTTTTTTTTTTTTTTTTTTTTTTTTTTTTTGGTGATGCAGTCTTGCACATAACATGAGACATAAATGCTCTTCCTTATCTTGCCATCATGTGCTGGCAGCAGTTTGTGATCAACATGCAAAATGTTGTTATTAATGACTGTGGGGAGCTCTTTGCATAGTTTTCTAGAATGCAAGATGCTTTTCCTAAAGAACAAATTTCATATTTGAGCCAAGTTGTTGAAACTCGGTCTCTCACTTATGAGGAACACAATAAATTTTGTACAAACTCATGTCTCCTTTATGGGCATAAATTGTATTCTCTCTCTCCAAGAAAGAATCGATTGCAAGATGTTATGAATATATGGATCATGAATACACCAAGTGATTCTTTGATAGGGTGTTCAAACTTCCTAATTAGGCTTCCTTTGCTCTTTCTTTGAAGAGTTAATGGATTTTAGACTCTAGTACCCTCTTGGGTACGTGCTTTCAATCTAGTGTGATGCTATGGGATTCCGCATCGTGCTTTCCATCAAGAAGAAGGCACAACTTGTCTTTTGTTGTTCAACCTACATACATCTTCATTGTTGTTGAGGGACATTAACAAGCAATTTAATGGCAATGGAAATTGCAACATATGGGAAATAATGAGACCCTTGGATGTGATCGTTCATAAAAAAATTTGTTCTATGTTAGTACGTAAAAATGTTAATCATTGAGGTTGCCAATGAAATGTAGTGTGAAGGTCACATGTTGTTCGGCGTCTACTAATGAAGAAGGGATTGCTATTTTCCTTTTGAAAGTACAATCTTCTCGTAGTTATGCTTGGTTCGGAGTATGTTGAACTTAGGAACATGAACATGGTCATGTTATTTGTGAAGGCTTTCAACATGGTTTACTAAGAATTCATCTAAACTATTATGAAACATGTGGAACTCAACAACAAAATGTGTAGAATGATTTTTCATCCTTTGTTTGGAAACATCCACTAGTATCCTTGTAAATGGTTCTCTATTGGATCCAATTGAGATTCATCAAGGGGTTCAATAGGGATATCCAATGAGTCCTCTTCTTTTCATGCTTGCCACTGGATCCAATTGAGATTCATCAAGGTATTCAATAGGATATCCATAATCCATTGAGTTCTCTTCTTTTCACCCTCTTCTTTTCATCAAGGTATGTGAAGCTTCTATGGGGGCCCTTTGTGTGGGTGAACATAATTATTTTAGGTGTTGGCTTTGCTAATGACACAATATTATTTGGCCACAGTGCGCCTTCCTTGATCTCATAATTTGGAGATTTCTTGCAGGCCTTTGGCCTGAAAAATTCAAGCTTTGTGATATGAATTCTCAAGACTTCCATGCACTATCGTGGGATGGTTTACAAGATCATAAGGGCACCATATTCAGGCATCTTGGCTACCCCCTTGGTATAAGAGTCACTCACAAACAACAAACCAGCTCGACCTTGCATAGAAGCATGATGAAAAGCAAGAGATTGGCCACTTCATTTCAAAGCAAGAGATTGGCGGCAAAGTGCTTAGTGAACTTCAAAAAATTGAAGCTTGGTGGTATGAATTCTCAAGATTTCCATGCACTATTGTGGGGTGCTTTACGGGATCATAAGGGCTTCATATTCATCCATCATGGCTACCTTTGGTTTAAGGGTCTCACTCATAAACAACAAACCAGTTGGACCTTGCAAAGTGTTCTTCTTTCAAGAAGCATGATGAAAAGTAAGAGATTGGCCACTTTTCTCTTGCTCTCATAATCTGGAGGCTTTCTTGCAGGCCTTTGGCCACAAAGTCAACCTCAAAAAATTCAAGCTTGCTGATATGAATTCTCAAGATTTCCATGCACTATCGTGGGATGGCTTACGGGATCATAATGACTCCATATTCATCTATCTTTGTGGCCCCTTCGTATAAAGGTCACTCATAAACAACAAACCAGTTGGACGTTGCAAACTATTCTTTTTTAAAGAAGCATGATGGAAAGCAAGAGATTGGCCACTTCATTCCAAAGTGCATATGATTCGAAATATAATCCAACCACATATCATGACACGTCACACACATGTTTCATGTTTTGGTTAGATTGATATTCTAATTGCCACTTTCACTCAATGCGTAAAACTTTTCTATGACAAAAGCAAGTGTCTTGTTCCATGGTTTGTTGTCCTTGGAAACTTGTCATGCAAGTATGCCAAAATGTTGGGCACGGAATCCGAGATTTATTTAGTCACATGCATATGTGAAAGTGTACAATTATTACAAAATTTAAGGACACTTTGCAACCTTGGTTATGCATGAATTCATACATGTGGTAATGATACACGTTAAGGGTTTCTTGGAGTCGGAATCAGGGTCACCCTGATGATTGCAACGGGATCAACCATCATCTAGGATCGTCTCTCCTCCATGACGTGATGGTCACGAGCTTGGATCTTTGCAATGTGGTGTCGGTGAAGTCTCGGGGCTTGATATCCTATAGCACGGGGTAGTCTCCTAGCTCGAGAGGTCTGAGCCTACTGAAGAGTCACCCCTCTTGATGTGTGAGCTGAGGGGGGGAGGGCTGCTGCACATCGTGAACAAAGAAGTCAGTGAGCTGACTCTGTCTCCCTCTTGAATGGGCTGCTGCGGTAGGCTGGAGTAGGGAATCTCTGTAACTCTCTATCTCTAGTAAGAATCGCCTGGCATTCGCTGATCTCTAGAGTCCAAGGTCTCTCGGAGGGTGGACTGCCCTATGAAGAGAGTCTCGTATCTGCCCCTGATGTCATCATACGCGCTACATCTTCTAAGTGCTCCTCATCCTCCATCTCTACTCTGCATATCCTACATACCCGCTCCTCTTTGGGAATGTGTGCAGCTCTGCCCGTCTCAATCTCTAGTTGTTGTGATGAGACCCTCAGCCAATCGTTACCCTTGAGCTATGAGGCATGTAAG
This sequence comes from Ceratopteris richardii, assembly GCA_020310875.1. NCBI lineage: Eukaryota > Viridiplantae > Streptophyta > Polypodiopsida > Polypodiales > Pteridaceae > Ceratopteris > Ceratopteris richardii. Next base: position 124,530,202 of record CM035417.1, on the reverse strand, counting down.
TATCCATGTAGCGTGGTCGCTGGATGAAACCATCCGCTAGTATGTCTAAGAAGTGGTCTCGGTAGTGTGATAGTCTCGATTCCATGTGTGGTGTGTGCCATGTCTGACTAATGTAGAGTTGCTAGAGATCTTGTCTGAGCACAAAGTTCCTCTCACGATGGGAGAGGTGGATGTGAGGTGAGTAGGGGTCCTAGTGAAAAGACGGCAATCTGTCCATATCAAGTCCATGACTATCAAACCATGCTCTAACCTAGTGTACCAAGCTCTCTCATATCTTGACTCTGATATCTGTATAGATGCCTCAAAAGCTCTGTGTGTGAGTGTGTCTGTAGGGAGCTTCCTCCTCCTCTGAATAAAGCAGATAGTCTGGAATAGTGCATCTACTACCATGGGTAGTGCAGCTAGCTATCCCGTGATGATGTCATGTGGCACAGACTCTTTCCCGTGAGTCGGAGTTGTATTGAAAAGGTGGTAGATGGTCCATATCCAGCCCATGTGCCCCAAACCAAGTTCTGACCTTTGAGTACTAGGCTCTATCATGCCCACTCTCAGAGAATTGTATAGCTGCCTTAAATGCTCTACGAGGGAGTCTGATGTGGGGAAACTTCCTCACAGTTTGAATGAAGCTTATTGTCAGGAAAAGTGCCTCAAGGACCATGGGTAGTGCAGCGAGCTGCACGGGGATGATGTCATGTGTCACGGTCTGCTTGCTACGGAACAAGCATGAGATCATACATAATTGTAGCCTCTCAATTTGTGCCCATTGATCGGCCATCAAACCTGGTGCCCATACTGTCACTGAATACATCAAGGCCAGGATGACCAGTGTGTCGAAAAGCCACCCTTTCGTACGGGCTTCTTAAAAGTGTGCCTGGTGGTACCTCCACTAACGTGGCAAGGGCTGCGTACCCTGGGGTGAGAGTGCAATAGCTGCATGCCTCATGGTGAAAGGTCATGGTAAGGTGGTGAAAGTAACTCCCAAGTAGATGTATGAAGTAACCACCCCTCCTGCTATGGTGAAAATGGATGCACTCCTCACTGCACTCGATGTGTGAAAAGTCATGAACCTAGTCTTGCCAAGGTTGAGAATCAATGCTCTATGTGTAGAGAAATCATCCAAAGCTCCGAGGTGGCATTGAAGTCTCTCAGATAATTTCAAAATCAAAACAATATCATTAGCATAGAATAGAATGTGAAGTGGTGTACCTTTCAGGTCGCTCCCCTCCCCGCCTGCCTATGTATTTGAAGAACTCATCAATATAAAGTCCAAAAAATGTCCGGTAGAGCGGCCAGCCTTGCTTAATAGCAATGGTGCTAGCGACATGCTCCGATAGACTGCAAGGGAATTAGACATAAACCAAACACCTCGTAGAGAGCGTAGATGGCCTAGATCATCTTTGTTGGGATCCCAAGGCTCAGCAGGTGTTGGAATAGCCTCTCGTGTGGGACCATATCAAAAGCCTTGCGGAAATCCACAAAGCAACAATAAAGCCTCTTCTTCTTTGCCTTTGTAGCATCTATGAGACAATGCAGGATGAAGATATGGTCGATAGTGGAAAAAGCTCGTTTGAACCGGCGTGCCCAGTTCTTGAAGGCCCTCAACCTCTACATATGAGCTAAGCTCTTCCTGAAGAGCTTCGCCATAGAACTTCGCCATTTGTGGCCAATCATGAGTCTTGTAGGTCCCTCGATCCAGAGTGTTGCTAGATTTGTGGATAGGCACGCCGCACGATAGCATGCTATGTCCACTCCTCTAAGAAACCCTACTCTATAGCCCGGCTGAAAACATGTGCGATCAATTGGGCTATAGTGGAGGCTGCGTAGATGAGATGCTCACTCTGTAAATCAGTGTCATTAGCTGCTCGTGTGTGCTGCGTGCGGCGTATGGCCCTCTCTACCATCGCTGTAGTAAAGAAAGAGGAATGTGTGGGTTGAGGCTCATGTGGTTGTGGAATGGGCAGCTGTCGAGGTGCATCATATAATCGCGATGCATAATCCTTCAAAATGGGTGTAGTCGAACGAGGCTTGTGGAGAGTGTGCCATGTTGTCAAACTATCTTTGCTCATGAATAGATGATTTAACTCGAGCTTCTGTGCCTCCTAGAATGCCTGCGGTTTTCAATGGGTTAATGCCTTCGTCTGTCTAGTCGCCTCTCGCTCTCTCTCGCTAATCTCTCCCAAGGCTCATCGTGCATGTAGGCATTTGCAAAGTGCTTTGCACTCCTTATCATACCAATTTTTACGGGGTCTACTCCAAGGGGGAGGGGTACGTCCTGTGTGAGTGGTGTGTGGAAAGTAGCCCATAGCTGAGGTGTGTAATATGGATGAGATATATGAAGTGAGAACTAAGAGGAGGGGTGGATAGGTGTAGTAGGCATAGGCCACGGTGGATCTCCGATGAGTAGAGAGGGGCTAACATGTGTGAGATGAATGGTGGTGTGAGGGGTACATGGTATGGGTCTATGTGGGGTACTATTTCCAGTGATGGAAAGGGAGAGATATATGGATCGCCTCCAATGGGTATGGGTGGGATGGTAAGTTTCGCAGTGCTCACTGCATGTGCGAGCGGTGAAGTCTCCCATGAGGAAGACTTCACCAAGAGTGGAATACTCCATGATCTCATCTAATAGACGTCTATAAGGTGAGGTCTCCCCTGAGGAAGAGTCATGCTTAGTGAAAGCGAAAGGAGAGCTTGTGGGGGCAAAATAGCATATGGCTATGTAGATGGAACTTTCACGTGATAGCTCAAGGTGGACGCACATGTATCGGCCCTCTGGGTCATGGGCAATAATCTACTGTGTAGTCCCTGTCTAAAAAGTATGGCCACCCCTCTCGATCCGGGGGATGTGTGGTATGTGTGCATCGTTGGTGTAGAGACTCCCACTCGAATCCGTGTATTCAAGGCAATCCTCTCTCTTGGCTTTCATGTGTCTCTGTGAGTAGGATGATGTCCTGACCTCTCATCACCTCCTCAAGTCTCTTTGGGTGTGTCCATAGCTCTGCATTGAAGTTCCAAACTTCCAAGTAGATCTCTTCTCGTGTTCCACGGGCTAGGAGTCCTTATGCGATGGCTTTGCCATCTATGAGACTCGACCATCTCTGCAGGATGCTTGTTTCCCCTCTGTTGGGTCTTGGTGCACTGTGTTTATACATGCACACCTGTGTGCGACTTGCATTTTGGTGAGGTCATCGTCGAGGTAGATGGATGGGCCTTGAAGCCCTTGTTAGATCACCCTCTTGCACGAAGGAAAGTAGATCCTGACTCACCATCAGGGAAGTGGAGGATGAGGGCTCGTTGCTTAGTGGCATCTTTACCGACCCTCCAAGCTTTAGTGAAGGGAAATGGTTCCCCATCCTTGTATCCGAGTTTGGTGCATAATATCTTCCCATTCTCCTTCGGAGTGGATCCTTCTCTTTCACCCATTCCTTTGACTCCTATGCTCAGCCATCGGGTTTACTTCATCCTCTCCTCCTCGAAGGTGTTGTGTAGGAGGAGAGTCTGTCCTTTATATGCTTCTTCTCGGGCCTCTTTCTTGATGTTTCCTTTTACCACTTCCACCCAACCCTCTTTGGTGGCTTCAAGTTTGTCCATGTGCTCGGTCAAGGCTTTTGTGATTTCTTCTTTGAGGGCTTCCTTAGTGCTGGTATGGATCTCACCTTCCTTGGTGGAGAGCCATGCCACCATTGCCTTGAGGAGGGCTCTCTCTCTCTCTTTCTTCAAATAGTCTCGTTCCTTCTTCCATTCCTCTTGTGCCCCTTCTCAAATTTCTTTTTCCGTCATCCTCCTCTTCTCTGATTCCTCTTTCTCTTTTCTTCCATTGTTCCTTCTCTTTATGGACTGATTCAATCTCTTTTTCGAGCTTAGATAGGCAGGCAATGATACCATTGATGGTGGAGTCCATGAGTTCCTTGTTGTCCTTGAGGGCATTGTCGAATTCGTCTTCTAATTTGAGTAAATCCTCCTTCTTTGCCATGTGTCGCCCTTTTCGAGAGAGATGAACGCCCTTCCAACGGCTCATTGGGATCAACTGTGCAATTGAGTTTAGGTGGTCTGGAAATAACTTAGAATTAAGCACTATGCCAATCTCTAGCCCATCTGAGGGATTTGACTAGCTGCTTCACAGCTTGTAAAATGGGAGGCTCGAAACCCTAAAAATTAGAATTTGGAAACCGGAAAACCCTAAAAACAGAGCAGGTCGCCGGTGAGGCTAAGGGCAGGTTGCGGCAGGGGCTGAGGGCAGGTTGCGGGGAGGGGCTGAGGGAGGCTAGAGGTTGAGGGCAGGTCGTGGGAGGGGCTGCGGTTTAGGGTTTTCTGTATGGGACGTAGAGAGAGAGAAAGAAAGAAAGAAAGAAAGAAAGGTATATTAACGTCTTCCAAAGGCCAAACTTGGCCTATGAGACAAAATCATATACAACTGTGCTAATCTCTATGTAGCAATGGAAAGGGAAAAAAAAATACTCGCTACACAAAACTGTGTAGGCGGAAAACAGCAAAGGATGGTATACCTGGTAATGAGGAGGTAGTGGGAATAAAATAATGGTGCCTGGGGGGAGAGTGGCTCTAGCTAAGCAGATAATGACCACCTAGATAATGACCACCTGATAATGATGGGTGGAGGTGGGTGGAGTATGTGGTACATCGACGGCGGTAGGAGTGCCTCCTGGAGGAAGCCTGTCCAAGTGGTGGCGATGCGGCTGTGCTCCATCATGTAGTCGTGGGCTATCTTGATGTGTGAGATATCCTCCTGCTGCAGTCGTGGTCGTCGATACCCAACCAGATGTGGTCGGCGTCGCACTCTTTGTGCTGCTGCTTGCTGGAGTGTGAGCCCTATGCCTCTGGGAGGCGGGTCCGTCCGATGTGGACCAACGCGCTGAAAATACTGAGTAATAGTGTGCTGGATACTCACCCGTGTCTGGTGTGTAGGCTCTAGCATCTGATCTCGTCTCTCATATGCAGCCATAAGGAAATGCCCCATCCTCCGCTGGTCTGCAGTGGTCATGCACAACTGGAGTGACTCCTCTATCTGGAACTGTGCTCGTAAGTCCGAGTATGCGGGGCATCTGATAACGAGGTGCTCCTCACTCTCTATCTCTGTATGGCATACTGGGCACCACCTCTCCTCTCGAGGGACTCCTCTAGCCCGACCCCTCTCGATCTGGAGCTGATGTGATTATACTCGAAGCTGCCCAATGATGACTCGAAGGTGGTGTGGTAGGTATGTCTGCATGTAGCATGGAGTCTCAATGAAGCCCTCGTCTGAAATCCGTAGAAAATGCTCACGGTAGTGGTGTCAATGTCCTCCCCGGGCTGACCCATGTCCTCTGTATGTATGTATGCCATATCTCGTGACGGATGATCCTATTTCTCTCTTGGTGGGAGAGCGAATAGGTGGGAGCCTGGGAGTCGTACTGTAGTGGTGGTAGTCTGTCTATGTCAAAACCATGGAGGGAAAGCCAATCCCGTGTTTGTGCATACCATGATGAGGTGTCTCCGGCTAGTGCCATGTTGCGTGATGCCTGGAAAGCTCTGTAAGTGATGCGCTCTGTGTCCATGCTCTGGATCCTGTGTAATAGGCATACTGTTTGGAAGAGTGCCTCTACTAGCATCGGTGGTGCAGCAAGCTCTGCCCTAATGATATCATGGGGTACCGAAGATTTGCTGCAAATGAGTCTAGCAATCATGAGAATCTGCGGCCTCTCCAGTGCTGTCCATGATGATGTGGCTAACCCCGGTCCCCATATAGCTGCACCATACATGAGTGGTGGGGTAACTAAAGTGTCAAAGAGCCACCCCTTTGTGCGGGGCTCCTGAAAATATGGCTGGTGACACTTTCTCTCCATCAAAGCTAGCGCTGCGTATCCACGTGTGATGCGATCACGGGCTGCCTGAGACATGGAGAAAACCCCAGAGGTTGCTGTGAAAGTCACTCCCAAGTTGACATATGAACCAACTACCTCAATGGGTCCGCCTGCTGCTGTGAAAGAACTGTCTCTCCTCACTTGTGCTGATGTATGGAAGATCAAAACCTTGGTTTTACCAAGGTTCACTGATAATCCTCTATGTGTACAAAAAATCATCTAGGCCGTGTAGGTGACGCTGTAGACCCTCTGCAGACTCTGAAACGAGCACAATATCATCAGCATATAAAAGAATGTGGATAGTGGTCCCTCGTACCTCAATGCCCTCTCCTCCTTGCTGCCATATGAAGTCCACTATCTCGTCAATGTATAAACCAAAAAGGGTGGGTGAGAGGGGGCACCCTTGCTTCACCCCGATGGTGCTAGCAAGTGAATCGGATAGACTGCCTGGGTATCTGACTCTACCTGATACTCTCTCATATAAGGCGTAGATCCCCCATATCATCTCCTCTGGAGCCCCGATATCGTGTAGACGTCTGAAGAGCCGCTCCCTAGGAACTGTACTGAAGGCTTTGCGGAAGTCGACAAAGCAACAGTACAATCTCCTCTTCCTCACTAGTGCCTAGTCGATCAAGCATCTCAAAGTGAAGATGTGGTCAATGGTAGAGTAATCTCGTCTGAACCCTGCCTGTCTCGGGGCCCTGATACCCTTCCTCTCAGCAAGAGTGCTCAACTCTGTCTCTAGCACTGCCCCATATAACTTGGACAGTATGGGGCCAATCATGATCGTCTGGTATGTGGATGGATCCATAACATCGCCTGACTTATGAATGGGCACAATGGTGTGCTCAGTCCATGAGTCAGGAAACCCTTCAACCAGTGCTCGGTTGAAGAGGTGGGCAATCAGCGGTGCTAGAGTCGTGCATCCGTGGATAGGATGCTCTGCCTGTAAACCGAACTGGTCATGGGCCTTTCCATGCTCTGGATGGGCAATGGCACGGTGAGAGAGAGAGAGAGAGAGAGAGAGAGAGAGAGAGAGAGAGAGAGAGAGAGAGAGAGAGAGAGAGAGAGAGAGAGAGAGAGAGAGAGAGAGAGAGAGAGAGAGAGAGAGAGAGAGAGAGAGAGAGAGAGAGAGAGAGAGAGAGTCATATTAACGTCTTCTGGAGGCCAAAGTTGGCCTATGAGACAAAAGCCATGTACAAGTGTAGCAACCATGTGTAGAAAATGAAATGAAATAAACACAAAGCTATCTAGGGCTGGTGAAAGGATGGGGAGACGTGCCTCTGACTCAGCAGATAGCGGCCACTTAATACAGGAGGATCCATAATACGAGTGAGTAAAACACCCTAGCTACTGGTGATGGGGGGAGGTGGGTGTAATATATGGTACATCGGTGGTGGTTTGAGTACCTCCTAAAGGAAGACAACCTAGGGGGTGGTGGTACGCCTATGCTCCATCATGTGGTCGTAGGCGATCCTGATGCGTGAGATATCCTCCTGATATAGTTGCGGTCGACGGTATCCTACCACGTGTGGTCGGCGTCGAGCTCTCTGTGCTGCTGCCTGGTGGAGAGTGAGCCCAATAGAAGGGCCTCTCTGATGTAGCTCAGCTCGTTGAAAGAACTGGGTAATGGTCTGCTGGGTACTCACCCGTGGCTGATGTGTGGGCTGGGTACTCACCCGTGGCTGATGTGTGGGCTGTAGTGACAACTCTCGCCTCTTGTATGCTGCTGTGAGGAAGCGCCCCAAGCGTCGCTGGTCTCCCATAGTCATGCACAACTGGAGTGACTCCTCTAGCAAGAACTGTGCTCGTATGTCTAAGTATGCTCGGCATCTGATAACAAAATGTTCCTCACTCTCTACCTTTGTCTGGCATACTGGGCACCACCTCTCCTCACGCGGGACTCCCCTAGATCGACCCCTCTCAATCTCGAGCTGATGTGATGAGACCCAAAGCTGCCCAATGACGACTCGGAGGTGGTGGGGTAGATATGTCTGCATGTATCTCGGGATCTCAATGAAGCCCGCGTTCGATATATGTAGAAAATGCTCGCGGTAATAGAGCATTTTCGGTGGCAATGTATCCCTAGGGCTCACCCATGTCCTCTGTATGTATGTATGCGATATCTCCTGACGAATGACCCTATTCCTCTCTTGGTGAGAGAGCGAGTAGGTGGGTGCATGTGAGTTGTACTGTAGTGGTGGTAGCCTGTCTATGTCAAAGCCATGGTGGGCCAGCCAGTCTCGTGTCTGTGCATACCATGAAGCGGTGTCGCAAGCTAATGCCTCAACTAGCATCGGTGGTGCAGCGAGCTCTGCTCTAATGATATCATGTGGTACTGAAGGCTTGTTGCAGATAAGTCTGGCAATCATGAGGCTCTATGGCCTCTCTAATGCTGTCCATATTGATGTAGCTAATCTCGGACCCCATATGGCTGCCCCATACATGAGTGCTGGCGTAACCAAAGTGTCAAAGAGCCACCCCTTTGTGCGGGGAGAGAGAGAGAGAGAGAGAGAGAGAGAGAGAGAGAGAGAGAGAGAGAGAGAGAGAGAGAGAGAGAGAGAGAGAGAGAGAGAGAGAGAGAGAGAGAGAGAGAGAGAGAGAGAGAGAGAGAGAGAGAGAGAGAGAGAGAGAGAGAGAGAGAGAGAGAGAGAGAGAGAGAGAGAGAGAGAGAGAGAGAGAGAGAGAGAGAGAGAGAGAGAGAGAGAGAGAGAGAGAAAGAAAGACTATTTAACGTCTATTAGAGGCCAAAATCGGCCTATGAGACAAAACATATACATCAGTATGATCCAATCCACTGTGATCCAAAACGAAAATAAAGTGTGAGTACTGCAAACGGGTATAAAAGGAGGGATAGTAGCTGGTATCAAGGGTGTGGGGTGCTATAGGTATGCACTCTATATGCTCAATGGGTGAGATACAAATATGATATGCATAGGGAGGGGAGGCTCGATGGTATCACAACCCCCTAAATGCCTGGAGTGGGTGTAGGATATAATGCATCGGTGGGTAAGGCATCATGGCGATCCTCAAAATGCTCTGGGCGTCCAAATCGATAGGGGTGCGCTGCTGACGTCTCTGTATCTCCATGTCATGGCGTGCGTGAATCGCCTGAATCTCTCTCTGATGTGGACGAGCTCTCCGGACAAGGGGTCTCGGTCGTCGACGCTGTCGTCTAAGCTCCTCTGCTCTGTGTAATGTGACACCCCCCATCGAGCTGGGCCCTCGAGTGTATGTGGGTCTGAAAAAATCTGTAATATAAGTCTGAGGGGGGGGGGGGGGGTCAGGTGTATCTCCATCTGCTGCTGGAGGAGTGATGCGCGACGGTGCTGGAGCTCTACTAGGAAACGACCTAGAGGGCGTTGGTCCTCTGTCCCCAATAAAGCCCTGATCTCTCTAGGCCCCCCGAAGAGCTGTGGGTAGCGGTCTCTGATGTCCTCATATGCCTGGCATCTACATGTGTAGTGCTCCTCGTCCTCCACCTCCTCTCTACATATCCTGCATAATCGCTCATCCCTGGGGGTATGTGTGGCTCGCCCAATCTCAATCTCGAGCTGGTGTGATGATACTCTGAGCTGCCCAATGGCCACTCTCTCATCTGGTGCCATATATGTATCCATGTATCGTGGTCTCTGAATGAAACCATCCGCTGTCACAGTCAGGAAGTGCTCTCTGTAGTGTTGCCTCTTTGTGGGAAGAGGCCCCCGTGGTGCTATCCATGTCTCCCTGACATGTATCTGTAGTAGGTCCTGACGGATGATCCTATTCCTCTCCGAACGAGAGAGGGTAATGTGGGGGGAAGAGAGGTCATACTGAAAAGGGGGAAGATGCGTAATGCTCATGCCATGGTCTGCTAACCATCGGTAAGTCTGTGCATACCATACTCTCTCATGCCCTGTCTTTGCCAAATGTCTAGAGCTCTCAAATGCAAGCCTGTTGAGTCGGCTAGTGGGGAGCTCTCTGACTCTCAGAATAAAGGTCACCAACTGGAAGAGGGCCTCCACTAGCATCGGTGGTGTGCCAAGCTCAGCTCGTATAATGTCATGTGGAACGGAGGGCTTGCTGCGCAGCAAGCGTGATATCATGGGGGGAGAGAGAGAGAGAGAGAGAGAGAGAGAGAGAGAGAGAGAGAGAGAGAGAGAGAGAGAGAGAGAGAGAGAGAGAGAGAGAGAGAGAGAGAGAGAGAGAGAGAGAGAGAGAGAGAGAGAGAGAGAGAGAGAGAGAGAAAGTCATATTAACGTCCTCTGGAGGCCAAACTTGGCCTATGAGACAAAAGCCATGTACAAGTGTAGTAACCATGTGTAGAAAATGAAATGAAATAAACACAAAGCTATCTAGGGCTGGTAAAAGGTTGGGGAGACGTGGCTCTGACTCAGAAGATAGTGGCCACCTAATACAGGGGGATCCATAATATGAGTGAGTAAAACACCCTAGCTACTGGTGGGGGGAGGTGGGTGTAGTATGTGGTACATCGGTGGTGGTTTGAGTGCCTCCTGAAGGAAGACAACCCAGGGGGTGGTGGTACGCCTATGCTCCATCATGTGGTCGTAGGCTGTCCTGTGCGTGAGATATCCTCCCGATATAGTCGCGGTCCACGATATCCTACCATGTGTGGTCGGTGTCATGCCCTCTGAGCTGCTGCCTGGTGGAGCGTGAGCCCTATAGAAAGACCTCTTTGATGTAGCTCAGGTCGCTGAAAGAACTGGGTAATGGTTTGCTCGGTACTCACCCGTGGCTGATGTGTGGGCTGTAGTGACTGCTCTCGCCTCTCGTATGCTGCTATGAGGAAGCGCCCCAAGCATCGCTGGTCTCCCATAGTCATGCACAACTGGAGTGACTCCTCTAACTGGAACTGTGCTCGTAGGTCTAAGTATGCTCGGCATCTGATAACAAAATGCTCGGCACCACCTCTCCTCACTGGGGACTCCCCTGGACCGACCCCTCTCAATCTGGAGCTGATGTGATGAGACTCGGAGCTGCCCAATGACGACTCGAAGGTGGTGGGGAAGGTATCTCTGCATGTATCTCGGGATGTCGATGAAGCCCGCATCCGATATATGTAGAAAATGCTCCCAGTAATAGAGCGTTTTCGGTGGCAATGTATCCCTACGGCTCACCCATCTCCTCTGTATGTATGTATACCATATCTCCTGACGAATCACCCTATTCCTCTCTTGATGAGAGAGCGAGTAGGTGGGTGCATGTGAGTCGTACTCTAGTGGTGGTAGCCTGTCTATGTCAAAGCCATGGTGGGCCAGCCAGTCTCGTGTCTGTGCATTCCATGAGGAGGTGTCGCCTGCTAATGCCATATCACGTGATGCCTGGAAAGCACGATAAGCAATGCGCTCTGTATCCATGCTCCTTAGTCTGTGTAATATGCATATTGTCTGGAATAGTGCCTCAACTAGCATCGGTGGTGCAGCGAGCTCTGCCCTAATGATATCATGTGGTACTGAAGGCTTGCTGCGGATAAGTCTGGCAATCATGAGGATCTGTGGCCTCTCTAATGCTGTCCATACTGATGTAGCTAATCCCGGGCCCCATATGGCTGCCCCATACATGAGCTCTTGCGTAACCAAAGTGTCAAAGAGCCACCCCTTTGTGCGGGGCTCCTGAAAGTATGCGCGGTGGCACTCTCTCTCCATCAAAGCTAGTGCTGCGTACCCATGTGTGATGCGGTCACGAGCTGACTGAGACATAGAGAAGACCCCTTATGCTTCTGTAAATGTCACTCCCAAGTAAACATATGATCCGACCACCTCGATCGGTCCACCTGCTCCTGTGAACAAACAGTGGACCCCCGTACCTCAATGCCATCTCCCCCCTTCTACTGTATGAAGTCCACTATCTCATCAATGTAGAGAGCAAAGAGGGTGGGTGAAAGAGGGCATCCTTGCTTCACCCCGTTAGTGCTAGCAAGTGGATCAGATAAGCCCCCTGGACATCTGACTCTACCAGATACTCTCTCGTATAAGGCGTAGATCCCCTATATCATCTACTCCGGAGCTCCGATATCAAGTAGTCGTCTGAAGAGTCGGTCCCTTGGAACATTGTCAAATGCTTTGCGGAAGTCCACAAAGCAACAATATAATCTCCTCTTCCTCACCCTTGCTTGGTCGATCAGGCATCTCAGAGTGAAGATGTAGTCAATAGTAGAGTAATCTCGTCTGAAACGTGCCTGTCCTGGAGCCTTGATACCCTTCCTCTCAGAGAGAGTACTCAACTCTGTCTCTAGTACCACCCCATATAACTTGGCGAAAAGGGCCAATCATGATCATCCGGTATGTAGCTGGATCCATAGTATCACCTGACTTATGAATGGGCACTATGGTGTGCTGAGTCCATGAGTCCGGGATCCCTTCAACCAATGCACGGTTGAAGAGGTGGGCAATGAACGGTGCGAGAGTAGTGCCTCCATAGATGAGGTGCTCTCTATAAACCGAAACGGTCATGGGCCCTGCCATGCCGAAGCCGGACAATAGCGCATCCCACCATAGTGGGTGTGAAGAAGCCAGAGGTAGTAGGACGTGAGCTCTGCGGTTTAGGAATGGGGGGCTGGCCTGGGATCTCGTATAGACTCGGTTCATAGGTATGCCAAGTGCTCGGGTCTCGGATAGGTGTCTGTTGTCTCCTCTCTCTCAAATGTTGCCATGCCACTCCACTGTCTCGTCTCATGAAAAAATGGTAAATATCCCAATACTGTCTCTCCTCCCAATCTCGCCGTTTGCGGCGAGTAAGGCTCTGCATGCAACGCTGTGCCTGTGTGTGTGTAATATCTCCCCTATGCTCTAAAATTTGTAGGTGCTTCCGTAGCTCACGGCAATCTGCATCATACCAGCGGTTCTGGGGCATGGATCTTGTGTGTGGAGGGTGTATATGTGTGCGGTGTGGGAAGCTGCGGAGAGATGAGTCCTGTAGGATGGTGGTTATCTGTGATGTAAGTGTGTCCAAAGGTGAGAGTGGATTGAGGGAGAGTAGGCGGGTGTGTAAATGGTGTGCATAAATTTGTGAGAGCTCGTGTTTGAAGTGTATCGTGGTATGTGTCTCAGTGGGTGAGGGAGTGTCTTATGGAATCGGAGAGGAGAGTGTGAGTGTGATAAATGTATGGTGAGGACCAAGTGGACGTCGTCGAATACTAAGTGAGGTGATGAGTGAAGCTCCAGAGGTGGTACCCAAAATGTAGTCGACTGTGCTCTCACCTCCCCCGTGAGGGAAGCAAGTAAATCCGCCCGAACCTGGCCAACGATTCATCCCGTTATATATAACGAGATGATGTCGGCTGCCTAGCTCGAGTAGATGTTTGCCATAGCCGGTGGTGTCCTGACCCATATCTGCCGATACTTTGGTGGTGCTCATCTCATCTGGGTCTCTGGCCCTCATGAGATGTCGGTGATCCATGTCATATGCCTCGCACTGATGTGACTGAGTGCGACCATTGAAGTCCCCCATAAGGAAGACTTCACGTAGTGTTCTGTAATGTAGTATCTCCTCTGAAAGCGCTGTGTATGGTGAGTCTCTATCTCGGATCGGTCCGCCAAGATCCTGTCCTGCGTATCGAGACCCGCCTGGTGGGAAGTAGCATATAGCAATGTAAATCCAACCCCCCTGTGCTATCTCCATACGAACCCACATGTATTGTGCCTCCTCATCTCTACCTATAATATGAATCTGGCTCTCTATCTCCTGTCGAAATATGATGGACACTCCTCCCGATCCTCGCGCTGTACTGTGTCTCGTCGTGGTCCTGAATGCAGATTCCCAATGAAAACCTGCAATGCGTGGTAGACGTTTGTGTCTCTGTGATGCACGCAAAGTCATGTGATGCTAGGATCTCCTTGAGTCTGTCTGGTCGCGTCCAGAGTGCCCCGTTGCAGTTCCACACTGCTCGTCTGAGTGGTGTCTCCTGGTGTAGTGATGTCTCATAGGCTACGTGGCCCTATTTGATAGGGCGTCCATCTATGAAGACCTTACCAACCTGGTAAAAGGCCTTTCTCCCCTCTCGGCATGCCTGGAGTATTTGTGGCATGCAAGCGTGTCGGTGTGCCACCTTCATCCTCGTGAGGTCCTCGTCCATGTAGAGGGCGCCGCCTGGTAGTCCACGTAGTACTGATCGAGGTCTAAAGAACGCGGTCTGTGCCTCCTCGGAGCTCATCTTAAGGATGAGTGCTCGCAAACGCGATGTATCCCTCTGAACCCTCCATGCGCCTGTGAAGGGCATGCTCTTGTATCCAAGTCGACAGCAAATGTCAGTTGCATCTGCTTTGGTGATGCTCCCTCACGTAGGCCTGTAGTCCGAATGTGAAGTTTTCGAGTGTGTTGAAGCCTCTCCTCCTCAAGTGTATCCTGGACTCGTGCGAGTTCTTCTTTCTGCACGTCTTCCCTAACTTCTTAACCCTTTTGTGTACTACTTCCACCCACGACTCTCAAGTGGATTCTACCTCCGTTTTGATTTCCTTATTTATTTCTTCTTTGAGTGTCTCCACATTGGAGATCTCTCCCTCTTCTTTCAGGTGCTCATAGGCTGTCCTCCAATTGTCTCCTTCTACTGTAAGAGTCTTTACTTGTTCTGCGAGTCCTTTGACTTTATCCATTACTTGTTCTTCGAGTCCTTTGAACTTTTCCATCATTTTTCGTATCTCCATATTGAGGTTGCGGTCTGCTTCCTTTTTGGCCTCTTTGAGAGCTCTAGCAATAAGTTCGTCCACTTCCCTCCTGTCCATGGGAGCCATTTCAGAGACACTTTGAAACTTTGAAACTTAAACCCTAAAAAATTGTGGAAATAGGATGGAATTCGATTAGAGTGCACTGTGCTTCCATGGGAAATTGATAGCCTTGAGAAATTGGAATTCAAAATGTGTTTTGTGAAACCCTAAATCTTCTTTAGGGTTTCGCGGGGCAGCAAGGGTCCTTTTAGGTTTTCGGGGGAGGGGGGGGGGGGGGGGGGCAATGACCACCGAGGGTGGGCAGAGGTGTGCGAGTAGTCGTGTGGGTCCTTTTAGGGTTTTGGCTCCGGACCACAGCAGTAGACGGGCTAGGGTTTCAAGGTGGCCGACGCAGGCGATGGAGCAGAGGGCGCAGACGACGAGGCAGAGGGGGGGCGTAGGCGACGGGGTAGAGGAGGGCACAAGGGGCAGGGCAGATGGGGGGCACAGGTGGCGAGGCAGAGGGAGGGTACAGGCGGCGAGGCACATGTGGTGAGGTAGGGGAGGAGGCTGACACAGCAGCAGGGCGACAGGAGCACATAGCAAGGCGACAGGGAGAACGCGAGGTACGTGTGATCGGCCCCAATGGGTATGGGTGGGATGGTGAATGAGGTAAGTAGTTGGATGGCCTCTTTGAATCCCATGACGTAATCTACTCTACTTCCCCCGCCATCTGTGACTGAGTGCGGTATGCATGCCAATCCTCCTGAGGTAGGCCATTGAGCCATCCCGTTATAGATAACGAGGTTATGTCGAGAGCCTAGTCTGAGTAGGTGAGTGCCATAGTGAGTGTGTGTAGAGTCAGCTGAAGCTCGAGCTGTAGACTCATCCTCTATGGGATGCAGTATTTGTGGGTCTTCTGAGTCAAATGTCTCACACTGATCACTACCTGTCCTGGCATTGAAGTCTCCCATAAGGAGGACTTCCCCTAATGCAGAGTACTCTGTAATCTCTTCTGACAAACAAGTGTATGGTGAGTCCTCCTCTCGATCTATGATAGCAAACCGCGAGCTAGGAGGAGCAAAGTAGCATAACGCTATGAAGATAATATGCTCCTGTGAGAGCTTGAGTAGAATCCAAAGATATCTGGCCTGTGAGTCACGTGCGACTATCTGTATCCTGCTCTGAAGTCCATCTCTAAAGAGTATGGCTACTCTTTCGGATCCTCTGGTGGTCCGCTGACGTGTACACTCTCTGTATGTGGACTCCCACTGGAAACCGTGGACTCGAGGTAGGCTCCGGTCTGGACTCTCATGTGTCTTTGTCAGCATAATGATGTCTCTGCCTCTGCAAAGTGTATCTCCTCGAGTGTCTCACAAGCCGCGAATCCCTATGGGATGACCTTGCCATCAATGATGACACGACCATCTCTGTATGAAGCCTTTTTTCCTTCTTTGCGAGCTTGGTGTACTCTCGGCATGCATGCACGGCGATTGCTACTTGCATGGGCGTAAGATCATCATCAAGGTAGATGGGGGGCCATCAAGTGCTCTCAAAATCACCCTCTTGCGAAGGAAAGTAGATCTTACATTTTCGGAGTGGAAGTGTAGAATGAGAGCTCTCTTTTTCGTGGGGTCTCGCCCTGTTCTCCAAGACTTGATGAACGGGGGGGACTCCTCTTTGTAGCCGAGCATCTTGCATAGTGTCTTCCCATCGGACTCGGGGGTAGAGCCCTCTTTTTCTACAATGTCCGTGATGCGTACATTGAGACGACGGGCTTGTCTCATCTTTTCTTCCTCAATGGTGGTATGCACAATGAGGGCTTCTTCCTTTTGTGCTTCCTCTTTGGCTTCTTTTTTGATGTTCTTCCTCACTATGTCGATCCACCCTTCTTTGGTAGCTTCTAGTTTGTTTTCCACGCTCGTGGTCAAGGCTTTGGTGAGTTCTTCTTTGAGAGCTGTCTTGTTCATATTAATCTCTCCCTCTTCGGGTGTGAGAGAGACCATCGAAGCTTTGAGGAGCTCCAATTCCTCTTTCATGTTTGCTCTATCTTTAGCCCATTCTTCTTTTTCTTTCTTGCTCTCCCTCTCCCACTCTTCTTTCTCTTTCTTCCATGTTTCTCTCTCTTTATGATATGTTTCTACTTCTTTCTCGAGCTTTGAGAGGCGGTTGATGATGGTTGTGATAGTGGAGTCCACCATCTTCTTGTTTTCTTTGATAGCTATGGTCAGTTTGTCATGGCGTTAGGAGATGGAAAAATGCTCAGTGTGCTGAGCCCAAAGACTTGCGATGAAGATGGGAGCGCGCCCGATGCGCGATGGAGCAAGGGTTGATTGGTAGCTATAAGACAAGTCTTTATGTGTTTTTGTAATAGGTACAGTTTGGATTCCTCAGAGTTGTTATAGTTCATGTTGTAGTTTTATTACATTGCAGGTCAAAATATTGTATTTTAAAAAGTAAATGAAAATTGAAATAAGTAATTAGATAAATAAATAAAGAGAGAATTACATATTTTCTAATATTGTTTTGTATTTCAGAACATGTTCTCCCCCTTTTTTCTTGTAAGATGTACAGCTAAATGAACCCTTTTTTCTCGATCTACATCTTTTCAGAGTAGAAATCTTTCCATTTCATCTGTTCTTGATGGCTTTTCACTCAGTTTGTTTTCCCCTTGTTTCAGTGCGGCAGGGCCACGCACGATTGTGAATGGAGAAGAGGTTATCAATTTCAGTTCAGCTAATTACTTAGGACTGATGGGAGACCAGAGAGTAGTGGTACAATCTGTTATATGTTCATTTTTACTGGACAGTTATCTGTTTTATATGATTGACACAGTATTTTGAAATATAAATTAGGAGTACAATGTTCATGATGATATGACATTCTGGTGTAGCTGCATGGAATAGCTTGAAGTGAGTGAGTTAAATCTAAATCTTTTCAATTGAGAAGAAATTGGTAAGACTGATTTTATCAATATCGAGTCTGCTTTTCTAAACCTTCAGTCATGGTTGGATATGGTCTTGGATAGTACTTTGAACCATACCTGTTCCATATTTTATTTTATGAAACCTTTTCAGTACTTCACCCTTCATCTTACTATTGAACCTTACAAGGAAGTGAGTGAACACATTTTTATCATGTGTTTTGAAGGATCACATGTGGAAACTTGTTTTAAGTTGTATGTTTTCATCTTGTTTTGAGCTGTTTGTTGTCATCCTTAGTTGGAATTTTAGCTCTCATACAGAATGAATCTAAGTCCTTGTGTGCATTTATTCCATACTTTCCTACATATATGTTTCAAAGTATGGTTCTCACGTAAGATAATTATGCCTGCAATAGGTAATGGGATTGAACTGTAACTATCGGAAGAGGATTGATACCTACCTCATGAACTATGAAAGTGGTAATTCTATAGCTAGTTTAAGGCAAGGTAGAACAAAATAATTTACAGAACAGCTTTTGAGACAAGTGTACATGTGGTACACATAATTGTACAAAAGAACAAGGTAGGAGATGAATGCCTTCAATTTGTAAGCAAAAAACTTGGACATCACGAAACAATCATTACTTTCCCCAAAAACCCCAATCTATCTTAAACCTAACAACTTGCTCCCCACTAGTGGTCAGATATGATGCAAGTGCAAATAAATGATCTTGTCTTCAGTCACAATCTCTCCTTCGCACACATCTACTCCACAAGTGAATTATAATCACCACAAAGGCACCTTGGCATAGGCCCTCGTCCTTGACAACACCGTGAAAAACATATAATACGTGTCCAAAAGTGATGCTAACTAGCAATCACACTCCCTATGATTAAGCTAAAGTGGTGCCTTTACTCAGCACATAAAAAATATCGAATCAAGAGTTGACCTGACGAAATACATCGAAGCATGTGCAGACACATAATTGTTACTGATGGGATTTTGACTTCTAACTTCTGATGGGAATCCGACTTATGACGAGTTAGGAAAAATGTTTCTGATGTTTCCTGACAAGACCTATCTATTTTCAATAAAATATCAAATCCATACATATATAAAAATAGCTCAATATAAACATTAATCTTAAAAGGAAAAAGCAATTAGATATGAATTATGATTAATGAAGGATGCATGATGTATCATGTATCTATAGATCGAAATCATGTATACGATATTGAGTAAATTGATGTTTGTATGCATAAATGATAATACTATTTGTTTAAGAACATTTATACACCAGTTGGCAACAATCATATCAATTATAACACATATAGGTTATAGCTAAGTTTTACTACTACTGAGCTCTCAATGTTCAAAGATGATCGATCACATGTATTGAGCTATTTGTATGTTCCAAATTAATTGTTTTATGATGAATTATATTGTAGTATGGGAACTTTGGAATAATGGATTAATTAATGAAGAAAGGAAACACTTGTTTGTCTCCTCAGGTATATCATATATCATCATATGTATTATGTTATGGTTTGTGTTCACGAGAGACAGCAGATTGTAGATTCAGCAGCCACCATCAATTGGTTGTTGGGAGGATTCGCATACTTACTCTTCGAACATGCTGGACCGAATCCATTGCTGCCCATATTAAATAAGCTTGCATTGGCTGGCCATAGCAGAGGAGCAAACGAAGCATTTGGGTTGGCATTGGCCTCATGATATATCACATATCTATTATCATATATGTGCTGCAGGTATATCTTATGACATATGTCTCTATTCACAAATCACAATGCACATGTGTGCTCACTGCTGCATGCATCATGCAATGATGCATGTATACATGTTGTGCTACAAAATCTATAGAAGTCATCCTGTATTGTACACAGTAGGTCGGCAGCTCTACTTTTCCAACATGCCCGCTGTAGCTTTTAGATGTATGACCAAGTGGGTGCATTGTTCTGTTAAAAAATCTGTAGAAGTCAATGTGTATGTACGCAGTAGGCTAGCTGCTTGACTTTTCCAACATGCCAGCTGTAGCCTGTAGATGTATAACCACGAGAGTGTAGGGCAAGTTCTAGACATGTCACATATGTAGTTGAAGGCTACAGCCAATGGGCAGAAGAATGGAAACAAAGATCTGACATTTACAGAGGAAACCAACTTCTTTTTGGCTGCAATAGTCAGATGAGGAACCTATTCCTGACTCCAAGTGAGTAACAAGTCAGGCAAAACATTGCAGCACACACATCCATTGGCCAATAGAGCATGTACAAAGTGTAAATCACCTCAAACAATCACCTTTTACACTTGGAAATGCAATTGACACTTGTAAGAAAAGAAGACACAAAAAATGGAGTTTTCTTTTGGCTTGGGTGTCCAAATATGATCAATTAGGGTTCATTTCCAAGCTCTTGATGGGACATATCTATTTAGATTTGTCTAGAACCATTTTGAGTTGAACACAAAGTTATGGCAAAGAAAACCAAGTGTCGAGAATCACCTACCTACAATAGACTCCCTACACTTTGTACAAGCAAGAGAGGGTAGACAACACTTCTTAGCATACATTCTAAACTATAGCACACAACTTCATGAAGAAGGAGATAAGAGGCCAAGAAGAAGAAGAAGAAGAAGAAGTGACGGGATTGTTCTTTCTCAAGTTAGTTCTTCTAATAAAAAATGACAAAGGTCTTTAAGTATGGGTTCAAAGTGATTTATATACAAGTGCCCAAACTTATGTCCATTCACACTTTGGATGGGCATTCAAAAAGTCTACTAAATTCCTAGGACTCAGTTGACTATATAACATGGTTGGGAGTGTGACGTTAGAGGAGGACTCATAGTGCACAAATACAAGGCTTTGGAAATATGTCATCACATCATTAATAAGGATTTTAAATGAAAATTGTGGGTTTTTCCCCTTTACACTAGTTTGGCACTTGACTTTGCTTTGCTGCGATGTATTTTTTTACGACCACCAAGATAAACATGCTAGTTCCCATGTACATGGATGAGTGGCAAACCCAAGGAGCACTAAAAGATTGACTAGTATGTTGACCCTCACTTCTCAATTGCACATGGAAGCAATGGTCTCGAGTCTTTCAAACACATCTGCATTCTCTACAAACTTGTGTGCTACATCTTTGTTTCCAACGTAACATGCACATAGAATATATTTTGCTGCTACGACATGTGCTCGAACTGATGATGATAATAGCTGTTGTAATCATTCACGGTTAATGTGATCCCTCATGGAGTTGAATTCCCTGCTATTCTATAATCAGCTTGTCCATGAAGATAGGTCATCGAGATCATCTGCTGCCTCTTGCTGAATATAGAACTAAGCTGGATCTGCGTCTTCCATGAACATTTCACTCTTCTACATGCAACTCTATTCTCTATATTGACTATTTTATCGTGCTTTGATAGCAATTTTTTGTTTTAAGGCCCACAATCAATATAAAGAAAAAGAGAAAATAGAGACAAAATGGAGAATAGGCAAGACATGAGAGAGGAGGGGGAGGAGCCAATCTCCAAATATATTCCATACATAACAATGATAAAGTACATGAAGTTACAAAGTAGCCTGAAGAATATGCTTGAGAGACGAGTTGCACATAACTCCACAATCTCAATAGCTTGAAGATATCCTCCTCCAAAATAGATAAGGCTCTAAGGATGCTTTATACCATGTCGAAGATCAGGAAAGTACAACATCTCTACAGGTGGAGGAGAGAGATCTTTCACCAAGTTCATAAGGATCTGCTTCAAATTAGTTATGATGAATAGCTATCAATGTTGTCTTTATATAGTTTTGTCTGCCCATGAAAAAAATCCAACAATAAAGTTTAAAGTTGTCTCAGTGTTATTTTTCCGAAGAAATCCTCCTTTTTCCGTATTTTTCGAAAATTGGTACAAAGGGCTGCTGGAAACTTTTCCTTGAGTCATATCCTAATGATTGAATTAAATTAACCTGATGTTGCCATGTGTCACATTAATCATATGCAATAATAACGTGTAAATTAAAGAGCATGTGCACAATTAGGGTTTCTTTTAGAAGACCCAAATCATATCAAATATCTATGTATTGTATATCAATGAAAAGCTCTTGAAGAGTACTTTCAAAATCTGCCATAGAATCCGTCTGCATATTTTGACCATTTTTAACCTTTTCTTTGACCATCTTTGACCAGGATTTGACCTTCAAAATTTGATATCCTTGAACCTACAAGTGGAGTCTCTAGTGGAAGGTTGCCCCAATTAACACATATTTCCAACAATGCAGATGCTGAATATAGAATTGAAGAGAAGTTCCACTCCAAGAGGGGTCACATCTAACTTTGGAAGATTGCATCGGTAATTACATCAGAATTACGCAGGTAGCAGCTCATTTAGCGGCAATAGAATAACAAATATTCTATGTGCTGGTTATGTTGAATTTGCCTATGTGTAGATAAATCTAGAGATTGGAGAGCATTGTTTCCTTATGTACTTATGGAGTAATGTTCAACCTACTAGTCAAACTTGTGCTCCTTGGAGTTTGTCACTCATCGATGTATATGCGAGTTGGCATGTTCAACTTGGTGGTCATGGAGGCAGACTTCTATGAGCAAGGAGGGGTATTATCTCTACATTCAGACCTTATGGTGGACATATGATACCTTTTTGTATACCTGTTTTTGTTTGTTTGATAGGTGTAGACTTAGTCACCTCGGGATGTGTTCGGTTCAATTTTAGCTAACTTTTGTCTAACTTCCTATGCTAACCCGTTAGCAACTCCATTTGGATGCTTTTTTTGGGTTAGTTGTTGTTATTTATTTGCTCTTGTTCGGGTCTTTTAGCACATGTCGAGTGTTTGCATGTATGTAATAGAGTATATTCTATCGGAATACAAAGAACAGGACTTGATTACTCTTTGCCTACATACACGAAGGATACACAGATGACAAACTTGCGGCATACACATGTTGTAGTCGGTTTGCTTCATAGGGACTCAATAGCTTAGAGGGGACTTGAATATTCAATTCCAAAGCTATTTGCTCCGGCATGGAGAGATAGTATGCTCATTAGTAATTACTATATGATGCATCATGATTCATGGCATATGCATATATCATGATGACATAATTGGCATTAGGCAATAATGCAACATGACATATATGTCGATAGTTAAATTCTAAAGGCGTGTCACATGTATACACAATAAAATATTCAATCTATGACTATGCATAAACTATAATTCATATTTATGGATGAATCATTTATTTCTAACCTTTTTTATGACTATATATATGCTTGCTTCTTTAAGTTTATATTAAGAAAAAAGGTCACAACCATAAACTCCTCAGATATAAGAATCTCGTATGAAGTAAAAAGTTAGAATCCAATCTAAAGTCAAATGTCACAATCCCGTGAGTAACAACCGTGGGTGTAGATGAGAACATATAATCTTGACTTGAGAGGTGTAAGTAACCTTGGTAGTTGGGGGAGTATATTTGAAACTTGATTTTTACATACCATCTCATTACTTAGAATCTTATTGTTGTCTCTATCCTTCCAAGTAGTACTTGGTTAAGAAGAGTCGGGGATATGTGAGTTCTCCTTTTGATGTGTTATGGGAGTGCTCTTTATATCTAAGGTGCTTGTGTATACTGGTCAAAGTCACAAGGGGACGTGTCCGCTAAAGCGTTAGGCAAGGTGTTATTTACACCATCTATTTTTGCCCCCAATAAAAATAGAGTTTGTGTATTTTGGAATACATCGAGGCCCTTTCCCAAAACACTTGGCATAAATGTGTCCAGTGTGGGAAGCATTGTTATCTACTTGAAATGGGGTAATATGGCTGGATCTTGCTTTCACTGTGGTAATTTGGGTCACTACTCCAAAAATTGCCCTTCTCTAAAAATTGACGGGGTTAACCTAATTCCCACATATCCAGGTAGTAAAATTCTGGTTCGAGAGGAGCAAATATTTGGTAAACAGAAAGTTACTCATCAAGCTACTATGAATCCCAAGTTTATGTCTGATTCCAAATATCTGGGTTCGCAAGAGTTTAATCACAAGAGGAAAGATGTAGAGGTGGAGAAACAGATTCATCCCGCTGCCCCTATTACACTAGTGAAATTGAATGTGAATAAGAGAAGGGATGGTGAAGGAACGAGCAAAGACATCCTATATAGAAAGGAGGCTGAGCCCAGCAAAAGAATTGTTGACAATGACGGCTTTACTCCTGTTAGCTATAAGAAAGCTTTACTTTGGGGCAAGAGGGGTAAATTTTAATTTGGATACTTGACTTCTCGTATGGATGAGGCTAATTTTGCACCTCATGGTGGTGACTACTTCACAGAGTATTATGACAACATGGATATTGTGTTGCAAGATTTGGCACCTGTGTTGGCTCATGCAGATTCTTTCGTTAATACCTCGTTGGTAGAATGAAGTTAACTACGTGGAATATTCAAGGTTTGGGTCAATACGGAAAGTGGGTTAGATTATGGAGATGGATTGTTAAGAATCAACTTGATTTGGTAGTGATACAGGAAGATAAGAAGCATGATCATGCGGGTTTGCTTTTACATACAAAAGATTTTCAGTTGCGTTACAGTTGTTTAAAAAGTAAATATTCAGGTTGTCTATTCATTGTCAGAAGCAATGCTAATTTCACGGTGTCATTTGATGATCCTGAGGGTAGGTTTATTTTGTCGCATTTTATGTTGCATGGTTTATCCTATATCTGCATTAATGTACATGCTCCAAACTCTCTCGCCGATAGAGTTAAGACGTGGAAGGATCTCGTTTTGGCTATTCAGCATTGCATGCACTTTCAAATTTGGCGGGGGAGCCCGCATTTTGTTGTGTGGAGATTTCAATATGGTGGATTGAGATATGGATTGTACAACTACCTCTTCTGTGGTGTCCTCACAAGAAAGTGTTGTATGGAATGAAATATTAAATATGTTGAATTGTAAGGATCTTTGGGGTTACATTGGAGGGCATACGCTTCGTTATACTTACCATTGGAGATCACATAAGAAAGCGATGAGCAGATTGGATAGATGTTAATATTCTCATGTATCTACTCTGAGTGCATCATCCAAAATGTGGATAGATGCTACAATGCTCCTCTCGGATCATAACCCTTTGCTGGTATCCCTTAAAGAAGTTGATTGGAATTCATGTATTCTGTTTAGCATACCAAGAATCCCGTTGAGGGTAAATCACTCTTGGATGCAAACTTTTTTGTTCAAATCCAAGGTACAAATTCTTATTCAGCATGTACTCTCATTGAAGGTTTCCACCTGTATGAAATGGGAATTTTTAGTGTCAAAATTACAAGATGTGATTAGATATTGTGGTAAAGCTTTCTCTAAAATTCTCAATTTTGCTAAGTATGAAGCTCAGCAACTTATCTCCCGCATGTCTCGAAAGGTTGATTCTCGACAGCTACTTTCTGAGGGGGAATACACTCATTTTTGTAAGGCCTATAAATGCTTGGAGATAATTGAAAATCAAGCCATCCAGTCTTCCAAAGTCAGAGCCAGATGCTCAGAAGTGAATGATCTTCATGCAAACTCTAAATGCTTTTTTGATTTCCTTCGATTTAAACGTCTTAAGGACACGATTTCTCATCTTGAAGTAGATGGCTTAATCATTAATGATGGGAATTCTATTGCTACATTTTGCTCGAAGCATTTTCAGAATTTGTTTGCAACTTTCTATAAATCTGATGATGCATGGTTTGAAGCTCTTCATGAGTCTCTGCGATACGCCCCTTATTTTCTTGATTCTGAGATGGTGGTTACTTGTGAGAAAAGTATTTCTGAGCAAGAGGTATACGTGGCTCTTAAATCTCTTAAAAATGGAAAAGCACCGGGCTTGGATGGTATCACGAAAGAATTTGTGATGACTTTTTGGCCTCTTCTAGAAAATCTTGTTCTTGACGTATGTAATGAAATATGGAAGGATCAAAAGATGCCATATACATTCAAGTTGGGTAAAATTAAACTTATTCCGAAA
>CM035417.1:124482244-124499744 GCA_020310875.1 Ceratopteris richardii | reverse complement strand
GTAGACGTAGGAGTCCACTACCTCTATCTGTCCTCCAGTTGATGTGAAAGAGGCGCGATGGCGTACTGTCCTGGAGGTATGGAAGATCATGACCTTGGTCTTGCCAAGGTTCACTGTGAGTCCTCTCTCCATGCAAAAGGTATCGAGCGCCTGTAAATGTGACTGCAACCCCTCCTGTGACTCTGAGAGCAGGACAATGTCATCAGCATATAATAGGATATGTACTGGCGTACCTCCGATGTCTTCTCCTCTCCCTCCTGCTCGCTGTATATACTCCGTGATCTCGTCGATGTAGAGACCGAAGAGAGTGGGTGAGAGGGGGCAACCTTGTTTCACACCAATGGTGCTAACAAGGCTGTCTGATAGACCGTCGGGGCAGCGTACCCTGCCTGTGACTCGTGCATACAAAGCGTGGATGGCCCATAGCATGTCTGATGGAAGCTGTAACTCCTGGAGCGAGAGAGAGAGAGAGAGAGAGAGAGAGAGAGAGAGAGAGAGAGAGAGAGAGAGAGAGAGAGAGAGAGAGAGAGAGAGAGAGGGGAGAGAGAGAGTGAGTGAAAGACACAAACATTGAGAGAGAGTTTATTAGTTAGTAGTGAACTATAATATGTGTTTTCTTTATTTGTGCTGTAAATGTCATAATATATGCATATACTATATCTTTTGGGTATTAGTGTATTTGTAAGGACGCACCTTACGCACCTTACCTTGGGATACCATTTGGTCCTCGCACCTTACGCGCACCGAATTGAACGCACCGAACGCACTGGACTGCCTTGGTATGTATGTATGTATGTATGTATGTGTACGTATGTATACACATACATACATACATACATACATACATACATACATACATACGTACGTACGTACGTACGTACGTATGTATGTATGTATGAATATATATATATATATATATATATATATATATATATATATATATATATATATATATATATATATATATATATATATATATATATATATATATATATATATATATATATATATATATATATATATATACGTACATACATTCATACATACATACATACACATACATATATATATATATATATATATATATATATATATATATATATATATATATATATATATATATATATATATATATGTGTGTGTGTGTGTGTGTGTGTGTGTGTGTGTGTGTGTGTGTGTGATGAATGTAAATGAACCTTTGAGATGGATAATTGCATGCATAGTGGAAGCATTCTACCTTTTATAAGCCTGCACATGCGTAATTGATGCACCTAGTATATTTTTGTCACATGGGAACATGGAATTCCTGTTGTTTAATGCCATGATGATTGGGCTTTTTATTCCTTGAAAATCCGCGAATGATATATAGTTCTATTTTTTACTCAATGGGAGAAAGAACGAATGTGGTCCTAGTCATTTTAATCAGGTTGTCTTATGAATCATTTGGTTCCTCCACAAATATAGAAACTCTGCATGGATCAAAATTGTTGGGAATGCGTGATTTGCTAAGCCCCTGCAAGTTTCTGTATTTTGTTTCATTTCGTTTACTTGTTTTTGTTTTCGGTTCCAGTTGGACTTCTGTTAGTATTAACAGGTGCCAAATGAGGGCCACTTGTTATTAGCCGTTGACTGATATGATTTGTTTTTACCTATAGGAGGCATGCAAAGCTACCTTAGAAAAGTATGGTGTTGGAGCTTGTGGACCTCGAGGATTCTATGGAACCATTGGTACTGAACTTCCATATTTTGAAACAAAATCTATGGAACTGTCATGAGCCTTTGCTTTCTTGTCTTCCAGATGTTCATTTGGATTGTGAGCTTAAGATTTCAGAGTTTATGGGAACCCCAGATTCTATTCTTTACTCATATGGCTTAGCTACAGCATCAAGTACCATACCTGCCTTTTGTAAGCGAGGAGATCTTATCCTAGCGTAAGTTGTCTGTTCCATAAATGTCAGGTTCTTGTACAAAGTGTACACTGCTTGCAACTTCCTTTGTAAATCAGGAGAATTAATTTAATGGATAGCTTTTCACCTCAAAGGTGGATTCGGTGCTTTGTTGTCCTCAAGATGATACTTCATCCTATTTAATTTACTTCTCAAATAAAGCATGAGACATCAAACATACTTTCTTCCAGTTAGCTACCAATTCTACTCTCTTGTACGAAATTTTGAAATAGTATGGATGTTTAAACCTTTTGTACAACTTAATTTCTAGTTCATGTTCTCCCTTTAGAATAATAAAGAAGTTTCGAGTAAGTAATTCAACATTATGTTGTCATGCATCTGCTGACATTCCGACACACAGGAGCCAAAGAAGTTTCCAAATCGTATTGATTCAAAAAGTGATATTATTTTCAAATGAATCATGTAATGCCAAAGCATTCAGCATCCTCTGCTGGAAAAAATATTTCTATTATCAGGTGTGCATTAAGGAAAACAGTCCCTGAGGGAGGGAGGGAGGGGGGGGGGGGGGGAGGGGGGGGGGGGGAGAGAGAGAGAGAGAGAGAGAGAGAGAGAGAGAGAGAGAGAGAGAGAGAGAGAGAGAGAGAGAGAGAGAGAGAGAGAGAGAGAGAGAGAGAGAGAGAGAGAGAGAGAGAGAGAGAGAGAGAGAGAGAGAGAGAGAGAGAGAGAGAGAGAGAGAGAGGGGGAGGGAGGGAGGGAGGGAGGGGGAGAGAGAGAGAGAGAGAGAGAGAGAGAGAGAGAGAGAGAGAGAGAGAGAGAGAGAGAGAGAGAGAGAGAGAGAGAGAGAGAGAGAGAGAGGGAGGGAGGGAGGGAGGGAGGGAGGGAGGGAGGGAGGGAGGGAGGGAGGGAGGGAGGGAGGGAGAGAGAGAGAGAGAGAGAGAGAGAGAGAGAGAGAGAGAGAGAGAGAGAGAGAGATATTAACGTCTTCCGAAGGCCAAACTTGGCCTATGAGACAAAACCATGTACAACTGTAGTAACTCGTGTAGAAATAAAATGGAATAGTACTAGCTACACAAAACTGTGTAGGCTGAAAAAGGATCGAAATAACCACAGGATAGTGTATCGAGTGATGGAGAGGTAGTGGGGATAATGTAGTGGTGTGTGGGGAGATGTGGCTCTGACTCTGCAGATAATGGCCACCTAATACATGGGGCCCCCATGATAGGAGTGAATATGTATATCCTAACTACAGATAATGGGTGAGGTGGGTGGAGTATGTGGTACATCGGTGACGGTGTGAGTGCCTCCTGAAGGAAGGCTACCGAGGTGGTGATGGTGCATCTGTGCTCCATCATGTGGTCGTGGGCTATCATGATTCGTGAGATATCCTCCTGGTATAGTCGTGGTCGTCCGAATCCAGCCCTATGTGGTCGATGTCGCACTCTCTGTGCCGCTGCCTGCTGGAGCGCGAGCCCTATGCCTCTAGAAGGTGGGCCCCTCTGATGTAGCCCATCTCGCTGAAAGAACTGAGTAATGGTGTGCTGGGTACTCACCCGTGTCTGATGGGTGGGTTGTATCGACTGTTCTCGTCTCTCATACGCTGCCGTGAGGAAACGTCCCAACCTCCGCTGGTCTCCCATGGTCATGCACAACTGTAGTGACACCTCTATATGGAACTGTGCTGGTAGATCTGAGTATGCTGGGCATCTGGTAACAAAGTGCTCTCACTCTCTATCTCTGTATGGCATACTGGGCACCACCTCTCCTCTCTAGGGACTCCCCTGGTCCGACCCCTCTCGATCTCGAGCTGATGTGACGAAACTCGAAGCTGCCCGATGATGACTCGGAGGTGGTGTGGTAGGTACGTCTGCATGTATCGTGGAGTCTCAATGAAGCCCTGGTCTGAGATCTGTAGAAAATGGTCGCGGTAGTGGAGCATTTTCGGTGGCAATGTATCCGTGGGGTTAATCCATGTCCTCTGTATGTATGTATGCCATATCTCCTATCGAATGACCCAATTCCTCTCTTGGTGGGAGAGCGAATAGGTGGGAGTCTGTAAGTCGTACTGCAGTGGTGGTAGTCTGTCTATGTCAAACCCATGATGGGCCAACCAGTCTCGTGTCTGTGCGTACCATGAGCAGGTGTCTCCTGCTAATGCCATGTCACGTGACGCCTGGAAAGCTCGATAAGTGATGCGCTCTCTGTGTCCATGCTCCGGATCTTGTGTAATAGGCATACTGTCTGGAACAGTGCCTCTACTAGCATCGGTGGTGCTGCCAGCGCTGCTCTGATAATATCATGTGCTACCGAAGGCTTGCTTCGGATGAGTCTGGCAATCATGAGAATCTGTGGTCTCTCCAATGCTGTCCATGCTGATGTAACTAATCTGGGCCCCATATGGCTGCCTCATACATGAGCGCTGGTGTAACCAAAGTGTCGAAGAGCCACCCCTTTGTGCGGGGCTCTTTAAAGTGCGCTTGGTGGCACTATCTCTCCATCAAGGCTAGTGCTGCGTATCCACATGTGATGCGGTCCCGGGCTGCTTGAGACATAGAGAAAACCCCAGAGGCTGCTGTGAATGTCACTCCGAGATAGACATATGATCCGACTACCTCAATCGGTTTGCCTGCTACTGTGAAAGAACTCTGTCTCCTCACCTGAGCTTAGAGCAGATGCGGTTCGCGTACCGAATAGGTATTTTTGGTCATCCGGTTCGGTTCGAAACGAACGAACCTTACAGTTCCGGTTGGTTAAAAATATCGTTACTTTGCGTTGGGCCTCGAGCCCTAAAGTACTTGGAATCAGACGTTTTCGGCTGCCTTTTTTGCGTAGGTTTCAAATGGCATGTATGATGTTTTCAAATTCCAATATATTCACATGAATGATGACACACAAACACACACACACACACACACACACACACACACACACATATATATATATATATATATATATATTTTTTTTTTTTTCTTTTTTCTTTTTTCTTTTTTTTTTTTTTCAATTTATTTATTTATATCACAACGCACCTTACACACCTTACCTCGGGGGAAAGGTTTGGTACTGGAACCTTAAACGAACCGAACGCACCGAACCCAACGCACCTAACTGCCTTGCTTGAGCTGATGTATGAAAAATCAGAACCTTGGTTTTGCCAAGGTTCACAGATAGCCGTCTATGTATGCAGAAGTCGTCTAGGCCGCCTAGGTGGTGCTCTAGACCTTTTGCTGACTCTGAAACCAGCACAATATCATCAGCATATAAAAGAATATGAACAGTGGCCTCAGTCGCGTCAGTGGCGCCAGTCGCATCAGATTGCGTCAGTCCCTCAATCCGTCAGGTCGCATGAGAGAGAGAGAGAGAGAGAGAGAGAGAGAGAGAGAGAGAGAGAGAGAGAGAGAGAGAGAGAGAGAGAGAAAGTCTTATTAACGTCTTCTGGAGGCCAAACTTGGCCTATGAGACAAAAACCATGTACAAGTGTAGTAACCATGTGTGGAGGATGAAATAAAATAACAAGTATATTGGACACAAAGATATATAAGGCTGGAAAAGGCTGGGGAGACGTGGCTATGACTCTGAAGATAGTGGCCACCTAATACATGGGGGACATGTGAGTAAAAGTGTGAGTAAAACACCCTAGCTACTGGTGAATGGGTGGAGGTGGGTGTAGTATGTGGTACATGGGGTGGTCTGAGTGCCTCCTGAAGGAAGACAACCCATGGGGTGGTGGTGCACCGATGCTCCATCATGTTGTTGTAGGCTGTCCTGATGCGTGAGATATCCTCCTTATATAGTCGTGGTCGATGATATCCGCCCATGCGTGGTCGGCACCGTGCTCTTTGTGCTGCTGCCTGGTAGAGCGTGAGCCCTATAGATGGACCTCTCTGATGTGGCTCAACTCGCTGAAAAAACTGGGTAATGGTCTGCTGCGTACTCACCTGTGGCTGATGTGTGGGCTGGAGTGACCGATCTCGCCTCTCGTATGTTGCTGC
The DNA here is from genome assembly GCA_020310875.1 of Ceratopteris richardii. NCBI lineage: Eukaryota > Viridiplantae > Streptophyta > Polypodiopsida > Polypodiales > Pteridaceae > Ceratopteris > Ceratopteris richardii. The sequence goes on along the minus strand of CM035417.1, from coordinate 124,493,851 downwards.
GAGGACGCGTCCCAAGCGTCGTTGGTCTCCCATAGTCATGCATAACGGGAGTGACTCCTCTATTTGAAACTGTGCTCGTAGGTCTAAGTATGCAGGGCATCTGATAACAAAATGCTCCTCACTCTCTACCTCTGTCTCGCATACTGGGGACCACCTCTCCTCACGGGGGACTCCCTTGGACCGACCCCTCTCAATCTCCAGCTGATGTGATGAAACCCGGAGCTGCCCGATGACTACTCGAATGTGGTGGGGTAGATATGTCTGCATGTATCTCGGAATCTCGATGAAGCCCTTGTCCGATATATGTAGAAAATGCTCACGGTAATAGAGCATTTTTCGGTGGCAATGTATCCCTAGGGCTCAGCCATGTCCTCTGTATGTGTGTATGCCATATCTCCTGACGAATGACCCTATTCCTCTCCTGATGAGAGAGCGAGTAGGTGGGTGCATGTGAGTCGTACTGTAGTGGTGGTAGCCTGTCTATGTCAAAGCCGTGGTGGGCCAGCCAATCTCGTGTCTGTGCATACCATGAGGAGGTGTCGCCTGCTAATGCCATGTCCCGTGATGCCTGGAAAGCCCGATAAGCAATGCGCTCTATATCCATGCTCCGGAGTCTGTGTAATAGGCATACTGTCTGGAATAGTGCCTCAACTAGCATCGGTGGTGCAGGGAGCTCTCCTCTAATGATATCATGTGGTACTGAAGGCTTGCTGCGGATAAGTCTGGAAATCATGAGGATCTGTGGCCTCTCTAATGCTGTCCATACTGATGTGGGTAATCCTAGTACCCATATGGCTGCCCCATACATGAGCGCTGGTGTAACCAAAGTGTCGAAGAGCCACCCCTTTGTGCGGGGCTCCTGAAAATATGCCTGGTGGCACTGTCTCTCCATCAAGGCAAGTGCTGCATACCCACGTGTGATGCGGTCATGTGCTGCCTGAGACATAGAGAAGACCCTTGATGCTGTTGTAAATGTCACTCCCAAGTAAACTTATGATCCGACCACCTCAATCGGTCCACCCGCTGCTATGAACAAACTATGTCTGCGTACCTGTGCTGATGTATGAAAGATCATGACCTTGGTTTTACCAAGGTTCACAGATAACCCCCTCTGTGTGCAAAAGTCATCTAGGCCATGTAGATGATGCTATAGACCTTCTGCAGACTCTGAAACCAGTACAGTGTCATCAGCGTATAGAAGAATATGGACAGTGGACCCGCCTACCTCAATGCCATCACCCCCCTGCTGCTGCATGTAGTCCACTATCTCATCAATGTAGAGACCAAAGAGGGTGGGTGAAAGAGGGCATCCTTGCTTCACCACGATAGTACTAGCAAGTGGATGAGATAAGCCCCCCGGACATCTGACTCTGCCAGATACTCTCTCGTATAAGGTGTGGATGTCCTGGAGCTCTGATACCCTTCCTCTCCGCGAGAGTACTCAACTCTGTCTCTAGTACCGCCCTATATAAGTTGGCCAATATAGGGCCAATCATGATCTTCCCGTATGTAGCTGGATCCATAGTATCTCCTGACTTATGAATGGGCACTATGGTGTGCTCAGTCCATGAGTGAGGGAACCCTTCAACCAGTGCACGGTTGAAGAGGTGGGCAATGAGCGGTGCAAGGGTGGTGCCTCCGTAGACGAGGTGCTGAGCCTGTAAACCGAAAAGGTCATGGGCCCAGCCATGCTGTAGACGGGCAATAGCGAGTCCCACCATAGTGAGTGTGAAGAAGTTAGAGGTAGTAGGACGTTAGCTCTGTGGTCTGGGAATGGGGGGCTGGGCTTGGATCTCGTATAGGCTCTGTGCATAGCTATGCCAAGTGCTCGGGTCTCGGATGGGTGTCTGTTGTCTCCTCTCTCAATCTCGCCGTTTGCGGCGAGTAAGGCTCTGCATGCGACGTTGTGCCTGCGTGTGTGTAATATCCCCTCTATGCTTTAAAATGCATAGGTGCTTTCGTAGCTCGCGGCAATCTCCATTATACCAGCGGTTCTGAGGCATGGAACCTGTGCGTGGAGGGTGTATATATGTGTGGTGTGGGAAACTGCAGAGAGCTGAGTCATGTAGGATGGTGGTGAACTTTGATGTAAATGTGTCCAAGGGTGAGAGTGGATCAAGGAAGAGTAGGCGGGTGTGTAAATGGTGTGCATAATTGTGTGAGAGCTCGTGTGTGAAGTGTATCGTGATGTGTGTCTCAGTGGTGAGGGAGGGTCTAATGGAATAGGAGATGAGAGTGTGAATGTGATAAATGTATGGTCAGCACCAAGTGGGCGTCGTCCAATAGTAAGTGAGGTGATGAGTGAAGCTCCAGAGGTGGTACCCAAAATGTGGTCCACTGTGCTCTCGCCTCCCCCGTGACGGAAGCAAGTAAGTCCGCCCAAACCTGGCCAACGATGCATCTCGTTATATATAACGAGCTGATGTCGGCTGCCTAGCTCAAGCAGATGTCTGCCATACCCTGTGGTGTCCTGACCCATATCTGTCGATACTCTACTGGTGCTCATCTCCTCTGGGTCTCTAGCTCTCATGAGATGTGGGTGATCCATGTCATATGCATCGCACTGATGTGATTGAGTGGGTCCATTGAAAAGTCCCCCATAAGGAAGACTTCACCACCGACCCCTCTCAATCTCGAGTTGATGTGATGAAACCCGGAGCCGCCCTGTGATGACGTGAAGGTGGTGGGGTAGATATGTCTTCATGTATCTCGGAATCTCGATGAAGCCCTCGTCCGATATATGTAGAAAATGCTCATGGTAATAGAGCATTTTCGGTGGCAATGTATCCCTAGGGCTCACCCATGTCCTCTGTATGTATGTATGCCATATCTCTTGACGAATGACCCTATTCCTCTCTTTATGAGAGAGCGAGTAGGTGGGTGCATGTGAGTCGTACTATAGTGGTGGTAGCCTGTCTATGTTAAAGCCTTGGTGGGCCAGCGAGTCTCGTGTCTGTGCATACCATGAGGAGGTGTCGCCTGCTAATGCCATATCACGTGGTGCTTGGAAAGCACGATAAGCAATGCGCTATGTGTCCATGCTCCGGAGTTTGTGCAATAGGCATACTGTCTGGAATAGTGCCTCAACTAGCATCGGTGGTGCACCGAGCTATGCTCTAATGATATCATGTGGTATTGAAGGCCTGCTGTGGATAAGTCTGGAAATCATGAGGATCTGTGGCCTCTCTAATGCTGTCCATACTGATGAAGCTAATCCTGGCCCCCATATGGCTGCCCCATACATGAGCGCTTGCGTAAACATATGATCCGACCACCTCAATCGGTCCACCTGCTACTGTGAACAAACTATGTCTACGTACCTGCTCTGATGTATGAAAGATCATGACCTTGGTTTTACCAAGGTTCACAGATAACCCTCTGTGTCTGCAAAAGTCATCTAGGCCATGTAGATGATGCTGTAGACCTTCTGCAGACTCTGAAACCAGTACAATATCAGCAGCGTATAAAAGAATATGGACAATGGACCTGCATACCTCAATGCCATCACCCCCTTGCTGCTCTATGTAGTCCACTATCTCATCAATGTAGAGACCAAAGAGGGTGGGTGAAAGAGGGCATCCTTGCTTCACCTCGATAGTGCTAGCAAGTGGATGAGATAAGCCCCCCGGACATCTGACTCTACCAGATACTCTCTCGTATAACGCGTAGATCCCCATATCATCTCCTCTGGAACTCCGATATCAAGTAGTCGTCTGAAGAGTCGTTCCTTGGGAACGGTGTCAAATGCTTTGCAGAAGTCCACAAAGCAACAATATAATCTTCTTTTCCTCACCTTTGCCTGGTCGATCAGGCATCTGAGAGTGAAGATGTGCTCAATGGTAGAGTAATCGTGTCTGAAACCTGTCTGTCTTGGAGCCTTGATACCTTGATACCGTCCGGTATGTAGCTGGATCCATAGTATCTCCTGACTTACGAATGGGCACTATGGTGTGCTCAGTCCATGAGTTAGGGAACCCTTCAACCAATGCACGGTTGAAGAGGTAGGCAATGAGCGGTGCACGGGTCGTGCCTCTGTAGATGAGCTGCTATGCCTGTAAACCGAAATGGTCATGGGCCTTGCCATGCTGTAGATGGGCAATAGCGCGTCCCACCATAGTGGGTGTGAAGAAGTCAAAGGTAATAGGACTTGAGCTCTGTGGTATGGGAATTGGGGGCTGGTATGGGATCTCATATAGGCTCCGTCCATAGCTATGCCAAGTGCTCGGGTCTCGGATGGGTGTCTGTTGTCTCCTCTCTCTCAAATGTCGCCATGCCACCACACTGTCTCGACTCATGAGCAAATGATAAATATCCCAGTACTGTCTCTCCTCCCAATCTCGCCGTTTGCGGCGATTAAGGCTCTGCATGCGACGTTGTGCTTGTGTGTGTGTAATATCCCCTCTCTGCTCTAAATTCCATAGGTGTGTCCGTAGCTCACAACAATTTGCATCATACGAGCAGTTCTGGGGCATGGAACCTGTGCGCGGAGGGTGTATATGTGTGCGGTGTGGGAAGCTGTGGAGGGCTGAGTCCTGTAGGATGGTGGTTAACTTTGATGTAAGTGTGTCCAAGGGTGAGAGTGGATCGAGGGAGAGTAGGCGGGTGTGTAAATGGTGTGCATAAACGTATGAGAGTACGTGTGTGAAGTGTATCGTGGTGTGTGTCTCAGTGGGTGAGGGAGGGTCTACTAGAATAGGAGATGAGAGTGTGAATGTGATAAATGTATGGTCAACACCAAGTGGGCGTTGTCCAATACTAAGTGAGGGGATGAGTGAAGCTCCAGAGGTGGTACCCAAAATATAGTTGACTGTGCTCTCACCTCCCCCGTGTGGGAAGCAAATAAGTCCTCCCGAACCTGGCCAAGGATTCATCCCGTTATATAGAACGAGCTGATGTCGGCTGCCTAGCTCAAGTAGATGCCTGCCATACCCTGTGGTGTCATGACCCATATCAGCCGATACTCTACTGGTGCTCATCTCATCCGGGTCTCTGGCCCTCATGAGATGTGGGTGATCCATGTTGTATGCCTCGCACTGATGTGACTAAGTGTGGCCATTGAAGTCCCCCATAAGGAAGACTTCACCTAGTGTGCTGTAATGCAGTATCTCATCTGAAAGTTCTGTGTATGGTGAGTCTCTGTCTCGGATCGATCCCCCAAGATCCTCTCCTGCGTATCGAGATCCGCCTGGAGGGAAGTAGCATATAGCAATGTAAATCCAGCTCCCTTGTGTTATCTCCATGCGAACCCAGATATATCGTGCCTCCTCATCTCTTCCTATAATATGGATCTGTATCTCCTCTCTAAATAGGATGGCCACACCTCCCGACCCTCGCGCTGTACTCTGTCTCGTCGTGGTCCTAAATGCAGATTCCCAATGAAAACGTGCAATGCGTGGTAGACCTCTCTCTGGGCTCTCGTGTGTCTCTGTGATGCACACAAAGTCATCTGATGCTAGGATCTCCTCGAGTCTGTCTGGTCGTGTCCAGAGTGCCCCGTTGCAGTTCCACACTACTCCTCTGAGTGGTGTCTCCTGGTGTGATGTCTCATAGGCCGCATGGCCCTATTTGATAGGGTGTCCATCTATGAAGACCTTACCATCACGGTAAAAGGCCTTCCTCCCTTCTTGGTGTGCCTGTAGTATTTGTGGCATGCAAGCGTGTCGGTGTGCCACCTCCATCCTCGTGAGGTCCTCATCCATGTAGAGGGCGCCGCCAGGTAGTCCATGTAGTGCTGATCGACGTCTAAAAAAGGAGGTCCGTCCATAACCTTGGTTCTACCAAGGTTGACAGACAACCCAGTATCTTATGCAAATACATGTAGCGCATCCAATTGCTGTTGCATTTCTGGGGAATCAGCAAGTCCGTCCATAACCTTGGTTCTACCAAGGTTGACAGACAACCCACTATCTTGTGCAAATACATGTAGCGCATCCAATTGCTGTTGCATTTCTGGGGAGTCAACGATCAGCACAATGTCATCAGCATATAACAACAATGGGATCTGCTAGTGCCGCTCCTCTGTTCTCTAGTCGCTCAATGTAATTAGAAACCTCAACCACATACATGCCAAACATTGTGGAAAATAGCGGACATCCTGTTTCACTCCTATATTGGAGTGAACCAAAGTAGAAATCCCCTCTAGAGTGTGTACCTGCCCCACAACTGATCTGTATAATGGCATAATCCCCCAAGTGAGCTCTAGGGGTACCTCCATGGCCTACAATTGCCTCATCAATCTAGCTCTGGACACTATCAAATTCTTTGCGGAAGTCCACAAAGCTACAATATATCCGTCTCCCATGGGACCTTCCCTCCTCGATAATGGCACATAGAGTCAAGATATGATCATGAGTAGAGAAGCCTCTCCTAAAACCTGCTTGGCTTGTTGCTCGTATGCCCTCTCTCTCTGCCCATTTGCTCAACTACTGCTCAAGAATAGATGCATACAACCGTGCTAGTGTGTGACCAATCATGATAGTACGGTAGTTCCCGAGCTCCATAGGGTCTCTTGCCTTCAAGATAAGCACAATAGTGGACAAGCTCCAAGTTTGAGGCATACCCTTGCACATAGCACGATTGAACATCATAGCGAGAAGCTCTGCAAGCATATCTCTGGCATGAATAAAATGCTCAGCCACTAACCCAACATGGTCATAAGCTCTCCCAATCTTCATCCTGTCGACGGCTTTCCTCACCATCTCCGCGGTAAAGAAAGTATATGCATGTGGACATGGCTCCGATGGATCCGGAAGAGGTGGTTGGTCCGAAGTTGTATATAGAGATGTTGCATACCAGCCCCAAACCTCTGGCTCTTGTGTGCATAGACGTCTATAAATGTCATCCATGTAGGCAGAGTCGGTCTCTGAAATGAAAGAATACCGGGTAAGACTTCCTAAGATGTGGTAAACTAAAAAGAGACATCCAATGTCAACAGGGCATGATCCACTACCAATAGGCCAAGGCCTTATTATGAAGTCCTTAATATAAGGAAGAAAGCTCGGCGTAGTCATAATTTAGTCCACTATGCTAGCCCCGTGACGATGGGGGAAACAAGTGAATCGAGCTGCTGCTGGGAATCTTTGTAAGCCATAAAGTATGGCTACACCATGTGCAGTACCCATATCTACGAGGTATCTCCCCATAATCTGTACACTCCATATTGTGAGAGTGTCTATCCAGTCCCATGGCCATTGTCTCCAACTCTCGCAACATCTCCTCTGGGGTATCATAGAAGATTGTGTGATGATTGCCTATTCAGGCATTGAAGTCTCCCAATAGAATGATGTCCCAATCTCTAGAGAATTCCCATATATCCTCATCGAGTATAGAGAAAGGAGACTCTCCTCTAGATGAAGCATAAGTGCATGTACTTGGAACAAAGTAGCATACAGCAATATAGAGAACTTTGCCCGTATAAGCTTGCAATTTGTCCCTCATATACCTAGCAGGCTCATCTCTCCTAATGATATGTACAAGCGGCTGCAACTCCTCTCTGAAAAGAAGTGCTACTCCCCTGGATCCTCGCCTCCCGTGCATAGTCCTTGCCTTTGTTCGATGAGTTGTCTCCCATTTATAGCTTGTCACTCTTGGCATCATCTGTCTCGGTGCTTGGTGTGTCTCTGTATAAAACAGTATGTCTCTATTTTTAAAACTATCCTCAAATGCACCCACATCAACATGAGGGTCTCCATTGTTCCTCCTCAAGTGTCATGTTGATAAGGTTTGGTGTGGAGGCTAATGTTTCCTTCCCTTTTCCTTTCTTAGCGATCTCTATCCACTTTTCTGCTTCATCCATCTTCTTTTGTGTCTTAGTAATGACCTCTACCCATGTAGATGTCTTTGCCTCATGTTGCTTTTTCTCTTCTTCGATCACTTGTACTTGCTCCTTTATAACTTTGATCTCCTCGATTACGGAGGGCTGAAATTCTCGGTCTTTGAGTGCACCCCTTGTTTTGACTTTGACCAGCTCTTTCTTGAGGTTGGAGACCTCCCTTTTGAGTGCCTCGATTTCAGCCCTCATGACCTCTTTCGCTGCATTCCAATGATCTTCCTTGTTGGATTGCTCGAGGAGGAAAGCTTCCCTTTCCTCTCTCCGTTCCACCATCATCCTTTCTCACTCTCGCATCTCTTTTTCCATTTGTGTGAGGCGCTTATTTGTGAGCATAAAGGTCGCCTTCTATTCGGAGAGGCCATGAGCTTCCTCTATCCCGTTCTCATGTCAAGAGAGAGAGGAGGCAGAAGGGGCAGAGGCAGCGCATGCGGGCAAAGGCTTGGGGGTGACAGAGGCAGACACGGGCAAGGGCGAGAGAGAGAGAGAGAGAGAGAGAGAGAGAGAGAGAGAGAGAGAGAGAGAGAGGGAGGGAGAGATGGCAGGCAGCTGGGCAGATGGCGCAATTAGGGTTTTGGGCAGATGGTGGCACAGTTAGGGTTTCGGGCAGATTTTGGCACAGTTAGGGTTTCGGACAGATGCTGGCGCAATGAGGGTTTTGGGAGAATTAGCATTTCGGGCAGAGTTAGGGTTTTGGGCACAGTTAGGGTTTCGGACAGATGCTGGCGCAGTTAGGGTTTCGGTCAGAATTAGGGTTTTGGGCAGATAGAGAGAGAGAGAGAGAGAGGAAGAGGAGGAAGAAGAAGAAGAAGAAGAAGTGAAAGCAACTGGGAAAACTCATGGTGATCAGCCATATATAGATAGATAGATAGATAGATAGATAGATAGAGAGAGAGAGAGAGAGAGAGAGTTTTTACATCTATGATAGGCCAAAGTCGGTCTATGAGACAAAACATAAGATACATGATGCAGATGTCATGCAGCTGCCACAAAAGTAAAGCAAGGTCATAAAAAGCTAATACAATCTAGTCTCAAACATGTGTGGTAAAATACTAAGGCTGATGGAGCCCTATCTCTGGGGATATATGCATGTCTATATGCTGAGGGCAATACAATCATGAAGATGCATGTGTCTACTAGCTCCATCCAGTGGTAATGAAGGGGTGGAGGATGTGATACATAGGTGGAGCGAGTGCTAGAGCTGCCTGTATGAAAGCTATAGGATGTGCTCTCATAAGGCTACTCACTCTGCAGTCACCTCGTGATGTCGGGCTCGAATCTCCTCTATTTGGCGATGGTATAGCTTCATTTCTTTGAGTGCTGTGACTCGTGATTGGCGTCTAGCTGGACTCACCTCGGCCTGCTATAGTGTCACTCCTCGCGGGAATCAGGTGGGGAGGGGATTGTAGACTTGTGGAAAAATCAGTGAACTGTAGTTGTCTCCTCTGCACCTCTGTAGCTGTGTGTCTCAGTGGTAAGAGTGCATCTCTATGCCTCTGAATCTCTATCAAGAAACGTCTTATACTGTCTCTTATCTCGGGAGTACATAAGCTCTCATAGGGTGGGCTGCCCTCTAAACAAAGTCTCATACGAAATGCTCCTCACTCTCTACCTCCTCTCTACATAGTTTGAAGATCCGCTCTCCTCTCGGGACCCCACTTTGTCTCCCACTCTCGATCTTGAGTCTCTGTGATGTGACCCTCAGTTGGCCAGTCACTACTCGTGAGCTGTGTGGGATATAGATGTCCATATAATGTGGTCTCTATATGAATCCATTCGACATAATGGTGAGAAATGGGTCTCTGTAGTTTGACATCCTCCTCTCTAAATTGGGTGATCTCCTTACTCTCATGATGTAGAGCGTCCACAAGTCCTATCTGAGCACCAGATTCCTCTCGCTACGTGAGAGGTGATAGTAAGGTGAGTCCGTGTCACACTGGAAAGGTGGCAAACTCTCCATATCGAGTCCATGTGTCGCGAACCAAGTTGGGACATGTGAGTGCCAAGCTCTGTCATGCCCACTCTAAGATAAATGTATAGCTACCTCAAAAGCTCTATGAGTGAGTCTATCGTGTGGCAACTCCCTCACCCCCTGAATGAATCTCAGTGTCTGGAATAGTGCCTGGACCATGGGCGGTGCAGAGAGCTCTGCTCGGATGATGTCATGTGGTATGGTCTGCTTGCTATGGAATAAGCGTGAGATCATACATACCTGGGACCTCTCAATTTGTGCCCACTGATCGACCATCAAACTTGGTGTATTGTTACCCAAAATGACTCGCACATTTCTTTTGTTGTTGGGCCATAAATTAGCCTATCGTATGAGTGAGTCTATCGTGTGGCAACTCCCTCACCCTCTGAATGAAACTCACTGTATGGAATAGTGCTTCGACCATGGGCGGTCCAGAGAGCTCTGCTCGGATGATGTCATGTGGTATGGTCTGCTTGCCACCGAATAAGGGTGGGATCATACATACCTGGGGCCTCTCAATTTGTGCCCACTGATCGACCATCAAGCCTGGTGCATTGTTACCCAAAATGACTCGCACATTTCTTTTTTTGTTGGGCCATAAATTAGCCCGTCTACATTTTATTGGCATTGTCCACCATCAGCCATTAAGGTATTTAATCAAGTAGAACGGGTATGGTGTTGGTTGCTACTTTTTGAGGAGTATGATTTTTGAAATTCACATCAAACTAGGCTGGGAACATTACATGGTAGACCAAGTTTCAAGGACGGCTAAGGGTGAGAAGCCGATAGGTATTGATGATAGCAACCTTTTTCTTGTGGCTGCTTGAATTGATTGGTACGAGGAAAAAGAGCAATTCCTCACTTGAATTGATAGAAACCTTTTTCTTGTGGCCTCTTGAATTGATTGGTACGAGGAAAAAGAGCAATTCCTCACTTTAGGAGAATTTCCTCTAACCATGTCTCCATTGGAAAAAAGGAAGTAACTCTTTGAAGTTCAATCATTTTCACTCATAAAAGACAAGTTATATTGCAGAGATGGTATTCTACACAAATGTGTTTATCCACAGGAAGTAAGCCTCTTGCTGGAAGTTGCACACAATGAAGGACATCTCAAGGGAGAGGACTTGGTGCACAAAATCCTTCATAAAGGTTTATGGTGGCCCCATCTCTACAGGGATGCCTCCAAGTCGAATGTGACATTTGTGGGAAGTGTGCTCCTCGTCCAACAAGGCTAAATTTTCAGCCCTTAGTGATCGCAACCAGATGGCAACCTTTTGAGCGATGGGGTCTCTACTTCATTGGCCCATCAACCCAACAGGTCAACCCGGTAATAAGAGATACATTTTGATGGCCACATGTTATTCAACAAGGTGGCTAGAGGCTAAGGCCACTTTGGATTGCTTTGCATGAAACGGTGTATAAACAGATTTTTTCACAATTCGGGTGCTTACTTCAAGTCATAAGTGATAGGGGCACTCACTTTTTGATTGAGATGCTTCGGTGCATTTTTGACAAGTACAAGGTCTATCACAAGAAGTCATGGTGCCTACTACCCTAGAGAAAATGGACAAGCAAAAAGCTCCGACAAAACCTCGATCGGGCTACTACTAAAGCTTTCTTTTGATCACCACAGCTCTTGGCCACGAGCTTTGACTAGAGCAATATGGGCATTGTGTTACAAGAAGAGTCCCTTTCTAGTGGTATATAGTCCCTTTCTACTAGTGTATACAAGAAGAGGTACTACTCGTGAAAGTCCTTTTCTACTGGTATATAGTAAGGAGGTACTTATTTCTTTTGAGTTCATCAT